>OY796659.1:59019202-59619202 GCA_963680705.1 Rhagium mordax | reverse complement strand
TCAAAATTTAATACTGACTCAAGTATTAGGAGTTAGTTCTTTAAAAAAATCATGTATATTCGTTTGAGATCGCTGATTACGAATCTCAAGTTAGAATTTTAGAATTCGCAATTGCACCCCTAATATGGCCGATATAAAGGGGTACAATGAAAAAACATATTTTTTGAGCAAGTAAACTTTTTCTTTGCAAATTCTTATATTTTAGGATATAACATGTATATCTTGCTGATTGATCTTACACCTAAGAGGGTGAAAACCACCTCTAAAATAAAAATATCAATAATTAACGAGGTACTGAGAATAAATTATTGAAACTTATATTATTTACGTTTTTGGAGTCGCTGATCATGAATGTGAAGTCAGAAATTAAGAATATTAAGTTGCACCTTCAATATGGCTAATATAAAAGGGGTAAAATGGATGGATCATGTTTTGTTTATTTTGAGGAATTGGGAATTGGGACAAACAATTACTGTTACACCTCGGAGGATCAAAGCCACCCTTAAAGTTAAAAAATCAATAATTAACGAAGTTCCTTTACAATTAAAGCTAAAAGTCATCAAAAAAAGGCATTTTAAAGGTCTTTCAATCCTCTTTAAGGCCAGATAGGTCAAAACAGTACGAAGGTTGTCAGTTTTTCTATATTCATGTTAAATGTGTCAATTAAAAAAAAAAAACTTATAAGTATCTCCTAATCTATTATCTTTATCAAAAAAATAAAAAAAAGTAGCATTTTCCTTAGTATATTGCCATCATTTTTTGTCTTTGGTAACATTCAGCTAAGATTCTTCCCTGTAACCTCAAAGCCAAAAAAATTCATTATCTCAAAAATTTTCAAAATACATCAAGTGTAAAATCCGAGGTAAAATCTTTTACATAATGCATCCATCATGGTCAAAAAAATTTGAGCGTATACATAATAGTAATGACAAAAACACAATTTGTAATTTTTTTTTTTTTCAATTGGGAATTTACTGAAAGAAAACAACTGGCACTTTTTTTGTAAAAAATCAAAATTTGCCCTTTATATTTTCCCTGTATCATTTTTTATTTAGCATATATCAAAATTTCCAAAAAACTATTTTAAGCTAATATTAATTTGATGTCTAAGTTTTTTTAAACCAAAGTTATGACCGAGGTTATGACTGTTTGAGGCGCGTGACCTTTTCAGGACTACGTTCAAATGCACCTAACATGAACTGTATCTCGGCAAAACAAATATTTATTTCATATACTATTTTTGTTATTTCATTAGTTAGCTTTTTTGTTATGACAAACTTTTTCGAAAATTTTATCCTCTTTGAGTAATTTGCTTAAAACCTTTGAAAAATCAGTGTTTTTTGCTTAAAAATCAACGTTTTCAACCCCTGTAATTCAGCTGGTATTAAAGCAAAAATAACGTTATAGGGAGTTTTCTTTTGGTAGAATTCGACAATCTACAATCTACAATTTAAAATAGTCGCTTTTCTTGAAACCCCTGAGTTGAGGTGAAACTCATCCCCAACGAAAAAGCACCCTTATTCCTTTATAATATTTGACCCATTTTGAATCAAACTATCCAAAAAAATTTGCAATTTAAAACGGCTAGAATTAGTTCGAAGTGATCTGTACTAACACAGGTATTATTATTTAGTGTAGTTTATGTACATATAGGCAACCAAAAATACACATGTGAGACAATGCGTAAAAACAACTTTTAGATGTTATTCTACATTACGAAGTTTTAAACATCTCTGCATAAGGAGGCATAAAATTTATATAAAATTAATTATAAAATAATTTAACACACACATTTTTCTCCGAAGATGGGTATCAAAACTAAAACGAAAATAAAAACTACTTTTTTATTTAATCATAATAATATGACCGAAAATCCTAAGTCTCAACATCAAAAAAATTATGCAGAAAAGTGCTTTTTATATATTCAACCAGTGTTTGTAACATAGTTTGTGCTAGGGTCTTATAAGTACATTTAAAAATAAAAACGTTTAAGATTTTCTTAAGGAAGGCCAGAAATCGAAATATTCTTTAGATCTCGATAAGCCTTGGATAACATCGAGTTTTAATCGAATTGACAAACTATAAAAAGGTAGGTAATGAAGTTTATTCGGAATAAGTAAAAAAAATTGGAATTTTTAAAGAAAATAGCTTTATTGAAAAATGGTGTATGTAACACAATAACTTTCGAAAGTATTTTTCAATTTAAATTAAACTTGGTAAAAGAGCTGAAGCTTATTGTTGGATGTCGGAATTAGTCGATTGGAATTGGATTTTCTAAGCCACAGTTAATTTTAGAAAAAAATACACGAATGGCATGTCTAATTATTTTCAAATGGCAAAAGTTTAACTTAAAATAGTATCTTAGGATCATGCTATTTTGATTTTACAACGGACAACATTAATAGACGTTCGTAAAATACAAAATATATCACTGAAATTTGAAACAATTCGGTTTATTTTATTGACATACCACAATGGTGCTTCGTATTTACTGATTGAAAGCTTCATCAATTGTAAATAAAAATGATCGTAATCACCATAATCAAAAGCTGCATATTTTACAATTTGTCAGCGCACGAATGTCGTCCAACAATCATTCTTTCATACATTCCTAAAATAATTAATCATGATCGACAATTGATGACTGATGGTCGAGATGGTAGAGTACCTGCCTCTCACCCAAAAGTCCCGGGTTCGAATCCCGGTCGTGGCAATGGAAAATACTGTGAGAGGGATTTTTCCATTATACACGGATATTGGATGTGTGTCCCTTGTCTTTAAATGTGTAGCCCCCTCCCGCACAAGGCTCAGCCTTCTGGGATAAAGGGGGTCGTAATTACATTTGGTGAATTTATTTATTTATATTTATTAATGGTTAGATAAATAGTTGCAAATATTATTTTAAACATATACAGGGTATCCCAAAGTTGATGTCTCGGGACTATATCTCGAGAATGAAAAAAGTTATCACAAAACCGTTTACGTGGTTTAATTTGGGGTGCACTAAGGTACATTTTACGCTATAAATTGTTTTTTTTCGAAATCTGGAAAATGGCGAAAATGCCGTCATCAGAACTTTTTTCCCAGGAACATACACTTTTTTTGTGCTACCCGGAAAGTGCTATTTTTTCTGAACATTTTCTATTAAAAAAGTTTTTTCGTATCTCTTATATTTAAAAATATACAGGGCAAAATAGTTTGGAAAATACCCTCAATTGCATACGAGTTAGCCATGATGTAATCGAGTGGCCTATGGAAAACAATGAACAAAATCTATTTATATGTTTTATCAAAGATTTGTAACAGTATATTTTAATTAAAAAAATATTTTCAAACAATAACAAAATTCTAAATCGTTTTTTTTTTTCGTTAGGAAAATTTTTCAAACAAATAATACTTTAAGATCGATCTTGACAAAAACGAAACCATTAAATCCTGAACAAAATTCAAAAAACTGTATTTACAGTATTCCGTGTGAGTGTAATAAACATTTTATCTGGGTGAATCATCTAGACCACTTAATGTAAGTTTGGGCGAACACAAAAGTTATATTAGAAAAGGTAAAATAGAAAAATATAAAATTTTTGAACATGCTTGGGAAAACGACCACAGGATAAAATGGGATTCAGCAAAAATTTTGACCAAATAAGCAGACAGCAAAAAGAGAAAAATCAAAGAAACTGCAATAATTTTACTTATTGAAGTTAAATGCGTATCAAATTGTTCGGTAGAATTTTGTTCAACTTGGTTACCAATGTTGAGAGAAGAACTCAATAAAATTAATATTATTTAGTATATTTTTCAACATTTTTATGGTAAGTATCTATGGAAATGATATAAACAATTTTTATTTTATGCCGTGGTATTCTACACGTTACATAAAAAATCTAAAGAAAGGAAACAGATATAGTTTCTGAAACGACAGCGCAGTGTTTTTGACATTACGTCAAAGGCGTAGAGGTTATTTCCCAGTTTTAAACTAGTTAATTTGAATATTTTTTAGATACTTACCTAATATAAATTGGATAGGAATTTCAAGAGATCTGGTAATAAATCCCAAAAAGAAAAGGAAGAGAAAAAAAATTGATTAAAATCATGTCAACTTTTTCATTGTTTGTAAACATTTCGGCGCTATTTAAATTAATTGACACCCGTAAACTATTTGACACAAACAATATATTCACTAAACAAACTGTCAACAGCCCTAGTTCATTGTTTTCCATAGGCCACTCGATTACATCATGGCTAACTCGTATGCAATTGAGGGTATTTTCCAAACTATTTTACCCTGTATATTTTTAAATATAAAAGATACGAAAAAACTTTTTTCATAGAAAATGTTCAGAAAAAATAGCACTTTCCAGGTAGCATAAAAAAAGTGTATGTTCCTGGGAAAAAAGTTCTGATGACGTCAGTTTCGCCATTTTCCAGATTTCGAAAAAAAAAATTTATAGCGTAAAATGTACCTTAGTGCACCCCAAATTAATCCACGTAAACGGTTTTGTGATAAATTTTTTAATTCTCTAGATATAGCCCCGAGACATCAACTTTGGGACACCCTGTACGGGTGATCATTTACATTTTTACACCCCCCTTAACTTTGTTATCTTTGGAAAAAAAGTGTAAAGACAGTGTTTTGGTTATATTTGCGTAGATTTTAAATACGATACCATAAAAACAGTTGAGTAACGTTAAAAACACTTATAATACAAACTTGTGTTTTTCGTATAGTAACACGCTGTATGAAAAAGTAAATAAATAGTTCAAAAACCGCAAAAGATAAATATACAGTATTATATATTTAAGAAAAGCTATTTTCATGCTCTTTCATATTCCGCAAAAACATACAGCATGTTATCAAACTAAAAGCACAGGTTTGTATTAAGTATAACTTTTTTTGGCGTTACTCAATTGTTTTTCTGATATCGTATTTAAAATCTACGTAAAAATAACTAAAACTTTTGTCGTTTCCAGTGGCGGATTACCCACAAGGCTATATAGGCTGCAGCTATAGGGGCGCCAAGTCAGAAGGAGGCGCCGTCGAGAGCCGCCATTTTTTCTAAATATTAGAAATTGATTTATAATTTGATTATTAACTATTAAGTTTTTTCTATAGATCGACTAAAAAAGGCGCTTTCATTAATATAGCCTAGGGCGCTAAGAACGTCTAATCCGCCACTGATCGTTTCACTTCTTTTCTTTTTTCCAAAATAACAAAGTTAAGGGGGGTTTAAAAATATAAATGATCAACCTGTACTTTGCCTTTAGCGTTGAGTGAAGAGTAGTATTTTCACTTAACGCCTTTAGCCAATCTTCAAATGTGTTCTTTACCTTCCGAGATCAGAGATTGTTGGTGTGCACTCTAACTCACAGACGCTACTGGAGGAACTAGAAAATTTTAGAACGTTTTTATTTGTCTTTTTGTAATTGATATCCTTGAAAATCGATTAACAACATAAAATGCTAAAATTAATAAAATATAGATACATTCAATCTCACTCTAGTTTCTGTCCTAAGTTAGTCATAATTATTTTGTTAACCGAAGATATTTTAATACCAACGATATTTTGTACCTTATACCTTATTGATTCCACTTAAATAGTTATCAGGAAACGTTTGTCTGTTCCATTCTTATTTTGTCAATACATTTATACACATTTGAACACGCATTGTTAATATTTGAAAATAATAAATACCAACCAATTCCTCTTCGGCCTTCTGGTATTCTTTTGTTAACCTAGTTATCGTTTCCATTTCGTTACCACCCCGATGGAAACACCCACAAAATAGGCCATGCAGTAGTCTACACATCATGGTTCGCTTTATTCTTATACTAACAGATACATCTAAAACACATAAAACAAAATAATTATTATAATTCGGTAAAATGTAAAGATACATCTTTATTTTTTCTTGATATTTATTTAAACTTTAAACGCAATTTAATATATTAAAATGTCAGCATGCAGCATGAGTAGCAGCATAGTATGCTACACTAAAATCAAATATAACCAAAAAATTTAGAATATAGCCACTTCAAGATAGTAGCAATATTTTTAAAGGTAGGTACTTGATACAAGTAGTTCATATAATTCCAATAATTAATTATGACAATTAGTAATACAAGGTGGAGTGTATAAATGCAGGAACTTATAATGTTGTTGTAGAGCATGATCAATGAAATTATAATGCACTCGTGTTACTATTATATTCTTTGTTGGACTGGTTTCAAAGTAATAATGGAAAATTCACATTAAAGCAGTAAGGCAATTAAGGATTTCATATTATCTATAGCTTATTATGCATCTGGCCTTATACGTGGATAGCTTAAACAACAAAATCTTCTAACCATGACAGAAATATCAATTCACCTTGTTTTCATAGCATGAATTTAAATGTAGGTACTTAGTGTTCCATCATATTGGTTAATTGTATATAACACGTTGTTGCATGTAAATATTTCATTAGTCAAACATACAGAAATGAATTTTCCATTCGAAACAATGATTGCATAAAGTATATTCTAGTAGATTCAGATTGCTTAAATATTTGAATCGATTTTATATAATTACACATCATACAATCTTTGGGTTAATAGCAGGATGTTGACAATGTTGGACACTATAATGTATTCCGAATATTCCTCCTCAGTTTGCGAATTGAAAATATTATAACAAGCCAGGAATTCATGAAAAAAAGTAAAACCAGACAGTTTTGAATTTTTTGAACATACGCCTTCTGTTTTTTGTTATTTGAAAATAAAATCTACTAGCACTACATATGCGTTTCTAATTTTTCTTCAATATTTTAAACCGTCCAAAAGAATTGTGAATTCAGATATTGTCAAAGATATAACTAGAAGTGGTTGACCAACAGCAACTGGTGGAAGCATTGACAGTTTATGGTTAATGGGAAAAAATTACAGTGTTCACAAGAGAACTTGCTGGAGGAGTTAAAACAAGACGACTTTAGTTGCAGAATGCAATTTTGTGACGTAAGAAGTGGGTATTACGAGACACCAGTTTTTAAATTATATTTTGAGTTTATAATAAAATACACTATCACTTTCATTTGCAACTTGAACTATTACGTAAATTTCAATAACGAACCGTATTTTTCATTAATCCTCCATCTGTTATTTTTGATGACAAGATAATTTGAAATTGAGAGTCATGGCAAGGGCAACAAATTATTATATAGCATTTTCAGCATTATACAATTCATAAAATTATTTCCAAATCATGGCGAGTCGTTTAGAGCAATCGCAAAAATAAAAGATATTCAGACTAAATCAAAGAAGACAAACAATTGCATATGTGAATCTAAAGTACGATATTCCACCTCATTCTCCATTCATTAAGTTTTCCAGAAAAAAATGTTAGAATCAGTCAATAATTTTGAAAGACAGAAAGATCTATTTTAACTCAATTTTTCCAGTTCCCCATTTACTTTGTGATCTCAATAGGGTGTTGTTTCAACAAAACATGTTGTAGTCCTTAAAAGTCTACGAAAGACTAAATTAATTGAATAGCTTTTCAGATTTCCCGATCTAATTCAATTGGATTATTTTCTTTAAGTAAAGTGAAGGACATCATCTAAAAGAATAGTTAGTTCTGATAATTTCAAAATTTCAATAAGAGAATAAGAACAAAGGGCACAAGTTAAGAACACACAGGACACTGTTGTGGACGTTATGTAAAGTTTCGAGAATAATTAGACGATTGGATAATTGGATGGTGACTATTTTGGGCATTTCTTACATACATAATTGAATACTTTTGTTACATGAAAAATTAATTGATGTTCAAAATCCAAAAGGCCATTTTTCTGCTTAAGGTTCTACTTATAACTTGAAATTGTATGATATCAAATAGAGAAATACATTTTTTAAGAAATGCATGAAAATAAAAGGGTTATGATTTGAAAAAATAATGTCGACAGCTATAATAGTATTGGGTAAATGAATAAACTTTGATACTGCAACCATAACCATTTTAAAATATTGGTCAGCTTTTTTCAAAGCAATTTTTCAAAAAAAAAATATAATTTAAGAGGATGATATTATGCGTAACTTTTTCCCACCTTATATACAGATACATAAAATGTTGTGGATTCATATACATATAATTACCATAAATAGTATTCGGACAAATATATTATTTTTAAATTTTGGTTGTGTTCCAGCTCTTAGTAGACATTACTACTTATTTTATATATTATGTTACACGTTACGCATATTGCGTGATTCTAATTACATAATTTAATAGTAGTACCTAGTAAAATAAAAATTATAGATTGAATATCGTCGGATGTCTTAATACATATTGCAAAC
This sequence comes from Rhagium mordax, assembly GCA_963680705.1. Taxonomy (NCBI): domain Eukaryota; kingdom Metazoa; phylum Arthropoda; class Insecta; order Coleoptera; family Cerambycidae; genus Rhagium; species Rhagium mordax. Next base: position 59,610,870 of record OY796659.1, on the reverse strand, counting down.
AGAATATCGAATTGGAAATTAAATTACAGTAATAGAATATAAAGAAAAAAATCTGTTGTAAAATGTTATTGAGAAATTAGTATAATTCCAAAAGTTTCTACTTCATACGTGATTTGAATATGACATGCACAATTTTCTTACCTAATACTGGAATTAAATTAACAAACGTTCTTGGGAGATTCTTCTCTAAGTAATCTAGTGCACGCATCAACTTCCTGATGTGACTTCTTGATGATGCTTTTTCTTTGTCATAACACTGGGCCGAGCAAATATCGTTTGCTCCAAAAAACAAAGTTATCATCTTCCAGTCTTCAGTTATATTTATATTTTTGTTTTTCTTCATTTTATTGACTAGAATTTTTGCTTGGCGGAGGGCGTCTGCATCAGCGGCTACAGGAAATGCGACGTTTAACTGCGAATTAGGTGAGAGAAATTCGCCTGTTCCTGTTGAATATCCAATTAGGTTGGGATTGTACTCTTTTAATATGTTTGGTAAAGTAAGGTACTCTCGCCACGTTCCTTGTCCACCTAATATTAAATTTTCATGATAGTTTTATATAACATAAGAAATAGAAGAATACCTACATTATTATAATAATATAACTGTATATGTTTTGTTTTGTTTATAAAATAATGCAAGTAGTAAAATCAGAATAGATGTACTTTAAGATTAAACTGTTCTTAGGAATAAACTAAATAATTTTTATTTAATATTCCTACAAGTTATTTAATTTTTAAACAATAATCAATATTTATAACTTGTGCTGATTTGATAATTCTTTTATATTATTACGATAACCGAGTAACAATAGTAGTATTTATGCAATATATTTTCCATACAAAATTTTGACAATATAACTATTACATGATATGAATCTTATTATTTATATAAACACAATAGGGATTTAAAATTTGCATGCTCTACATTGAATATGCATAACCTTGTGACATATCGGACAAATGTAGGTTGATCGGATGACCTTCGATTTTATTAAAAGGGTCAAAATAAAAAATACATATTTCTTGTGGGGTTAAATGTTTTGCTTTTATCCTAAATCTTCTCAGTACTTAATGCTATTAGTCGGATAGCATTCATTAAGAATTCATTTTTCTCAAGATGCCTCAATAATTCATATTTATTTAAAATAAACTTTCCTTAACAGATGAATTGGCATGACGTGTTTTATTGTGTTTTAATCTCCAAAGTAAGGTTTAATCTAACAGATCAAGTAACATTGATGATTTGAAATTAGTCAGGTTATCTCAAACCCGTTAGCGTGCTCTCAGGACCCACCACAGGCTTTTGTTTTCCCAAGAAGTTGAATTGATTGAGTTGCGTTATTGTTTTGTTTTTGTTGCCTTTTGTTGCAAGTGAAGGAATCCTATTTTTCATAATTTTTTTCTTTCAAATTTTGACGTCAATTGTCTTACGAAAATCGCCGATAGTCATAGCTCCATATATCTTTTAAAATGTATCTTTTGCTGTTCCCGTTAAAGAGTGAAACATCGCCGTTTAAAAAAGTTATTAACTACCTCACAGCTCATACAAATATGGTGGAATGAATTGACATAATATGACGCAACCAAAGCTATTTTTATTTCAGTTTTCATAATAAAAATCCCAACGATATGTCTACACATATATTATTAAGGTTAGTGTTCAATGTTATACCTGCGCACCAAGACACCCCTCTATATTCGATCATCGTTCCAAGAGCCCATTCCTCCATGGCACCATTCCCAGCTATAAGTGAATCTCCAAGTGCACCTATAACGTCTATATCTCCAGGTCTGAGACGATGTACACTTGTTGGCCTTTCTGTGGACCGTCCAATACCAAAGGACGTGGAGTTCGCGCATGGAAATGGCATAGATTTTGGGAAAATTACTTGTGACCTTATGTTGTTGTTTGTTGCCTTCGGATATTTGATTATAAAATTTCCCATACGACTCTGTAAATAGCAATAAAATATAATCTACAGATACTTTCCTTGTTTTAATTATTTGCATATTTCTGGTGTAATTTGGGGATTTGAGGAAGATTAACTTATAAATTAAACAGAAATAGTTGATAGAAATAATGAATAATAGAAATAAAATACATCTTGGAAACCAAAGACACTTACTTAAATCAAGTAACTACACCACAACCCACTTCAATTTTTTTTTAGCATTCCTTAAGCGTTAAGAAAAGAATGAAAATTGAACGATGCCACAAATAACTTTTAGACAATATTCTATCTTTTATTAAGTAAAATAACCGTGTTCAGTTTATATAGAAGTATTTAAAAAGTATACTTTTTTACTTTTAAATAAAAACTTAAAAGTTACCAGTAAGTAAACGGTGATCTTACATTTTGTTTAATTTAGGATTGCGTTGACTTTGGTATGTAACCATTAGCACAATGCCTATGTATTATTTACTGTGTTATTGTAATGTATATCTTGGTTTAGTAGGAGAGTAGCTTTGCTGATCCCTGCCAAGTAAAATAAAGATCTTCTTATCATTACTGATGAAAAATTGCACTAATTTTTTTAATCCTTCATAATATTGGGCGAGAAGGTTCCGCTAGTTGAAAGAAAATGCATAAAGATTTATTAAGAAAAATAGTTGGACATAATTAAAAATAGTTGAATATAATTAAAAATAGTATTTGTCATTTGTCTTAAGTGAGGTAGTTGCCTCAACTCAGTTGTATTTAAGGCTTGCACACGGGTGATCAGAAGATCATCTATTCTGTCTTCTTTTGGAGAATGTATTGAACATCAAGACAAATTTCTTGGTGTACCCACTGATATTATACTGTTTGCAGCTCAACCAGAAGGTGACATTTTAAATATTCAATAGCAACTCGTATTTTTTCCATTTTTTTTTATGTATTTGTGATGTTCATAGTCAAATTTGAGGAATAGAACAATTGCCAAATTCTGCATCGTTTTGAAACCGATTATCAGTTTCCACTTCGTTAAAAATTTTGACACCTTTCAGAATTCAGAAATCTTGTTTAAAATAAATATTAGACATTTAAAAAGTTCATATTATATCGAAACTTTTTCACTTCAATATTTCTTATACTCAGGTTCATTGTAGTATCAACTTTTAAAACAATTTCTATAAGGAAGTAAGTTATTTATTTAATTCACCATTAATTTATAACTCATTGCTACAGCACACTAAAATTTAGATCTAAATTCCATATCTTGCGTATTGGATGATGACATTAATTTGCCAGTAGACCTATTAGTACAGTACCTAATATTACCACTGGTTACTTCATTAAATAGTGGTATATTCCGTTTCAATAGCGTCTACGCAAAAGAAAGTTAAAAAATAAATACTGACCTAGTGGACGTGTCATATGCATAACAATGAATAAATTGCTAAACAATTGCGGTACCCAAATACTTGTGCGTCGCCTACAAATTTGAATTAAATAAATATTCGTGGTTACATTGTATTAGCGAATATTAAATGGAATATACATTGTTCGGCTAATGAATTGCACTGACTATTAATGACAACCGCCCAAGCAATATTAATGAGATTCAAATTTGGTTCCACTAAAGTCACTGTTAAATCAAAATCAATTTTTTTATAATTTTAGACGATACAAAATTGCTGTTTTAAATAGTGGATGTTATAATTTCTCTGCCACTTTGACTCAGTATGTCTTAATTACATCCAATAAGTATTTAATATTTTGTAGAAACCTCTGCGCCGTGATACGCCGGAAAAGTTGGAGTGTGTTTCAAAGTGTAAATTAAAATAATACAATAATTATTGCGTGTCATAAACTATGCTTTCCGTGCTGAAGGAATGTTCTCATTTTGCTTCAGTGGTATATTATGTATATTACCACGACAAATAAGATAATTATTATTTTATAATGTAAACATCAAAATTTCTGTGGTTATTTATTTCATATTGTTTAAGTTTAGGGTTTGACTTACCATCTGTGTTTCTTGTACTATCTGCTGAAAAGTCCTTATAATACTTGTTTGACTAAATCCATACTTCGGAAACATTACAAGGTAAATAAAAAGTATTAAACAACTTGTTCTTAAAACCATTGTTTAACATTGATTTAACACTAAATTAAACACTACACACTAAAAAGTTCTGTACATTATTTATTATCCATCGTCCATCGTTATCCTGAAATTTAAAAAAATATAAATTTTATGGTTTGGAAAACATAATTTTATGTATTCTTAGATCTTATTTTCTGCGATTCGTCAGAGTATTCTTCGACTTGAAAATTTATTTTGCAGTGTTTTTGAATCCATGTAGGATAAAATAACTAGAGGTTCAAATTCATCTTAAGGAAAGGTGAGATATCACTCACCATAACGAAAAAATTACGTTACTTATGTCATTACTCCAACGTTCATGTCATCTTCATAGTGTTAGCATCACAACAAAATTAAATCGACCTATACAAGGTCTTTTTACATGATTCCTTACATGTGCAATGTTTAGTATAAGCTTCAACAAATAAATTTATTTTTTGTACCACCGGTTTTGAGATTGTGCTGGTTCATCAGACTTTGAATTTACTGTTTTCTAGACTTTTTAATCGTTAATAAATATCAGTCTAAAAGTGAAAGACATTTATGCATTTATGCATATGGGGCGTTACGGTAGGAAATAATTTCGCAGTATCATTTCTACAATATAATACCAAAACTTATTATAAGTTAACCAAGGCAGACATTTTCTGCGAGAGGTTACTTAACTTTTGACACTAAATACTAATATGATAAAATAAATCGCATATCGAAAAATGTTCATGCGAGGTAAACATGTAAGTTTATTTGGAGACATGTGTGTATAAATAATAATAATTAAATAAAAATATTTATTGAAGGCTTCAAACGTAATGTGTGATTAAATTGCCGTTATTACTTATCATGCTAAATTGTCACCAATATATTTACATAAACTAATTATCTTTGTATCCAATTAATACCAATAAAAGCTTAATAAAAGGTTATTTACCTGTAGTTACAACTTTTTTAAATACGCATGAATTATTTGAATAATAAATTTCTGAACGAAGGAAATGCATATTTTTTATTTAAATATAATATATCTTCCTCATAGATATTCATAGTTTATAGTTCTGTATATCTTTATGTCTATGTCGACATAGGCTTTATTTTAACACACACACAATTGGGCACTAATATCGAAGTAATAAATATATTAGAAATTACCTAAAACGTTTTACGATTGCAGTAGTTATAAAATTGCCTAATTTGTCCTTAATTGATATGAAATGCTTATTGCTTACACATAGCATTTATATAAAAGTACTGACATATTTACAAGAATTGATTATTCATTAAACATACAATATTGAATATTTGTTATTTTTTTCGGATTCAGTCTTCGCTTGGATCTTGTATGAACGTTTGTATATTGTTAAAAATGATTAACTTATTTTAGTATTACAAAGTATTTTAAAAAATTCAAACCTCATATTGCACTTGGCGCTTACCTCGTGCAGTCATTATTGAAAACGAAATACTTAGTATTTTTTGATTATTGTAAAATTACAAATGAATCACGAAAATATCTTCGGCATTTTTATTTTCATACGGTTTGACGAGGGATATATTTTTTACCCTTTCCAAATCATCTATCCATCAACCTGTTTGTCTGTAAAGTTCGCTAATTCGTTCGTGTTACCTACAGAAATCATTTTATTGTTTTTGAAAAAAGATCAATAAATAAATTTTTTGTATTTTAATTTAGAATAATGGTCTTGAGGAGGCTGCAACCTTTGACGTTATATTAACTTTGAGGAAATTCCTACAAACATAAAAACAACACATGATATACTGACCTGCGTTTTATCAACAACAATGATAGTATAGTTAGTATCCTATAGAATGTGCAACAACAATATAAAAACCCACTAAATATGCTCTTTATGTAAAGGATATCTTTCATCAATAATTTATGAACTCAGTTACATTTTGCATAATAAAAAACAAATAAGGGGTAGGAAAGAATAATGATTGGGGCACAATATTGAACCTTGGACAAAACCAAACTATTGGTGTGTCAAATATTCAGTGTCTTGGTGTCCAGTGAAATCAGAAGCAATACCATGTCAAAGGTTGCAACCCTCCTCAGGTGTGTATATTCATTTGTATATTCAACTCATTTTTATTGCTACGTTTAAACACGACTAAAAATGACTTTTAGACCTCACTACTTAAAGCATATTTAGATTATTTTTGGGAAATTAAAAACGAAAAAATAAAATAATTTGCTTAAGACACATAATTCTTCCGTGAAATACATTATGCTGTTAAAATAAGATACTGAAATGGTATCTATACGATATAAGTATAAGAAGAATATTTACCTGTAGTCAATTCCTACATTACTTGTAATATTTTACATACTATTGTATCCAATTGCAGTTACTGTAGTAACGAACTCTGTCGGTATTAACAAAATATTAAACCTATTCATTCACTGGGCCATATTAAATTAATTACTTTACAATTTTGTGTACTACAATTTTCTTAGGTGCACGTGAACACAATATAACACTCATATCACGGCACTTATACCAGTACATGTATAAAAAAACAAGAATTATTTTCGGACAAAGAATTTAGTTCAAAAGATTTGTGTATGGCACCTTATTGTGGGGATAGTTAGGAGTGGGGTAAGTCCATACACGCAAAAGGTAGTCAGCGTATTATTACTTAAGTTCATCGAACACGTTTTGATTATTACATTACTGTTAGACGACACTTTCACTGAAAGGGTTGAGGACAAGGATATTGATATTATTAGCAAGTTGGCTAAGTTGCACATTGGATATAATTTACTAGATATGCATTAGCGGAGGGGAAATATTCCAGAGGGGAAATATTTTTTAAAATATGTATGCTTTGAAAGAAGCTATATACTAGATTAGAAGCCTGGCAATTTTAGTAGTTTACTATAATCAGATAAAAGTAATAAAACAAAACTTGTAAAATTGTACTTCCTTGTCAATAAGTTATTAAAATTAGTCAAAATTATAAAGATTATTAGGTTTTCATGTTTTTACCAGTTCTATCCCCTACAGTTTCCGTTTTTTTTAATTTTTATATTCAGTTTATCACAAGATTAATAAATTAATGAAATTATTAAAAATCATGACAATTTTGAAAATATATAATAATATTATATTTAAAATAAAAATTAAAATAAAAATTTATCAGGATCATGTCAGTTCCGGTTTAACCGGGAGTTGCATACATGTTTCTGTATTACTATCATATAGCAGATTTCTTAGCTAAATAAAAACTTGAAGTACCTGATTTTCTAAAATTATTATTAAAAAATTTGCAGGAATAAGTAAAAATTTGTACATATCGAGAAAATTAAGAAAAAAAGGTCATGTGGGACTGATGTTATATATGATCAGATTTATTCATAATTGTTGAATTTGGCATTCATTTACACAATTAAACACTACTTTAAAATATCTTGTTTTATTCTATGTTTGACAAAGACAAAAACTATTATTATCTATTCCATTTTTTATATGTAACTATCTACCTTAATTATATAAAAATATATTACACACAAAAATTAAGTAAACGTGCTGCCATCTGTCGAGAACATAATTAATATTAAATTGCAACGTGTCACACCGGACATGTGTAGTTAATTACATGCGATCATATTACGGGAGTAAAGCTCTAGCAAGGGGCCTTTCAGCCACCGCTCAGTCTACGGACCGACCGGAATTCATTTATACGCAGGAAACAAATGCAGAACAGACAGATCACTGCATCACTACATCGAGACTTAGTGAGTCATCACTCTTCAACAAAAAGACAATAGTGGAAGTTATAATTTAATTCCCAAAGTATAAATTCAGTGCATAAACTAAAGCCATTGCAAAAAACCTAGTACCCACTTAATAAGCGGTACAAGAAAGACATTGTTTCAAGTGAACAATCAAACAATTTAAATGTATCAGTGATAAAAAAAAAACAAAAAAAAACGTATTTAAAATTCAGTGCTTAAGTGAAATTATTATTTATGACCTCAAGAATAGTAATTTTCGTCACAAGTCCGGAAGGTGACTTGTTACAGTCGAGTAGATATTATGGACGAGGCGACGTCAGGAGCCGAGTCTAGAATATCTAAACCACCTTACGGACGTGTGTCGAATGATATTTTATTTCATCCCGTCATTTCTTGTATATTAGTATATTTGTATAATTTGACACTTGGTTATTTTCTTATGTCATTTGACATTTGACACTATTTTTTAATTTACGGTTGATTTTTATATGTCAAACAACTGTCAAAATGTATAATAACAGTTTGTCATTGGTTCGTAATAAGTTTCCGGTGGTTTCCGGTACTTTACCGGCTCTGATACCGTAATGTCTCATTTTCCGGCCGCATATGAATACTGTACTGTTGTACTTTCCGGACGGAATGAAATAAATATATTTGCGTGAATAGTAGATCGTCACATTTCACTTTCTTAGCCATCATCCAAGTACATTATGGTCAACAAAAAATAAATAATACAACAGAGTTTTATTTACACCTGTAACCCGGCGCTCTCTACTATTCACTAATCGCTCCGAAGAATAAGCAGTTGACAGAAAACGACTATTTTAAAACTCTTTTTATAAGAAAAAGAGCGAAGATAATTGCAGGACGTTCAGGAGAATTTGCTGCGTTTATTTTTCAAATTTCACACTTATCTAATATTTTTCGTATTCAAAATCAACCCCGAGTCTCCTTCCTTACAATATAGAACATCTAATACATTATCTAGGTGGACTTTGCTGGTGCCCTTCAAAATAAATTCGCAGAGTCCTGAAAGAAAAATCACAAGCCAAATTTATTACATATTAAATATTTTAATGTACTTACCTTCTTTTAATGCTTCTAATTACTAAAGAGCGTTGACCACATTTACACCTCAATTTGGCACCCCCAAATTCTTACCTAGGTAACGAGGAGGGTGACAGTTTCACTGTACTCAGGTCTTGCAATTTTTTTCTCAGTCTCGGTTTTTGCTACTTCACCATCATCGCTTTGTATAGTTTCTTCATCTTTATCAGATTTCTCTTTTTCTCCATCTTCTGTTGAATTTTGCCCTCCGTCGTAATGAATTCACTGCTCACTGCTGAGTTTATCGAAGAAGAATTTCCTTTCATCGAATTCTACATTTCTTCCAAGAACGATTTTTCGATCTTTTGGACATAGTTTATATGGAACATTACAGGTATAGGGTGATTATTACTTATTAGAACCAGTATTCATTTCAAAATCAGTAGCTCTATAACATTCTTAAGTAGTCAACCTATAATCCTAGAAGACCATAAATTTCGAAATGAGCAAAAGTGAACTATTAGGCTCCAGAATAAAATAAATTTGGATTTGAGTAACTGATTATCAAAACAAAAAGCCGCGTGCTGGTGAAGAAATAAAGAAAAATGAGTGACGCAAGGATACCAAGTAAACTATCCTTTGAAGGAAATTTAAAAGAAAATTTTGCCAAATTTAAGCAACAATTTGATATTTATCTAATAGCTTCGGGGAAGATAAAAAAAGATGATGAAACAAAAGTAGCCATCTTATTAAGCATAATGGGCGAAGAAGGTATAGAAGTTTTCAACAATTTCACCCTCAGCGATGATGAAAGAAAAAAATATGAAACAGTCATAAAAGAGTTTGAAATTTATACAAATCCGAAGAAGAGCATTCTGTACGAGCGTTTCAAATTTTATTCAAGGGACAGAGAAAGCCTTGAAACATTTGATCATTACCTACAAGAATTAAAAACTCTAGTAAAGTCCTGTGAGTTTCAGACACCTGATGAAATGGTACGGGATCGTATAGTTTTCGGAATTAAAGATAAATTACTACAAGATAAACTATTTAACCTAACCACGATCAGCTTAGACGAAGTAGTAAAAACTTGTCGTAACAAAGAATTACTAGACAAACAATTAGAGGTTATACAAGCTACCAAAGAAGTAGCTGAAGTCAAGAAAGAAAAGAAAATTGAAAAACAAACTCAGGTGGCGCAACGGGAGAAACCAACAAGGGGATTTTTGTGCTATCGTTGTAAAACGTGGCATGAAAGAAAGGAATGTCCAGCCTTTGGAAAGCGGTGCACTTTCTGTAAAAAACTAAATCATTTTGCAGTGGCCTGTAAGGGGAAGAAAAATGTCAATGAAATACAAGAATGTGAAAGCGACAATGAGGAAAGTGAAACAAGTGATCTGAGTGTGGGAGAAATAAGAGCACTTAGTGCAGTGATGTCTAGTGAAAAAAACATGTGGCAGCAAGAAATTACTATTGGTAGAACCAAAATAAACTTCAAGCTGGATACAGGTGCAGAAGTAAGCATCATACCTTTTGAGTTATATGCTAAATACTTTAATGATGTGCCAATTGTTTAATTGGCACATTCTAGTACAACATGTGAATGTTTATTCACATATTGTACTAGAAGCTTACGGGGGAGAAAAAATAGAACCACTAGGTACTGTAATACTTGACTGTACATTTCAAAATAATCACTCGAAACAAAAATTTGTTATAATTAAAAAAAATTTAACACCTCTGTTAGGTCTTAAGGCTTGTAAGGATCTGGGATTAATTTTAAGAGTTAATGATATAAAGTTAGAATCATTTGAAGATTTAATTAGGTCAAATGCAGATCTGTTTGGAGGATTAGGGAAATTTAACAAAAAAGTCTCATTAACAATTAAGTCAAATAGTGAGCCAAAAGCTGACCCACCACGTAGGATTCCTATAGTACTGCGTAATAAAGTCAAAGCTAAACTAGAAGAACTAGATAAAAAAGGAATAATTGAAAAAGCTGAGGAACCTGCGGATTGGGTAAGCAACATGGTAATTGTAGAAAAACCAGATAAAACAATAAGAATATGTTTAGACCCAGTGTCTTTGAACAAGGCACTAAAAAGGGATTATTATCCAATTTAAACATTTGAGGATATGGAACACCTAATTGCGACACTAACTCTAAGAATGATGGTCGAAACAGTCCAATTAGAGCTGAGATAAATATACCAAAACGGGCTTGTGTAGTTCCTAATAAATATAAAGATTATGTCTATATTAATTTTACATATAAAATTTACCAATTAGTCACCTGAAAGGGGAGATATTGTATATGTGACCCAATACACATATTATGCTTTATACTTATTTAATAATGATCATTAGTAGGCATAAGTCGGAGTTAAGACAGATGTAAGTTAATGTAATAAATCATTGATAAATATTATTTACGTATGAGTCGTATGACACAAGAGTTTTATCTTCTTAAATTTAAAATTTTAACAAAAAACAAAATTTTAACTGACCTATACCATTGAGTAAATAAATAATATAAGGAAGCGAACTATCTAGGTTTCGGATTTTAGTATTATATTTCTTTGTCAATAGCTGCAGGAATGTCATCAGTTTTTAGTGCTACGGGAAGGTATTTGTGATTCGGTTGCATAACCCCAAATATTGGAGATAATCCTGTAGTTATTGGCAATAAAATACTATTTAAATGTTATTTCTGGCATTTCATAAATTATTTCTTTCCTTTTCTTTTTTGGGATTTATTACCACATTCCTTGAGATTCCTATCCAAAAAATTCGATTTATCTAAAAAATATTTAAATTAACCAGTTTAAAACTGGGAATTAACCTCTACGCCTTTGACGTAATGTCAGAGGATCAGTTAGAGGGTGTTTTTTTTTGACAACTAATAGGAATTAAATTAATACAAAAATACTGCGCTGACGTTTCGGAAACTATATCCGTTTCCTTTTTCAAAGTTTAGGCTTTAGATTTTTATGTAACGTGTAGAATAACACGGCATAAAATAAAAATTGTTTATATCATTTCCATAGATACTTACCATAGAAATGTTGAAAAATATACTAAATAATATTAATTTTATTGAGGTCTTCTCTCAACATAGTTGAACCAAATTCTACCGAACAATTTGATACGCATTTATCTTCATTAAGTAAAATTATTGCAGATTCTTTGATTTTTCTTTTTTTGTTGTCTGCTTCTTTGGTCAAAATTTTTGCTGAATCCCATTTTATCCTGTGATCGTTTTCCCAAGCATGTTCACAAATTTTAGATTTTTCAATATCACCTTTCCTAATATAACTTTTGTGCTCGCCCAATCGTACATTAAGTGTTCTAGATGATTCACCCACATAATGTTTATTACACTCGCACGGGATACTGTATATACAATTTTTATTATTTATTATTATTATTATTTCCCAGTTTTAAACTGGTTAATTTGAATATTTTTTAGATAAATCGAATTTTTTGGATAGGAATCTCAAGGAATGTGGTAATAAATCCCAAAAAAGAAAAGCAATAAAATACAGCACTAAAATCTCTAAACCTTGACAGTTGCGCCCCTTTATTATTATTTACTGCACCTTTTTATATAAAAAAAAAACTCAATGATAATAGAATTATTCATATGATTTATTACAATTCGAGAATATAATGCAATGCAACGTCACACAATACTATTACGTTTATTCAGTTCTTAATAATATAATAAAGGTAGGTAGTATGTTCATAATTATACAATTTATACACTTAGGTTATTTTTTCTGTTCCAACTTGGCTGGTTGGCCAGTTTGTACAATATGAATTTCTCGTTGTTCAATTGACTTATCCTGGTTGGATTTTGGAGCTGTTATTGTTAACACGCCATCAGAAGATAATTTTGTGTCAATCTGTTTAATATCGTAATTAGAAGGGAGCGTGTATTTCCTAACAAAGTGTCTAGAAATAGAGCCATGTTCATCTTGTTTTTCTTCGTGTTTTCCCTCGATAGTAATGGTATCGTCATCTGTTACTTTAACGGAAACCTCATCTGGTTTAAATTGCTGCACGTCAATTATAGCCTGAAATTTATCTTTATCGTAATTTATGGTGGATCCTAAATCTTGAACTGCACTTCTCCAATTTCTCCAGTAACCTGCTGGACAGTGTATTAACATCCTAGGGTTGATCAGCGTCGATAATAAGTCAGTTTCTTTCAATGGTACACCAAAATGTTGATCTAGGATCCTCGATGGTGGAAAGAAATGTGAGTCATTAAAGAATGGCAAGAGGGACATTCTGATCACTTGTACTTAACACTTTCACTTAAAAACCTTTTAATTCACGGCTTGGTTTAATTTTCTAAACTGCCGAAGTTTTACGAGCACTGCCTTTTTATAGTACGAGGATAAAATTCTAGATATTTCGGAGGAAATTCAAATATTTTATTTTTAGATGTAACTGTTCATAGAATATTGACACTTACTTGCATTGACTGTTTCGTTTAGATTATCTCGAAATTATGTACAATAAATCTCACCAACATCTAAAACAAACTCGTTATATTAAATTATGATTATTATAAAAATTAATAATTAAAATAAAGTTATAATATTAATAATGAATAGTTTTAAATATTTTTAAAATAATTTTATTTCCATTGGAATAGTAACTTATAATTTTTTTTTTGATATCCGAGAGATAAAATTAAAAGTTTTGCCTACAAATTGTATTTTTCATTAGCGTAATCAGTATCGGACTGGCTAGGCGGTGGAGCTTTGCAGCTGAAAGTTACTTTGGGTGCCCTCTTTTGATGTGAAAGCAAAATATTTAGAAAATTCGATTATTTTTAGAATTCAGATTATTCAGTTACTCTATTCAGTAACTTTACTATTTTAAATAGTCCCAATGGAGAATAATTATACATTTTATATTATAAATCTACTGTATTTAGAAGTTATTGCAGTCAAATTAGATGAGAAATTGCCGAATAGGAGAAAAAATTTATATAGTTTTTTTGCAATAACATCTTAAAAGGGTTGCAAGTACGGGCCAAAAAAGTTCCTACCCCTATCGTAGATGGAACATCCCTTTTATGATGAAAACCTACCCCCAAAATTGACTTGACGGTGTGGTTTATTTCATTTATCTCGTAAACCGTTATTCCGGGTAAAAAATATGAAGAGAGCAAAAATATTCCCCATAACAATGATGTAATTCTTTCAAAGCTACCTTTAACATATGCAACTACAACGGAACACAGTTACCGTGTTTATCATCAGATCCAATTATAGAAAGGCAGAAATATCGATACGCTGCATTGGGGTTGGAAAAAAACCAAAAATATTATGTCTCCTATATATACAACTGAAGCACCAGCGCCTTCGTCGATCCTCAAATGAATATCCTGCAGCTGCAAAATGGGCTGTGGAAAAAGATGCAGCTGTATTAACATTGGAGTACGCTGCCCCTTGATGTGTGTGAATTGTAACAGGCAAAGTTGTCTTAATTCCACTGTCGAAGAAGAATTATTTCACTACCACTTATATATTTTTCTAAGGCTAAACTTCTATCTCAGGCAACCACCATATATTGCAAAATTATCCATTTGAAAAATTATTTAAAAAAATGAAAAAAAGTGTTGTTATCCGATGAACACATGTTTATGTTATCTTGTTTGTTTTGATATGCCGATAGATGGTAGTAAACATACAGTCACAGTCTATTCTAGATCATTCTCGCAAACGGTAAAACGAAGTATTTTCTATGAGCAGACTAGATGGTGCTGTTTATTTACTGACCTGCGTCACAAATTAAATTTGTGCCTGCGAGACTCCGACGTATTCTATGGTTCTACTTGATATATTTTTAACAACTGAAACAGTTCATCGGATGCTCAGTTAGAAAACATTATAATACATTATATTATCGCAGATAATAATAAACTTTGTTAATGCGAATGTCATGAAATATATTTAAATTAAAATAAAATGTAAGAATATAGTTTAAGACTCGGTTTAAGATATTAAATAATGATATAAAATATTATCAGAAAAATCAGAAAAAAAATTAAACTCACTGGATAAAAACATATAGGGTGTTCCATTTAAAAAAGCCTAGATTATGTCCATATCTGAAAAAAAAAAATCGACATTCATTTTTTTTTATTATTGCCAAATAAAAATTTAATAAATACCCTGCAACTTTTGTATAAAACATTTTTTTCTAATTTTTACAATAAACTTGCAAATTCTGATTAAAATGTATACCAAACTAAATGGTAACAACGATAACACTGTACAGGGTGTCCCAAAGTTGATGTCTCGGGACTACCTATATCTAGAGAATGAAAAAAGTTAACACAAAATCGTTTACGTGGTTTAATTTGGGGTGCACTAAGGTACATTTTACGCTAGATTTTTTTTTTTTTTTCGAAATCTAGAAAAAATGGCGAAACTGACGTCATCAAAAGTTTTTTCCCAGGAACATACGCTTTTTTTGTGCTACCTGAAAAGTGCTATTTTTTCTGAACATTTTCTATTGAAAAAGTTTTTTCGTATCTTTTATATTTAAAAATATACAGGGTAAAATAGTTTGGAAAATGGATGTAATCGAATGGCCTATGGAAAACAATGAACAAAAGCTATTTACACGTTTTATTAAAGAACTGTAACAGTATATTTTAATAAAAAAATTATTTTAAAACAGTAACAAAATTCTAAATCGTTTTTTTTTTTGAGCTTCACAATAGAATAAAAGTAGATAAGTAATACCGGAAGGGTGATCCCCCCACCACTTTTGCTCCCCCCACCACTTTTTTTTGGGGTGGGGGGCAATTAGAGTGGGGGGTAATTTGTAATTGCGTAATTAGTAATTTGTAATTGCGTAATTAGTAATTTGTAATTGCGTAATTAGTAATTTGTAATTGCGTAATTAGTAATTTGTAATTGCGTAATTAGTAATTTGTAATTGCGTAATTGGATTATTTCGCTGTAATTAGACTAGTATAATTGCAATATATCTAATAAATGTAATTAGTCTGGAGGGGGGATAATTAAAACCCAATTGTCGCGAGTAATGAAAGTAATTGGATTATTGCGCTGAGAAATGAAAGTAATTGAATTATTGCGCTGTAATTGCGTAATTAGTAATTTGTAAATGTGTAATTAGACTATTTGCGTGTTAATTACACTATTTTATATAGTCTGGAGGGGGTTAATTAAAAAACCCAATTGCCGCGAGAAATGAAAGTAGTTGGACTATTTGCACATTAATTACACTAAATGAATTGGAGCAATTGTTGTATATTAATTAGTGCATCAATTGCTAAATTATGCGCTCTTAATTGTCAAAAATATATGTCATTCAATATCACTAACAAGGGGTCTGGTATATTAGCATTACGTCTCGTATTGTTTTAGGTATCTAGCCCGAGCTCCCGATATTAAATTGAACGCGGATTACCCCATGGTCTGTAAGAGGATTTATTAAGCCTGTTAAATTTTCTAATGATCAAAGATTAAATCAGCTTTTAGTTTTTACTGTCGCATATCTTGAAACAAAATAGTTGGTTAAATTTATAGCTCCCATTTGCGACAGACAATATGTCTGCATAGAGGACCCAGCTACGTAGGCCAGGTGGCTCACGCGAACGGTACCTGCCTGAAATCGAGGTAATGCCATTAGGGTGGTCGACTTAAAACCGTCAATAACACAATTTGGTATTTAATTTCTAGTCGAAATGCATTCATTTTTCTAAGGACAAATATATTGCACAAAAGATTAGCCATCTCCTATCTAAACAAAAGATACGTCGATTTTTACAAAACAAAGCCACACAATTACCTGAAATTTTAAACTTAAAAATAACAGGTGAGAGTGTAATTCGAATAGGATGGAAGGTTTAGAACTGCCTACTATAAAGAAGTCATTAAATGTCTTTATTGGTAATAATTAAATAGACAAAAGGCAACCCGCCTTTGTTGCACTGACGAGAAATTTTTCAGTCCTTTTAAAGCAATAATGTCACAGCTTAATGGACCCATTTGAAAGTTAAAATATAGCTATTAGATTCATGCTTTGTTTTGCTGTCAAGGGTCGATAAACATAAATGTTTTAAATAGTAAAACTATTCAAAAGCCATTTAAATACAAATACGCTTGGCAAAAATAACAAAAGGACACGGTCAAGATCTTTCAGCTTAAATA
This sequence comes from Rhagium mordax, assembly GCA_963680705.1. NCBI lineage: Eukaryota > Metazoa > Arthropoda > Insecta > Coleoptera > Cerambycidae > Rhagium > Rhagium mordax. The sequence continues at coordinate 59,593,797 of OY796659.1, read as the reverse complement.
AACAATAATAAAATTTTCATTGATTTACAAATTTTAACATACAGGGTGCCCCGAATTGTACAGATCAAACATATGTTCTAAAAAATATATATGGGGTGCTCCATTAAAAGACACACTTTCTATACTTTCCAATGTTGCTCTATAAAGAACTACTGATAATAATTGCAGGTAATTGATGTGTAAAAGATGATGGACAATAGGTCGGCAATACACAAAAATAAAAAAACCATTCAACTCAAACATGAAGTCTGATAGAAGACATTAAATCTGCCATTGAAAGATTGTCTTGTAAACTAGATGACATAAGGAGGGATTCAAATAAAATACACATTAAAAGATTACAATAATTTTATTTCCTATTTTTATTACACAACTAAAAATACCATAGTATAATTAAACAGTTTTATTTTAAATACACAATTACATTTTTGAGAAAATAAACATAGACACTTAGTAGATCAAACTTTATGGTGTGATAAACTACCAAAATAATATGAAAAAAGTTCATATGTAAATGTGGGCCGGCAACACATAGTTCCGAGATACAGGGTGTTAAAGAAACATGCAAAATTTTTTGTTGTTTGAAACACTAAAATGATGGCACACTATATTGCGCTCTAATTAGACTAGGTGCAATTTCTCGAAATTCTATGGTTTATTACCTTATAGAAAAGCAGTATATCTTAAGATATATTTACAGATCGGTATACGTCCAACTTGACGGCGTTTTAACAAAAGCAAGCGGAAACGATGACTACTTTGATAATGCATTAAAAAGCAATATTTTAACGGAAATTACAGCGATGCTTTAATAAAGCTCTGGATAATTATATGCCTCTTTTAATCTGTTTTACAGAATAATGGGGGTGGCTCTCTTCAACCGTCTGTAAAACTATTTAATGAAACCTAGTTAAAAATTCAGTTCCATAAAGAAGCTACGATAATTTATGATATAGTTAATCACGATCCATTTTATTATTCAACTCAAACATGAAGTCTGATAGAAGACATTAAATCTGCCATTGAAAGATTGTCTTGTAAACTAGATGACATAAGGAGGGATTCAAATAAAATACACATTAAAAGATTACAATAATTTTATTTCCTATTTTTATTACACAACTAAAAATACCATAGTATAATTAAACAGTTTTATTTTAAATACACAATTACATTTTGGGAAAATAAACATTTGCATATACATCGTGATTATTGTTGATAAAATGTTTTTACTAGACATCAAGAAAACCATTCTGAACCGAGCCATCTAATGCATTATAACTTAAATATGTATCATGAAGTATAAGTGCATACACTCGAGTTTGTTCGGGAAATTTCGTTTTTCGTGTTTCAAATTCTATTTTTATGTCGACTGTAGATGATTTCACTGCAACAGGTTGGTGTGAACAATCAATGACAAACAAAGGATTCTTCCTGTATTCCCCAAGATCCATCATGGGTTCGCTCATATCTTTATCATAGTAACTACGTTGGAAGTTCTCATAAGCATAATATGCTACAGAATCGAGCTTCTTATCGAAATCTAAATTCCAACGTTCGTATGGATAAACTTCAGAGTTTAGAAATAGTCGAATATTATTTATGTCTGCGTGTTTGAACTGTGTAACATCCTTTGTTCTATCATTGGCCTGATCAGTGTCTTGAAAACCAAGAAGGATGAAAAGTGGACTTTCAAGACGGGTGGAGAGTTTAAGAGCCCATATGTCATAGGTAGTATCACGTAGACAGGGAAGCTCATAAAAATCCCATGCACGGTAGACCATATTAACCTTGGCATTATTACCACTTTTATTAATTCGATTCAATAATTTTAACTTTTGTCGATCTTCAGGTACAATATGTCTTATTTTCCACTCAATTTTGCTTATTTCCAACTCCGCATCAACTTCACCGATATAGGAGTCTTTAAATGAGCGTGCAATTATCATAATTAATTCTTGCTTCACATTCAGAATGCCTTTGGTATAATCTTCTGCAAAACCCATAAGGAGCTTAAGGGGTAGTTTGCCACTGAACACGTGACTGGTGGTATCTAAAATATCTTGTCTATTTTGACTGAGACCCCAACCTGTTGTTATTAATGAGCGTGCATGCGTTTGCCCATACGACACCATAGTTTTCATTGTTGTAGTAATACCAGGTCTTCTAACTACTGCTACTTGTTCACCACCCATTTCCAGACGTATCTCTTCAAAGAGAAATGCTAGTGCATTATTGGATAAATAGCAACGCTTTGTGGCATCACTAGGGGTAAATTTTCCTTCTATGTATATATAACTTTCTGAAATGTCGAGTATAACATCTTGAAAATTGATGGGGATACGTATTTCATCAGAGTTTCTGTAATATGGGGAACCATATGGCTTATATGTATGCTCATGTAGGCTAACTAGGGAATGATCCAACACAGGTTCATCAAACACCTCAAGTTTTTCACTAGTTGCAGCCGCCACCATTATTATGGCAAATATTTTCGCAGTTTTAATCCAATATGTTTTAAAAAGGCTTGATCCTCAGCTGACAATCTATGTCCTAACTGTTTAAGGTATAGACTTTGAATGAATTGCTTTCCACATCTCCCTTTCTTTTTATCCACACTATTGTTCGCTACAGTATCATATTGATGGTGATGTATTTGCTGTCGCTGTTTATATCGAAAGCCCATTTGGTTGGTGATATCAAACTTTCTTCAATTCTAGCCTTACAATAATTTTCTCACCTCGAAAATTGATCAAATCACCGTTGTCGTCCAGCACACGTAGCGTGATGTTATCTATTAACTGACACCATTTAGGTCTAACAGGTAAATATATGATATTTTTGGGTTCTCTAGTAAGTTTGTAGCCAGGCTCAACATCTATATCAAATTCAAAGAGAGTGTGTGACTCTTCCGCATTCAGATAAGCTCCAGAAATAATATTGCAATCTACACGTATCATCCTTACTTTCATAATATCAACAGGCTATGTTGATTCATAATTTTTATTTGGTTGTAAATATATTGGTCCAAATCCCAACAGACTTCCTATGGAATTTGGTTGTCTAAAATCTATTTCATACTTTGACAAAATCTCGCACTTTAGGGTGTTGTTGTTTGCTCGTAAAGTGAATATTTGCGTGTAATCCTTTCCATCAATATTCATAGCTTTCAACATTGCTGCATAGATTTCATCAATTTCATAAGCCCCCAGAGGTATGTGAACAGTAGTGAATGTATCTTTAGCACTAACCCTATATTGGAAGATGTTATTTGTTTCATCCACATTGAATATGGAGTTGTAAGAGTAGAATCCAATTAAGCCTAACCCATGACGACTGCTCCTATCCAGTTCAATGGGTGGATTAAAGTTGACACTTAGCACACTTAAGCGGCTCGTTAGTGTGAACGTGTACGACATGACTGATGTAATTAAATTGCGTTACCCAATTTATTGTGGATTACAGCAATAATGGTATAATTTCCTCTTCTTTGAACTTGATGGTAATATATTTACATTGTTATTGGATGCCACATTTACATCGTTTACCTTACAATAGCAACAAAACATTTTTCGAGGTATTGGACCGTCATTAGCATCAAAACTGCCTTCATGATCGTTAAGGTAATGTTCTGTACAGTATTGATATTTTATTATATCGACATCGTTCTGAAGATGTGTAGGTAGCTTATCCCATACTAATGCAATTTCATGTGAAGCCAACCCAATCATCACTTCTTTGGGCATATCAGCAAGTTGTTGTTTGCTCATCTTCAATAGACTACGCAAACGGGAGAATGCAATTAGTGAGTGGCCCATTCGCTTGATACCTTCTCGATCCATTGTTGGGGTTATAGTTTTCAGCTCCATGGCGTTTTATATTTCTTTCGTAGAGAGAAACTTTAAACACAAATGTCCACACCACACTGTGTTAAAATTCTGTACACGTTTGTAGTTATAGAATATTTGGTTGGCCCTCCTTGAATCGTTATTGAAATATGTAACTAATTCTATAGGTGGGGGTAAATCACCAAAACTATCAAAGTAATTTACTAAACTACCTCGTTTTTTATATGCCACCCAATGTGTCCCAGGACCATATATACTATCCAAATTGATTATTGCAGATTCATTGTAATGTGGGCCACGTCTTGGTAGTGAGTCGCGCATAAATACACCCCGAAAGTATGCTACCTTCATTTTCTTAGCATAATATTTAAGATCAATGTCGGTAAGAGGTCTCCGAGGTAGGGAGTCTATTAGTTTTTTGAATTCTGTTTTAGATAAAGGCCCATTCCCTTTCGATATGGCTTCATATACATCCCCTTACCACTTTTCATAGCTATTGCTTCCATACTTCTGTTGTGTCGATTTGCTTCAGCTAATTCTTCTCTACCCTTTTTTACGTCATTTACAGCTTTAGCAATACCAGCAGCCGTACCCACCAAACTACCCAATGCAGATAATCCAGCAAAAATGGGTATTAGAGGTAAAATACCGCCAACTTTTGGTATTGGTATAACTCTAGGTGTTCGAATATTGCGTTTCCCACCGGCCTGTTTTATATATCGACGTGCAGCTTTTAGAGCAATTTCAGTCGCCTTCGTTTGGTCTTTTACTCTTTTGCCTCCAGCACTTCGCAGTGTGTCACGCACTTTTCGTACTATCCCAGATCCAAATGCTGTCTTTTTAACATTCTTCTTACCCTTCTTTGTTTTCTTGATGATTCGTTTCCTTATTGGATTACGAGATATTGTTGAATTACATCCCATACCAAGACGTTGTTTCCCTTTCATTATAGTTGTAACTAACCAAGCAGCGGCCTTTTCTCCACGTCCTGCGTCTTTGGATTTCACTCGTTTCCACGCAGCCTGTTCAAGCTGATAGTCTGCTTTATGGTGGGCTGCTAGATTACTGCTATTTTTGTCGTATGCAATATCGTGTTCCTTGCACGCTTTATCGAGCTGATTTAAGCCAGGATCACCCCGTATCAGCCGTTTATTTAAATCTGTGCCTGGACCACAAAATTGATAACCTGGCAAATGCAACTCGACGGGAAGCTTATTAATCAGGGAATTAATTAATCCCCTACCGCGCTTCATACGTTTTTCACGTGTGTATCGTATGGTGGAAACCATTTAAATAAGAGTTGCAAGTCACATGTCTATTTATATACCAATTAGCTGCGATACAATGCACATTGTGAAACAGAAACAAACGCTTTCCATAGATAATTTGGATGAAAAAGTTGGGCGTGGGTTAAGCGCTCATAATCGTCATGGACCACTACTACCTTCAACTGTACGTGCCCTCATAATAGGACCCTCGAATTGTGGGAAAACAAATGTCTTAATATCTTTGATCACCCATCGCTTAGGTTTACGCTTTTTAAACATTTACCTATACTCAAAGTCTATAAATCAACCCAAGTATGAGTATCTGCGTAAGGTGCTAGCGCCGATTGAGGGGTTAGGATTTTATACATTTAGTAATGGAGCGCAAATAGTGGAACCATCCGAGGCAAAACCGGAGTCTTTATTTATATTTGACGATGTGATATGTGAGAAGCAAGATGTTATAAGAGCATATTTTAGTATGGGCCGCCATAGAAATGTGGATTGTTTTTATCTTGGTCAAACATATTCTCGAATACCGAAGCAGCTAATAAGAGACAATAGTAATTTAATTATTGTCTTTAAACAGGATGACATGAACCTTCACCACATATTTTCCGATCATGTGTCACCTGATGTAACATTTACAGTATTTCAAAATATGTGTGCAGAGTGCTGGAATGACAAATATGGGTTTCTAGTGATTGATAAGGATAGAGAAGTACAAGGTGGGCGATATAGAAAAGGGTTTGATAGCTTCATATATCCATAATGAATTTTAATAAAAACTTCACTTGAGCCACAGACTTCGTATGGTTACTTCGTTTACGTATGCGCTAAGATGAAGGTTACCAAAGATAATAAAAAATATAACAATCTTGTGCATCCCAATAGTGAAATAGCCCTCAAGCGACAGTTGATTGAGGCGACAGATGCGGTACGTAAGAAGTTTAACTCTATTAAGAACAAAGATATTGAGATGCATGTAACACTTGAAAAGATCTATCAACCAATAACTGAACCTTTAAATGCTATATCTTCAGCAGCGGAGAACAAACAACATACCCAACAACCATCATCATCATCAAGGGTGTCTACTCAGAGGGCAGTGCCATGGGAGAGTGCTTCTGAGGAAGGATCTGATAAGTATGTAGGCGGTGATGATGTTCCACCTTATACCCCCATTATGGAAACACCACCATCGTCTATAAGAACAACCCCCATATCTGAAACTTCTCTAGCTAGAAAACTAGAAAAAGGACGTGAGGTTGTAAAAAGACATATACAGAATGTAAAATCGAGTAATTCCAAGTATGATAGTTTATATGGAGTGCGTGTAGATCCCAAGACAGGTAAACTGCTGATGGGTAATGCTGAAATACGTTTTTCCCATGGAAATATTACACTGTGGTATGGCAATAAGAAACTTGGCGTGTATCTAGGTAATCCGAAATTGTACGATCTAATATTTCTAAAACGTCCGCCAATTCTAGATGATAATACAGAGAGTGTTATCGATGATGAATGGAGTAAGATATATGGAGAAATACTAAGGAAAACAAAAGCGCCGTATAAAAAATTCAATGTAGCGAGTGGCTATAACACCACTAAACGTGAAAAATTTCACAAAATTATCAAACCATTAACATCTTCTACAATTGTGACACGATCGTCAACAAGTGGTTATGGATTAAAACGTGTACCTACCCACAAATTGTACAGAAATAAAGATAAAGAATATATCTACTGGAATAAACCTAGTGAACTTGTGGCTCGTTTACGCCTCTTATGGGGTTCGAAAATGGCTGGAAATAACAACCACGACAATGAAATAATAGAAATAATATCAGAACTTAGGGAGGAAAAAATAGTGTATTAAAGATATAATACCTAGTATCATCATACTCAATAAGTATTATATAGCCTGAAATATATAAAATGGATCAGACGCAATCAGAAATGTCTACTGTAAACAACACAATTGACAAATTTGGACGCAGCAAAAGAATTAGTGCAAGTAAGTTAATAGCCTATCGTGGATTACCTGGCGTGGGTTTTAAACTTACCAGAGATAATCACTATGATATTGAAAATAAGCGTTTAAAAAATCTAGGGGAACCTGTCGATGATCAAGATGGTGCAACATGTAATTACGTTAACAAGCGTCTACAAACAAATGATGAAAATGCTGCCAAAGCTATTTTTGATACAACCGATGTAATTATTGAGGAAATGAAAAAATATGTTGATGTGGGACTTTTAAAAAGTGGAGAAGAAAATCGCACTATTTTCAATAAACAAAATAATGATAGGATGCAGAAAATGAAAATAGAAATGAGGAAATATGTTGATAAAGCAATTTCTGAAGTTAAACGTTCGGCCATAAACAATCACAATACTTTAATCACTAGAATCTCCAAATTAGAGCATATTGCCACCGAACTCCAACCAAAGAAGGTGCAATCCGGAGGCCTAGCATTTCCACCAGAACTAATGCCTGAAGTTGATATATAGCTGAAGACAATTTTATAATGGAGGTTAGCAGCGAAAAATTACAAGTTGTTAACGAGTTACATAGAAATGCTCGACGAAATTTTCGTAGAAGGCGAACCATAATTAAGGGGTTTGGTGATTTGTGGCAAGCAGACCTAGCCGAAATGCAACCATACGCTGATAAAAATAGAGGGTATCGTTATATTCTTGTAGTGATTGACTGCTATTCCAAGTACGTATGGACCAGATCTGTTAAAAATAAAACAGCTGTAGAAGTTACTAAGACTATGCAGACTATTATTCAAGAAGCAAATTATTCACCAAGAAATTTACAGACTGATAATGGTACAGAATTCTACAACAGAAAGTTTTCCACACTAATGAAGCAGCATGAAATTAATCATTATTCTACATATAGCACAAAAAAAGCAGCAATTGTTGAACGAGTAATCCGCACATTAAAGAGTTGGTTGTATAAAGAATTCTCAGCTATGGGTAAATATAAATGGCTCGACATCCTACCCAATGTTACAAAAAGTTATAATAACAAAGTCCATCGTACAATTGGTATGAAACCTGTTGATGTCACACCAACTACATATTTAAATGTATATAATAACATAAAAATTGCTCTCAAACCGAAATTCCACCTCGGTGATGTAGTTCGTATTAGCAAGTATAAAGGTGTATTTGATAAAGGGTTTACACCGAATTTCTCAACAGAACTTTTTAAAATTGTCAAGATAAACATAACAAATCCCACAACTTACCTGCTTGCAGACATGCTTGGACATCCAATCAAGGGGTGTTTTTATGAGATGGAGCTACTAAAGGCAAAATACCCCGATGTGTATCTAGTAGAGAATGTTTTAAAAAAGCAAGGAAATAAAGTGTTTGTAAAATGGCTTGGACTCTCTAAAGAACACAACTCGTGGATTGATGGAGCTTCTCTTGTTTAAAATTGTCACTGTCTAGAAAATATATTATTGTATCATTATAAGGTTATGTCAAATGAAATATTTTTATGTATAATAAATAAATAATAAAACGAATGTACTCAATTAATATTTGTTTAATTTATTTCCTTAATGTTAAATTGTAAACAAAATAAAAATATTTTTAAGTTTATTACATATACTACAAATACTTAACTTAAAAAACATTATTTTTTTCATAAATATATATTTTATTACACAATAAATCTATTGAAATATAATACAATATCTCACATTTAGTATGAATTTTCCAGTTTTATAACATTAACCCGATAAATAATGCAAATTTTATTTGATATGCTAATGTTATTGTGACTGGCTTAACTCATCTATTGCTGCAAGTAAAGCATCTAAAGGATCATATTTCTCCTTTTCAACAACATTATTTGTATTAGTTATTACGGCCAACTCATTTTGAAATATCGGTATGTCACAATGCCCCCATGGTAAAGTTTTAAACGTATTAGGAATGACGAATCTTTTGTCATCATAATGAGATAGTGCCACCTTATTTTTCATTTCTGTGTAAATATCATGCGAATAACTTCTAAATGTATTCATTTCTCTTAATATTACCCCACCCTGCTCAACTATTTTCTTATAATCACCTATTGATAAATTTTTCATAATAACTGATTTCTTTACCCCCTTAGCTTTTTTCAATTCACTATTCATAGATTTTATACAGTAAGCTTTAGCCCCCGTCCCATAAAAACTAATAATCGGGTCGGCGGGGAACTCATCTTTAAAATTCCCTAAAACCGACAGACCTTTAGGAACATTAAATTTATTTCCTTCTTTATAGTTGGATGTATCGAATTTATCGGGGTTCTCTTTTATAAAATCGTAAATGTTATCAGTAAAAACTTTAATAATCAGAGAATCCGTATCGGTGTATAACAGGGAAGCATTTTCACCAAATTTTCTTTTTATCACGTCATAGAAAAAATTATACAGTACCGTCTTGGATAATTCCAAAACACAAAACCCTACATAAATTGGCTTGTTGTATACTACTTTCAGTTTATTCATATGAATCGCAACGAAATCTTCTGTAAAGATTGAACAAGTTTTAAAATTCGGTCGGGCTATAAGAGCATTTGCACCAAAGGACCTTCTAATACTTTCCCAATGCGTAACCAACTTTATATCCTTTCTATTATCCACGTTTTCCATAGTTTTACCGAAAACTGCATTATTCATTAATTTAAATTGATCTTTTTCGAATTTACTTGTTGCCGTGTTTCTCATCTCCGTATTTAAATCAATGTATTTTCTTAACCAGGGAGATTGATTAAATGTGAGCACTCTATGAGTCTTTAAAACCATCAAACCGTGATCCATGGCCTGCCTCAAATTTTTATAGTGTACAATGTACCTTTTCTTGTCAAACAAATTTGGAATCAACTTTGCCGATTTTGCATTAGGAGGAATCATGTTTTCTACTAGGAAAGGGAGGTCCGAATGTAGATCGTGTAATTCGTTGGGATAATGAATGTCTACTTCGAAAATGTACCCGCGCGGATTTTCATCTGGAATATTCGTAATGTCTAAGTTTATAATTTCTTGTTGGGACAACCAGGTGAAACCACCTGTCGGTAGCGATTGAGACATACTGTGGCCGTATAGGTTTGTGGCGTCCAAATAAGTTATAAACGACGAGGGTTCGTTGGAATCGTAATCGGTAAGAAATTTGTTATTTGCGATATGTTTTCTTTCAGAGCACTGACTTATTCCACCACGAATTCCTTTCTTAAAAAAGTTAATCATATCTATATCAATTAATAATTCTAACTCTACTCCTGTCAGTTTTAACATAGCGTCCCACGACAATCCGGGAGCTGTAAAAGATTGAGCAGGATCCAACTTGTATTTCTCTAAACTGATTTTCCGAAAATTTTCGAATACATCACATAAAAGCAATACGTCTGTTTTCAAATACAGATCTGAATAATCGCCTAAATTCTGACAAGCGAACAACTTCCACACATCTTTAGCCCGTTGATAATCATCTTCGGATATATGCTGATCGTTTAGGTTGTCATAGAATTCGGCTTTGGATGGTAGATCTGGTTTATTCAACTTATTTAAACTATCAACAAAGCTATATGGAAATACACCCTTTTGTCTCATTAAACGAAATTCTTTGTTATCCATATAAAAACTTCTGGTTATAGTTAACTGGTCATCATTTAAACTTTCACCTAAATTTTGTAGCGATGTTGACAGGAACTTAAAACTATCAATGAATCGCAATTGTAGAAATTTTTGTTTCTTCTCCCCATTCTTATTAATGTAATCATGCATATAAAGGTGTTTTGAAAAAGATATGTATTTCTCTTTATTTTGCGCTAGTACCTCCACTCTATCGTTATGTGCACATAGCTCTTTAATGAATAAATGACCGTCGTATGAGCTCATATTATGGAATATAATCGGTATGAAACATGGTAATTTATAATTTAAATTGCAAACAGAGTGTGCAGCGATAAATCTTATTTTTCCGGTTAAGTGGCAGTGATCCTTAACCTTCACATCACCTTCTTCGAATACCTTCTCTCATATACCGCATACGGTTGCGTTTTCAAAGTCTCGTCTTTGTTGCGCTGTGAGCTTAGCCATTGGGACTATATCTTTCATATATCTATTATAGATATCTCTCGAGTCAGCTTCGATACGTGATACGAAGACTTTGGCGGCGTCAGAACCCCGGTATAACTCAAACTTGTTTAGGGAATTGTCAAACGAACATTTTATTAAATATGCGAAAGAATGTGGTTGATGTCTAAAAGTTTTATTCCCGAAAGACCGTTCTGGATTGGGTTGGCAGGTATCGATAGGACTTAAAATTGATTCGAAATCGGCATACACTACAATTGGAACTTGCATTCGCCTTTCAAAATGTTCAAATTTTAACATATTCTCGGGTACTTGTTTACCATATTTATCGATTCGAAATTGGGTGGTAGGTATTGTCGTATAAATATGATTGCAATCGCGTGACTGGTGTTGCAATAAGTGACGTTCGGTATTAAAATATAATAAACAACCATCACAAAAATGTTTTTTATGATCGCTAGCAGAAATTTGTCGCGAAACTAACCTACATAAATCTTTTATCCAGCAATAGTGAGTTTTAGCACAATCGTTCATACAATGGTGATTAATATTACACATCTCAGAAATTAGCAATAAATTTAAATGGATACGCAGTTTTTTCCCCGAGTAACGTAAAGGACCTACAACTTCATATTCCGTTCTATTATTTTTAAATTTCTCCTCTAACCCGTATACGTTTATCGATATATTATTCAGTTCCTCAAATTTTGATATATCCCGCAATTTTACTGGAAAATCCATACCTGTTACATTTAACACTTGTGAATAATGTGGATATGATGATAAATCCGATGTGTGACCATTTGCTGGATACAATGCTGAAGTCACCGCCCAGGCAAAACAACACTGATCTTGATTGTATACGTTTACCACTGCATTCTTATTTTCAATGAATTTTGGTAATTTTATATATGATGAACCACGCAGTGGACTATACTTGTTCACATTAATTTCAACAAATTCGATTCGTTCCAGGGCCCATCCTAAAAATAAGTAAATGTTAAATGCAATTCTAATACCTTAATAAAAATAATTACACACCCGAATCTCGCTCTTGAAACTCTGTAGTTTGGGTAATCATCTCTTCTACAAAACTATCCAAAACATCACTTAAATTCATAGCTTGATCCAAAATTTTGTTGGTTGTATTAAATGATTTCATATCCGTTAACTCTTTACTTTGTATCATGTATTTGGCGAACACTTCCAGATTTACTTTTATTGCCATATGTATTTGTATCGATTCTTCTAGCAGATTTAAAATTTTATGTTTGATTTCATTAAAGAACATTACGTAGTCCAGATGATTATGTTCACTATGCACTCGATATGAAATAATTCTGTATTTGAAAGCGCTTTGGATAATGCTTACACCATCCATTGAAGGAACACATGCATTTGCCTTATGTTGCAACGACCTCTTATGGGAATGCATCTGAGCTGTCGTCAGCGTCACATTACAACAATCACATGTTTGCATACTTGCGGATGTTGAAGGGGTTGAATCAAATTTAAATTGTTTTGCTGGAGGTCCATTATCACGTAAACTCACACACGACTCTTTCTGATGACGACGTAAATTGCTGATCCGTGTAAAACTTTTACTGCAAGACGTACACTTATACATTTTGCGTGTTCACTAGGAGTCTGTTGCTACTAATAATGGTTGTGACAACTCCTCTCACTCTCTATATATCTACAGAATATGACCCCCCCACCACCACATTTCAATATTCAAATACCCCCCATTATATTATTCTATTGTATAACTATTTAGATTGGCTTTTGTGTAATATATTTAAAATGATTCGATTACATATTCCACGCAGACGGATGAGTTTATTGCATCGGTTTCATAATTATTTCTCGAAATCCTATGGTTTATTACCTAATAGCAATCCAGTCTAATTACGATACAATAATTACCTTCATTGTATATTGTTCTGTTAATAAAAATAGGAAATAAAATTAATGTAATCTTTTAATGTGTATTTTATTTGAATCCCTCCTTATGTCATCTAGTTTACAAGACAATCTTTCAATGGCAGATTTAATGTCTTCTATCAGACTTCATGTTTGAGTTGAATAATAAAATGGATCGTGATTAACTATATCATAAATTATCGTAGCTTCTTTATGGAACTGAATTTTTAACTAGGTTTCATTAAATAGTTTTACAGACGGTTGAAGAGAGCCACCCCCATTATTCTGTAAAACAGATTAAAAGAGGCATATAATTATCCAGAGCTTTATTAAAGCATCGCTGTAATTTCCGTTAAAATATTGCTTTTTAATGCATTATCAAAGTAGTCATCGTTTCCGCTTGCTTTTGTTAAAACGCCGTCAAGTTGGACGTATACCGATCTGTAAATATATCTTAAGATATACTGCTTTTCTATAAGGTAATAAACCATAGAATTTCGAGAAATTGCACCTAGTCTAATTAGAGCGCAATATAGTGTGCCATCATTTTAGTGTTTCAAACAACAAAAAATTTTGCATGTTTCTTTAACACCCTGTATCTCGGAACTATGTGTTGCCGGCCCACATTTACATATGAACTTTTTTCATATTATTTTGGTAGTTTATCACACCATAAAGTTTGATCTACTAAGTGTCTATGTTTATTTTCTCAAAAATGTAATTGTGTATTTAAAATAAAACTGTTTAATTATACTATGGTATTTTTAGTTGTGTAATAAAAATAGGAAATAAAATTATTGTAATCTTTTAATGTGTATTTTATTTGAATCCCTCCTTATGTCATCTAGTTTACAAGACAATCTTTCAATGGCAGATTTAATGTCTTCTATCAGACTTCATGTTTGAGTTGAATGGTTTTTTTATTTTTGTGTATTGCCGACCTATTGTCCATCATCTTTTACACATCAATTACCTGCAATTATTATCAGTAGTTCTTTATAGAGCAACATTGGAAAGTATAGAAAGTGTGTCTTTTAATGGAGCACCCCATATATATTTTTTAGAACATATGTTTGATCTGTACAATTCGGGGCACCCTGTATGTTAAAATTTGTAAATCAATGAAAATTTTATTATTGTTTATTTAAGCTGAAAGATCTTGACCGTGTCCTTTTGTTATTTTTGCCAAGCGTATTTGTATTTAAATGGCTTTTGAATAGTTTTACTATTTAAAACATTTATGTTTATCGACCCTTGACAGCAAAACAAAGCATGAATCTAATAGCTATATTTTAACTTTCAAATGGGTCCATTAAGCTGTGACATTATTGCTTTAAAAGGACTGAAAAATTTCTCGTCAGTGCAACAAAGGCGGGTTGCCTTTTGTCTATTTAATTATTACCAATAAAGACATTTAATGACTTCTTTATAGTAGGCAGTTCTAAACCTTCCATCCTATTCGAATTACACTCTCACCTGTTATTTTTAAGTTTAAAATTTCAGGTAATTGTGTGGCTTTGTTTTGTAAAAATCGACGTATCTTTTGTTTAGATAGGAGATGGCTAATCTTTTGTGCAATATATTTGTCCTTAGAAAAATGAATGCATTTCGACTAGAAATTAAATACCAAATTGTGTTATTGACGGTTTTAAGTCGACCACCCTAATGGCATTACCTCGATTTCAGGCAGGTACCGTTCGCGTGAGCCACCTGGCCTACGTAGCTGGGTCCTCTATGCAGACATATTGTCTGTCGCAAATGGGAGCTATAAATTTAACCAACTATTTTGTTTCAAGATATGCGACAGTAAAAACTAAAAGCTGATTTAATCTTTGATCATTAGAAAATTTAACAGGCTTAATAAATCCTCTTACAGACCATGGGGTAATCCGCGTTCAATTTAATATCGGGAGCTCGGGCTAGATACCTAAAACAATACGAGACGTAATGCTAATATACCAGACCCCTTGTTAGTGATATTGAATGACATATATTTTTGACAATTAAGAGCGCATAATTTAGCAATTGATGCACTAATTAATATACAACAATTGCTCCAATTCATTTAGTGTAATTAATGTGCAAATAGTCCAACTACTTTCATTTCTCGCGGCAATTGGGTTTTTTAATTAACCCCCTCCAGACTATATAAAATAGTGTAATTAACACGCAAATAGTCTAATTACACATTTACAAATTACTAATTACGCAATTACAGCGCAATAATTCAATTACTTTCATTTCTCAGCGCAATAATCCAATTACTTTCATTACTCGCGACAATTGGGTTTTAATTATCCCCCCTCCAGACTAATTACATTTATTAGATATATTGCAATTATACTAGTCTAATTACAGCGAAATAATCCAATTACGCAATTACAAATTACTAATTACGCAATTACAAATTACTAATTACGCAATTACAAATTACTAATTACGCAATTACAAATTACTAATTACGCAATTACAAATTACTAATTACGCAATTACAAATTACCCCCCCACTCTAATTGCCCCCCACCCCAAAAAAAAGTGGTGGGAGGAGCAAAAGTGGTGGGGGGATCACCCTTCCGGTATTACTTATCTACTAATAAAATCATGTCTATTTTTTTCATTGTTTGTAAACATTTCGGCGCTATTTAAATTAATTCACACCCGTAAACTATTTGACACAAACAATATATTCACTAAACAAACTTATGTCAACATCCCTTGTTCATTGTTTTCCATAGGCCACTCGATTATATCAAGGGTAACTCTTATGCAATTAAGGGTATTTTCCAAACTATTTTACCATGTATATTTTTAAATATAAAAGATATGAAAAAACTTTTTTAATAGAAAATGTTCAGAAAAAATAGTACTTTCTAGGTAGTTCAAAAAAGTATATGTTGCTGGAAAAAAACTTCTGATGACGTCAGTTTCGCCATTTTGCAGATTTCGAAAAAAAAAAAATTCTAGCGGAAAATGTACCTTAGTGCACCCCAAATTAAACCACGTAAACGGTTTTGTGATAACTTTTTTCATTGTCTAGATATAGTCCCAAGACATCAACTTTGGGACACCCTGTACATTGTACATGTATTTAGAAACATTAATTATAAATTCAAAATAATAAAAAATTTTATATGCGCATATAGGTATATTTAATAGAAAAACCTAATAGTAAGTAAAAAATTTGCTTCATGAAAATATGGTGCACAGTAACAACGTTAAGATTCGACGAACATAAATAAAAAATTATAGAAGCATCTAGATAATTTCCATTAGTATAAACTCAAGATATATTTTATTAAAACAGATTATGGAAAGTGTACATTTCATGCTATAAATATAAAGAACTAAGTAAACATTATTATTATTATGTATGTAATTTAATTAGGAAGACAAAATTAAGCAATTTTGCTCATAATAAATTCAATTATTTTGAATTATTATTGCTTTATTAAAGAGAGTATACCTTCCGATTAATTATCCTTCCTTTTAAAACAATTTCGCAGTACATTGTCGATTGTTTATGGCTCTATTTCACGATTAGTTCGATGGGCGTTTTAAGTGCATCAATTTGTGAATCATTGGAGGACATTCTCCAATTGCGCCCACAAAAAATCCATTATCATGCCTCCATAGCTCACTCCGGTCACCGTAACGCTGTTACCGTCTACATTTTGAAAGAAGTAGTGCCCAAAGATGCCACCACTCCAAAACCCACACCAAACAGTCACTCGTTTAGGGTGCATTGGCTTCTCTATGGCTACGTAAAGCAACCTCAAACCCTACAGTTCTGTTTATATGCATGATCTTCAAGATGAAAATGAGCTTTTTTCGAAAATATGATTTTGCAACCAAAATTGACGTAATTTTCCAACTCATTTAAAGCCCACATCGAGAAGCGATTACGAAGCGGTTGGTCGTTTTGCTTCAACTCTTGAGTGAATTGTAACTTGTAAGCAAAAAATCCGATAACTTTATTGAATATTTTCTTCAGAGAACTGCGAACGATGTTCAGTAGTAGAGCTGTCTAAGTCTGACTTATGTAATCTGACATTGTAAATATTATTAAAAATTGGAAATAGAACCTACACCAAGAAATTATATTTAAATTCCTCAAATTGGTTTCGACATTTATTTTAATGAAAAAATAATCTTCTACTAAATTGTAGCTTTTGAGTTCAGTTGGGAATGTACTCAAATTTTTTAGCACTACCTATGTACACATTGTCTTTGTTATCTAGCGCATATAACTAAATGTTTCATATAATATTTAAAAATTTGTAGTTCTACTCCTTTAAGAACCTGATACATTTTTGTTACATGTCAATTTATTTCATATAGAGGTGATAAAGAAATTATTTAAATGAATTTGAATTCTACATAAAATAATCTCACATTCACACTAATCAAGGACCAAGGACCTCGGATTAATCCGTCTGGTGGGGCTTATTGCAATTATTAAATTATTTGCTTTCTACATTCGTAGTACTGACCAAATTTTTATCAGTTAAATGTAGATAGTTTGCAAATAAGCTCTGAAAAGAGTATTTATGTCTTTTTAAGACATTAGAGGATTTAGGCTGAATAGTAAAATTTATTTTGCTATTTTATTCTATTAAAGTTTACCTCTATGGATTTCTGACTTCTTTGGATTTCATTTCTTTCATACGAGCCTAGTCTGGGCAAAATCCACATTGCAATAAGTTTCACCAGAGGGCCCCACGGTCCACATTCGCATCTTACCGACTTCATGTCGATCGATGTTGACAAGATCTGGAGTCCCTTTGTTATCGTGCAGTGTGAGTTGCCTATACCATGCTGATGAAGGCTAATAAGCCAGAAACCGGTCCATGGGTTGGTGACTTGCACTGCCTGGTAACAGAGGGAGTCCTTATTTGGATTAATCCGTCTGGTGGGGCTTATTGCAATTATTAAATTATTTGCTTTCTACATTCGTAGTACTGACCAAATTTTTATCAGTTAAATGTAGATAGTTTGCAAATAAGCTCTGAAAAGAGTATTTATGTATTTTTAAGACATTAGAGGATTTAGGCTGAATAGTAAAATTTATTTTGCTATTTTATTCTATTAAAGTTTACCTCTATGGATTTCTGACTTCTTTGGATTTCATTTCTTTAATAATATTATGGTTGAGTGCAAAAATGATCAATCCTTGCTTTTTCCTCCGTTAATTTGTATTTGCTAGCAGCACACTTCAGAATGCTATTTTTAATTCTTCTACAGGCAGTATAGATCTTGATGCAGACAAATTTGTTTCCAAAATTCCATTCACTAATTTATAAGGGTTTCATCTTGTTGCTTATTACTTCGTTTAGGCCTACCAGATCCATGCTTGGGGGATATAGTTTCTTTAATTTTTCCATATTTTTTTAACTTTCATCATAGTGGATTTATTTATGTTATATTCAGAAGCAATTCCGCACCATCCATTTTTCAATTTGGAAACAATACCTAATCTTCTGAATTTCTGTTGTACAAATATTTAAAATTTTCAAGAATGGTTCACTAATCAAACTTGAATATTAATAAACTTCAACTTGAAAAAAATGTGACAGTTGACTTTTAGTTTAGATGACTTTATAAATATTTTTGCAAAAGTCATGTTTACATTGCTAAAATAACGTGTACTACTTTTTTTTGCAATCAAGTGTACTATCGCGGCCGAAAAAAAGTAATCGATTTTTTATCAAGTAGTATGTTTTTTCGAAAAATTTTCCTTTGTAAATGGGAGTGTTTACATTAGTTATGTCAATTAAATTATTTTGACAAGAAATCATTGGTGGGGTCGTATTTATTAAAAAAAAACTAATAAGAAATAAGTTGTTAATATTTTTTAATTATAAGAAAACAATTAATTAGTATGGTTTTGAGAGAAGCAGAAAAAAGCTACATCATCACCACACTTGGAGAAGGGTGATCTTTTAACAACGCATGGCAAGTCAAATTAATTGCAGCAAAGGCTCAATTCAAAAACTAAACAAAAAGACAGACCTTCCGCTATTATCTGTTTAGTACAAATATTCTTCATCAAACTTATGACCCCTGGGACGGTAAACTCGCAGTTGACCATTGTAGCAGGACTGAAATATCTTTTCATCGGAAAAGGCCACTCTCTCCCAGTAACGATCTTATTCATTAATAAAAGTATTTGCAAACTGCATTCTTGCCTCTTTATTATCATCTGTTAGTCGGTGCTTTTTAGCACTGGCACAGTTAAATAGACCTTGCTCTCGCAACCGTTTTCTTGCTGTCCTAACAGACGCTGGGAAGTTGGTTTGCTCTTTGGCTTCAATAGAATTAGATAATGGGTTTAAATTAAATTAAAAAGGAATGTGGTAATAAATCCCAAAAAAGAAAAAGAAGAGAAATTAAATTCACATAGTTAACAATGGTATTGTCGTTTTCTAGAGAACTCTTTCTTGGCCGCCCAGAACCCACTGCCCTGCTCAGATCATGAGTTTTTTTCCACTTTTTGTTTAGTTTTTGAATCGTGCTTTTGCTGCAATTAATTTCACTTGCTATGCGTTGTTGAGACCACCCTTCTCCAAGTTTGGCGATGATGTAGCCCTCGATGTAGCCTTTTTCTTTTTCACTCAAAACATGATAAGGCTTGATTATTATAATACAAAATTTATTTTTGCTTAATATGACAATGACGTTGACACTAATAAAAAAAATATTGGGATTGATGCGACACTGAACAGAACCATAATTACAACGGGAAAATCAGTCGATTACTTTTTTTCGGCCGCGATAGTACCTATTTCTAGACATAATAAACCAAAGATATAAGCAAATTTAAAAAATCGGCGTGTTTGAACTGTTCACTAAAATCAAAACCTCCAACGTTTTTAATGCGGTTTATATTTATTCGTCTAATGCATAATATCATTTACTAATTCAATTTAGCGACTAATTTTTGATATTAATATGTTAAAATTTGGCTCAATAAATTCTAGCAAATTTATATCAACATTAATTGTTTTAGTTTTTAGTCAATTATTAATACATAAATAGATCGCAAATTTCTAACTTGCATTGTCTCCAATGTTAAGTTTACTTTAATCGGTTATTCCAAATTTGTTATGTCTCATATATATCTGGAAGTCGAATCATAAATATTGTGTTCTGAAATTTGATACACAGGTATTTGAAAAAAATGGTCCTTTTATTTCGTGTTCAAATTTGAAATAAGTAATTAATTAAAACTACTGAAATTGATTACCTTAAATAAAAATGGCAGTAGACAAATTAATTTTTCATAAAATTGAAGCCGTTTCATAATTATATTTCTTACAATTAAAAACTTCATAAAAAAGAAAAAGTAGAACACGCACATAATACCTACGCTATTTTAAATTCGTTACATAAAAAATGGTAGCACTGTTAAATTTATTATAGTTGTCGAACATTCAAAGGAGACTGTAAATTCGAAAAAATCGAAAGATTAGTGTCCGCAAAACTACCAATCACCAATGTTTCATGTGATTAACCACGTGATAACACCAGAACGGCGGCGTCTCCCAACGATGTTGGCAAAACATAGCCTGACCCAGTTGCTGTGGATTCTCTTTGCTCTGTACATTAAAAATTTTTTTGCAGTATATTATCGCATGTAACGATTTAAGTTGTAATTCGTTACAACAGATAATAATTTCTATTTTGCGTATTAAAATACGATTCTTCAATACTGGATAACCCTGTATATGCGTACATGATCGGTGTGTGGTAGAAAAAATGCAACAAAAAACGCCACAGCGATTCAACGCGGTGGACGAGCCTTGTTTGGGCGAAGGCAGATTGTCTTTTGCCGTTCGAATTTCATTGGGGTAAGTTGTACATTCTTGAAATACCGCTTATTTATAAAATTTTGCTTTTGATTTCTTGCTTTATTTACTGTGCAATAATAAAAATAATAATTTGTCAGAATAATTACTGTATTTCGTATTATTTCCATATTTTGGATTAATTTCAGATAATTACCTAATAGCACTGTTTTTTTTTTAAAACGTGAATGGGTATTCCCATTTCCGTTATATCGTATCGTGTCTAAATTAGACTTTTTGGCGTTTCAATTTTATTAATTGACACGTGTTATACAATATTTAAATTGTATGAATTATCGCTGTAAGTGAAACTTGCAGATTATCGTATTTCGTGCATAGAACAATATCTGTGTGGATTTTTATTGTTATTAGGTTCTTCTACTGTGATCCATATGAGCTGGAAAAAAGGAGATTAAACTGGTTTTGGGATAGTAAGAAAGTCCATCTGAGACTTGGGTTTTGCCGAATTTATTTACTGTCCAGAGCTACAGATTTCTGTCTAGGAAATTCCAAAGCATACGAGGTAAGTGATCTATAGTATTTTTTATTCTCTTTGAATTAATCAATTTGTAGTACATTTGATCACTTGCTTCGGATGTGACAGAAGTCCGATTTTCTGGTTTCCTTTTTTTTTCATCATATTCACGCCATATACAATTTATTATTGACAAATTATTATTATAAGTTCATTCCGTAATTATCGTGTAAGTTACAAGAGTGTATAATCAATTACCTTGGTTTTAAACATTTTCTGCCATTTTGAATTAGGCATAAGTCATTAATTTTTTTCTCGTCGAAAAGCGAAAGACCTTTGTTCTCTTAATTGTCGTTATTTCATATATTAAATTTTGCTATATTTACTGTTCAATTATTAATAAAAGATTTACTTGAAATCTTTTATTTGTGTTAAAATTTCGAATTTAATTCAATATTATTGTTACTAATTATTTTGTTGTTAATATTAAATATCTGAATTTTTAAAGTTATCATTTCATTAACGTTCCTAAATTTTTATTGTTCGATAATCTGACATTAAATTATAATCCTTGAGAAAAAAAAAGTACAGTCTCCTCATGGTTTTTAACCTATAGGATAAATTAATCAAGTTAGATTATTGGTTAATGAACGGATAGTGAAATTTGCCCTTTACTAAATTTTTGCATTCAAATTCTAGCATTATTCTGTTAATAATTCATTTTTTAGTAATTGGTGTCAGATACCATATTTTTACGTAATTTTATTCCTTTTACAAATTCTAATATTTTGTTGTGTCCTTTTGACAATTTTTTGTAATATTAAGAACTATTAATTTTGTGACTTGTAGTAATTTAACTATATTGCCTAAACTTTGTAAATTTTTATCTACCCCTAGTTGAAAGAATTTTCAACCTAGTGTTAATTTCTCTGTTCCTTTTCTCAACTGTTCTGTATTTATTTCATGACATCTGGCTTTCTGGAAATTTAACTCACTGGAAATCTGTACCGAGTTAACAACAACTGAAGTAAGGAGATATTGGGTGTTCCCGAAAAATCACAAATTTGGTTGGAACCTGGACACTCTGGATTGAGCAGGAGTGTGGAGACAGGATTTCACACCCTTTCATCACCTCGAGTACTCGTAGGATTCATCGATCTCAGGAGAACCCCTTCCGTCTCACTTCATTCCGTCGAGTAAGCCTTTACAACAGAACAGACAGACAGAGAAATTTGTAAAGTCATAAATGTTATTCTATTTTTTTCACTTTGTCATTATTTCAATTATATTTGTTAACTTTTTAATTGTACGGAATTTGTAATATTAAACTTGTTAAATCTAAACTTGCTTTCTTTCTAATTTATGTGTAGTAAATACCTAATTGTGTTTAATTAAACTTTTGTGTATTTAGTTAAAAAATACTCTGGCGCCCATCATTTGCTTTTAATATAATCTCAGTGTTTAAAACAAGGCTTCACCGAATTCACTACCTCGCTGTAGCTAGCTGGAGCTAATTGTTAAGTTGCACTTTAAATTGGGCCAATTCAATTTGAAGTGTCGCTGCACGCAAATGGTCAACCTAAGCATCAAATGGCCATTTGATTCGATGTGGTTCATTGTTATTAATTTATTGTTAATAATAAATTAAATTTAACGACCTGTTTGATTATTGGAGGTATTATTAATAATAATTGATCTAGACAATGGTTGATTTCTGGGTCCTTCTTTTACTAAATTTGTAGCTATTCTCCACAAACATTCATGGTATACTAAAAAAATGATTAGAATTTTTTGATACTGGTGAAGTTCGAACTTAATCTAGACAACCAGCAGACTCTGGAATCAGTACGTGCCATGCCTCGACTAGACTTCTTCGCTTCTTTACCAGTCTACCATTTTTTCTAATACTCGTATAATGTAATTTTTCATCAATGTAAATACCACATTATCTTGATGATTGAGATCACCTGAATCAGAACAGTGGCAAAGCGAAGGCGTGTCCAATTCATTTCTGTTTCCTGCTTCTGCACAGTGGTGCATTGAGAAAAATACCACGTTTATATACAACATGTAAGTAAAATTATTTATTATAACAATTACTTATTCTAATGAGAAATAAGATGAGAAAGAAAATGATTTAAAAAAATACAAATTGTTTCCAAAATTGGCTTTTATTAATTCAAATAATAAATAAAACCGTATATGAACATTCCAAATTAGACATTTAATTGAAATTCACACGCCCCTTGTACTATTTGGTTACATTTATGAATTGGGTAATAACATGACAATCACTGACGTATGCCTTTCATTACTCTTTTTGTTCACTCTGGATTTTGCTTTTGCCTTTAAAATATGTTTTGTAGACTATCTCGATTTATGCACATAATATTGCGATTGTCTAATTGTTAGACACCACGCTAAATGGCGCTAAAAAACAAGTTGCCCATGAAAATAAAACAGGCTATATTGATGTGTTATTTGAAACCATTCCTGACATTGTTTTAAGGACAGCTTAATACAAAGCAATTTAAGCCTTACGCTTTTATTTGCATGGGCAATATGACGTCGTTTTTTAAAGCTTATACGTGAACGTTCATAAACAGTAATTTTTGTAATACAACGGATTGGGTTAAAAAATTAGACACTTATTCTTTAAGGTAAAATAATTTAATAAGTTTTCGAGGTTTGTTCGCACAATTCCACATTTTTTCTGCATTGTCAATAAGTATATGAACATCAAACTCAATAACACACAAAAATAATGTATAATACACTTTTGATGGCACGTTTTAGTTTGACAGATTTGGCAACAATAAAATGGTTCGATTTATCACAATATTGGCAAAATCATTTAACACAACAAGTAAATTATGCTGAAAAAGTGAATTATCACATAAATATTTAAAATTTTTAAGTTAGTGAAATCATCATTTTTGAAGAAGAAAAGAATGGCGTACTTATTGTTTGCTCATATATCTTAAGGCGATGGACTGTTTCTTCTGGTAAATATAAATGGATATTTTTTAGAGGGACAGTTAAATTTTGTAAATATATTCGACCCGTCAGTGCTTTTATTCCCAAATGGTTCCATAATAGAATTCCACAGATCGTTTCCAACTAAAAAGAAAATATATTGATATTTATAATAGCATATAAGGAAATATGTAAAGTACAGAGTGAAAATAAGACCGACAGTGACGTAGTTTCCACTTGCGAA
This sequence comes from Rhagium mordax, assembly GCA_963680705.1. NCBI lineage: Eukaryota > Metazoa > Arthropoda > Insecta > Coleoptera > Cerambycidae > Rhagium > Rhagium mordax. Next base: position 59,569,115 of record OY796659.1, on the reverse strand, counting down.
GACTTAACTCAATCTTCATTTCTATATCAATTGCATACCACGTTAGTATCAGCGCCATATCAAAGGTTTCAATCTTAGAAATAGATTCTAAATCGTCATTATTAATAATTTTTCAATAATTAACCCTGATTCAATTAACAACCGATTATAATGAAGCGATCACATCCACAACGTCTACCTTTACTGTTGTCTCATTAAGTGTGGTAGGTTTTGGTAATTCTTGAAGATTTACGAACTGTGTTATAATAATTTTTGTCATCAATGATGTTACTAGGATACCAAAGTAAAGTTCTTTGAAAATGAATGTAATTTTCGGTTCCAATGCTTCTCTTCTCGGTTTCTAAATGTTATTTGTGGCATTCGAATTTTATTAGATGTTCACATATTTACTAATTGATAAGATACACTTACAACGAGATTGTCCTTTTTCACTAAAGTGGAAACAGTCTTCGGAAAGATAGCTGTAGTCTAATCGTCCTTGAGCTGTGGTTGGGAAAGTATACTCTAACGTATATTGATGAGGAATTACAGTAAAATCATCCATGTCAAATTCCGGTGAATTAGCAGTCTCAATATCTAAATATTGCCATTTCTTCATTATATCAAAAAAGTGTTTTCTTTTATTTCTGTAAGCTAATCCCATGATGCATGGGCAAAGAAAGCTATGTGTTAAATGGCAAGTTGGAGGCTTATCTTTCATAAGAGTGAGTATTCGCAAATCTAAAATTAATAAAATTATATTAAGTATTATAATTAATATTAGTTTATAAAATAAAAAAATTTCCTCATTTTAATTATATTTGCTAATAACCCAAACAATCCGGCATATAACTTTCAAACAAAAATATGTCGTAGTGTTTATGAAGATCTCCAAAATTATAAAAGAATAAAAAATATACTGAGATCTTAATAAGAAACAGAATCAAGACAAATTTTCGAACGCATGTTTTTGATTAGACTATTTCTACTGCAATTTTCTTATTCAGTTTGGGATTTCAGATACTGTCAAAATTTCACTTGAACTGGTTTTTAAAAAATTTTTAAAATGCTCTACTTGGGATAAAATCATTTTTGGAGAAATCATATTTTAAAATTCATTCGAGGCATGGCTTCATCCCAGCGATTATGTAAATAACCAAAATACATATAAGGATTTGGTATACAGAAAATCCTCACGAATACATTGAAGCACCCTTAAATTTCTTTAAAGTGGGTATCTGGGTTGCAACAAAAAAGAAAGAACGAAACAACTATTTAATCATTGATGAAGCAGACATGACTTAAAATAATAGTGTTTGTTTAGTGCACAATACTAAAGATGATTTTTAGTAAAATTAATCAAAGATAAGAATTTTTCGTAAAACCAACGGAAACGCAGAAATATCGTTCCCAGCCATCATTCTTGAAAAGTGAGGTGAATTAAGCATTCGCATACCTATTATAAAATAAAACCTCAAGATGGATATCGAAATATTCCAGCAGAGCACTGTTAAAGTTAAAATAAACCAGTATGTAGTTTAACGTATGCGGGTACAAACAACAACCCTTTTGTTTTGCTAATAGCATTCTTGACAGCAATTAAAGTCACATCGTCAAATTCAAGCGGTATTTGCCTCTATAAAAGCATTACATCTACAACCAATTAGTGTATTCCTTCACTACAGGCCTCTTCTGGGTTTAATCAAGTTCTACGTAATCTGATTCTCCCTATACATTTATTAAACGATGTTATTTAAAGCTTACGAGGAAACATTACAAAATATGATGTATGTGTGTGTTTAGTGTTAAATGGAAACCGTTAATCAATAATTCGGAAACACCTACCTAAATTGTCCGACAAAATGCATAAATAATTGTTTTATGGAATTAATACTTACGAGGAGGAGGGATGATATTAACTATGGTTCTTGGAAGATTTTTTTTCAAAATTTTTAAAACATCTACGAGGTCCTGTTTATGTTTTGCTAAAATCTCTTCCGGATTTTTATAATAACACATTTCTGAGCAGAAATCATTGTCGCCTATCATAAGTGTAATCAACTTAAAAAAAAGAGAAAGGAATAAAGGAAAACAGTTTAAATATGTTTAATAACAAATAATATTTATATTATATTTTAAGAAAATTCCGAGGAAAATTCAAAAAATTATAAGATAATTTTTTATTCTATTAGCTATCTTAAAAAATATAGAAAACGAATCTCTAAAATCGTTTTGTTATCTCTTCCGTTACCAGTACGTAAATATTCGATCTTAAGTTTGATAAGTTTTAGTTAGTTCGCTCAGATCAACCCTGAGGACTTTATTTGTAAGTTACAGCAAAATCCTTGTGTGTGATCAACCTTAAGAAATTAATTTTGTCCTGGTAATAATTGAACACAAATATGTGTTAGAATGTCTATAAATGTAAATAAGTAGGTGAGTATTTTTTGGTCTCCTCTTTTTGCTTTCCTGTAATGTCCAACAAATCACCCTGATTGGAAAATGTTGAAAAATCAACTAATGGTAAAGTATACCATAAATGAACCATTAGATACAAGGAAATGTTTATAGGTTTTCCAAATTGATGTAAATCGGTTGTACCCATCTGAGGTCAATTTTCAATACAAATTGAATTACCTACAAAAAATTATCTTCACTGTCTCTTACCGTTTTGGAGTTATATGTCAAAACTAACTTTTAATGAATTGTTTCTTTTTTGCTTAAAAGAATATAGATTGCTTTGTAAACAAAGATTAGTGTTAAGTAAAATTAAATTTAAGTCGGTTGAGCACTCACATAGACCAACTTAAAATTATAAGGTTTAGACAATGTTTAATAATAGTGAAAAATATAATATAATTTCTTGTTTTATTGGGAGCAATAAAAATACTGGACATGCAAAAATGTTATATACCCACAAAATCAGCAAAAAAAAAATAGAAGAAGCATGTGTAAATATTTATCGTTTAGTACCCGATAAATTCATAAGTGTGAAGAACTACAAGTTGTAGAATTTTTATTAACTATGATAGATTTTGGATTGAAGTAAACTCGCATCTATCGGTTCAAAGACAAAATTAAGGTAAATTTGGAATAACTGTGTTGTGTTGGCCCTGTTATTTATGGAAATTACCTAACTGTAGAGTGTAGACTGTAGAGGTCTATATTTCAATATTTGGCGCAATTCTTCCCTTCGCCACAAAAAACAATACATTTTTTATATTTAACTTGATAACTTCAATTTAATTATTTTCTCTTGGGTCAACCAACTCGTTAGAGAGGTGAAGTATTGAATTTAAAATGAGAGACACGGAAAGAAGTTTCACGGCCAATAAGGTAGACGTAACTTAAGATAAAAAAAAACAGTTCATTTACATTAACACTAATAAAAAATAACGCAATATTTTTAATAAAATCTATTAAAAATAATCTCCATGTTGTGTATCTAAGAGTAGAGTTAGATTTTAGGACCACTGGGGCTTCTCGAAGCTAGGCATAATTTATATCAAATGAGCTAAAAGTTTGTCCTTTCTTATGATGCAAAAATTAGTTTAACAATTTAAAATACTCTCACAATATTTATTTGCTTTTCACGAATTTTTAAAAATGCAAAATCTGTGGGGAAAACATGCTGCTGTAGAACTGCTGTAGAAGAAGAACTTTGCCTACAAGTAGTGTAATAAAACATAAGTTAGAAACATTAAAAAAGAACAGAATAACTAAGTAATAAACTGATAGTTATTTATTACAGAATATAAACTAAAAACTTTACAAAAAAAAATTATATATATAGTTGTCGACATACGATTGGAATATCGTATATCTAAACTATTACAGATTTTCACTACTTTTAAATGTGAATTTGGACGAACGGAAATTTACGAAAAATGGAAAAACATTTAGATATATTTCTTCGGAAGTTTTTATATTTACAGATACAGATATAAAAAAAATCTTCTGTTTAAATCGTCTTCTAATGTTGTTTGAGTACGTCCATCAGTACGAATGTTAGTTTTCATGCAACAAATCACAAATCTATATAATTTTAGTGTATTGTTAATAACTATACCAAACTGCATAATTACCTCATAGCAAATATATTTTTAAATTTACCTTCCAGTCTCTGTGTACATTAACCCTTGGATCTTGTATTATTCTTTTCACTAAAACCTTCGCCATATACGGCATATTTTCTGAAATTGCACCACCCTCCGCAACATTGAACTGTGATTCGTTCTCTGTACTTAGTGATGTTGCCAACGAATATCCTATCAAATTTGGATTGAACACCTTTAATATATTGGGTAATGTGATCGATTTTCTCCAGGTACCATGTCCACCTAGAAGTAAATATTTTTAACTAGGTACGGTTAATTTAATATAACGAAACGGAGCAAGATCTACTTAAGTATTACGAAACAAGTGACAAAATTTACTTGCCTACTCCGCGCCGTTGATACACCCCAATTAAAATCTACATTGTGAAAGTTTTGTTTCTCTAATCGGGTGCAAAAAAATTGTGGATAACCAAAAAAAGTAGAAACACACAAGAGAAATAGCTTTTTGCTTTATTATGGTTTTATAAGAAGATTTTAATATTTACTTATACTAGAATAATACTTTAACTAGGACAAACTTATTATTATCAGTTTTGATTATTGATTATCTACCTATTGAAAATGATTGTCCTCTCGCCTCAGATAAAAGTTGTACTATATTAGTTGCAGATATACCAAATCCAGCAGTTATACTGTCACCAAGGGCTCCAACAATATCTACATCCCCCGGACGAACCGTATGAGCAGTTTTTGGAATTTCCTTACTTCTAGTTGCGCCGTTCAAATCACACGGAAAGGCTACATTTCTAGGAACTAATATTTGCCTCTGAAATACCATAACTAATTTGAGATGCATAGATTTTGTGTACAAGGACACAAATAACAAGTTGACGTATATTTCAAAGCCAGTTTTGGAGTGAATTTGTATTTTTTTAAATAAATATTTACTGCCTTGAACACTACATGAGAAAAATATGAAACAGACTCTGGGCAACTTTTAATTTTTTTTAATTCATTAATTAGGGTTATCAAACTGTTTGTAATACTTACATTCTTACGTTTTAATAATTGACGGTTTTCTCTGTTTTCTATATCGTTTCTTAATATATTGCTAGTAATTCCTCGGAAAATTCTATATAGGGGTAAATAGCTATCCAAAAAACTTCTTTCGTCTTCAGTACTAGAAACTTGAATGAATAACATCAAACAGATAATGACCCATGCCGTCTTCATTGCCAATCCGCGCACGTTTAACCTTCAATCATTACATGCAAAAATTCTGGGATTTATAAAAAGACCTTTGAAACTGAAACTAATTATTCACTATTTTAAATTTTCTAATAGTCATCGTTATAATATAAATTGGAAATTATAATATTATTAGAAACAATAACTCATTATTCACTTTGGAAGAAGAGTATATTACATTTGAGAGCAGAGTTCTGAACTAGTAAATATCATTATTTGAGCAAAAATGTAAACATTATTTTTTTACATTTAAAAATGTATGTCTGTCTCTTTGTCGCCCACCTGTCTAGCTGCTTATCAGTCAGCCTGTCTGTCTGGCTTCTTGTAGGCACGATATCTCAAGGATGGGAAATCTAATGGTATTGAAATTTGAATCAGAAGCAAGTGTTAGCTCGAAGAAGAATTGTATTTAAAAAATTCAAAATATGAATAAAAATGTGACTATTTTTACCAAAGAAATGGGGAGAGTGAAAATTTCTAATATGACTGAACTGCACTTCGTTTCAAGAATCATTTAAAAAGTATTTGTAAAAAAACTGTACTCCATAGAATTTGTAACAAAAATGCAATAAATTGACTGTAAAAAGTAAAACTTTAATCACTAGTTTTTATATAAATTAAATAGTAGGTATATTATTGTAATATATAGTAAAACACTGCATTGCCATGCTAGTGTAAAATTTGCAGCACGAATCGAGCAAGGGGTGCATCATATACAAGTATGGCAAAGCGCTTCTTCTCCATCAAGCGTTATTAAGACAATTTTTTTAAAATCACTTAAAATCTGCGTGTGTGACAAATACTTTTCAACCGATGCTTACGATTATTCCACATTTTTATTTTTGAGTCTGTTAAGTTCAAATATACTATAATCTTCTTAAGGCTACGACTACGCCTACCATTGCAAGTTCCCTCTTCAAGTGTAAATTTTCTAAGGTAGCCACTTAGGCCTCATATCAACTGAAGCCAATAGTCTAAGAAGAATTATGTTTTCTTTTTTAACACAATATAATAAAAGCTTGTTATATATAAATAGAATTTAATTAATACAGATACCTTGTCGACACGTTAATGCCATTGAATGTTTTCGACGTCACTAAATCGAATAAAATGGTTTTTATTAACTATATTATCAATCGGTCTGTTTGCAAAATGGAGAACTTAAATATTTAAATAAATTTTCGTCTTTATAATGTGCACATGAGGTTGTAATATCTCTGTACATTCAGTATAAGTTCTTAGTTGAACAATAAGGGAGTAGGTATCGAATATATGTGTGTTGATCAGTTTGCTATGATAAATTAATATTTTGGCAAAAATTAGTAGATGTATAAACAAATTCAATTAAGCCAAATGATTAATGAATAAATTAGTTAATTTACAAGTTTCATTAAATGAGCCGTTTGAAAAATACTTATATAATTTACTTTTGGTGATTTTTGTACAATAAATTCTATAAGGAAGTGTTTTTAACAACAAATTTGGTGGGGCAACAGTAATTTTCCAAAACAAACTATTGGAAATTAGTTATGGAAAACTATCGTGAATTTATGTCGATTAGTAAATAAATTCGAAGAGCATTTATAAATGGTGTTTACTCTTGTTTATTGTTTAGGTAAAAATTTAATTAATTATATGAAATATTGACGTGTGTAAAATTTAAGAATTTACATAATATAGTAATATTATACTTTTGAGATTCTACGAAAATAAAAAAAATATAAGTTATAATAACAATATCAGTTTAAAATCAATAAATAAATACCTCCAAGACGTGCCCCACGAGAGTTGCTTCCGAGCTGGCACTATGACTATTGAATGAAATTTTAAAATTTATTTTAGCATACCTCAACATTGTACAAATTTAAAGGTCACTGTCAATGCGGACAGAATAAAAAATGTTTTCCTCTTTGTTGCTCCTTTATGTATCAAAAAAAACGTAGACGTTTGTTTTATAATTATAATACACAACAACTTGTTTACTTGAACAAAATATACTGTGGAATACGTTACCTGCTGTATTGCTTATTTGTATTCTATATATCACTAAAGGTTTTACCATTTGCCATTTACATAATTCGGAGATTGAACAATATTTCCTTAATTTTAGATATACTTATAGTTAGGTATATCGTGTAAGTTTTGGATAAAAACGCATTTTGCCAAAAATGTTAGATTAGTTTTAAAATATTCTTTGCTAATTACTTAGCATGGGTGAAATTCTATTGCTAATTACTTAGCATGGGTGAAATTCTAAGATTCATTGTTAAGTATGAATAGTTTCTTTATAAGCTCTAGGCTCAAGGATATTTAAAAATTTTATTTCATTACCTTCATTGTCGAAAATTTCATCAAAGCGCTTTATTCGGAAGACCAACTTAAAGGCCAGCCGCCTATCTCTCATACATACTTATTTTCTCATAACATACCGTTGTCAATAGAAAGGAATGATACAATTTGCTTAGTAAGGAATCTTTTAAAAACATTTTATTCGGACATGGACACGGTTATTGCGGAAGTAAAGTAAAGATAATTTTAATCGCAGAATGCAAATTTGTTATGTAGTAATGGAATCGTGTAACGTTTCTCTGGATGAATCTGGGACTGGTTAAGTGAGAAATCGGTGCTGTTCCAAATGTCCAAAAGCTGAATAAGTATTTTTGGACGCCAGTTGATCGAAATATTCCACGTTCTCAATACAGACGAGTAGCTTCAATTAGTATAAAATGAAAGATTTGCAGTATGCGCAGATCAGTTTTCAGAATTTGATAGGTTTAGTAAAGGCTTATCTGAATAAAATGTTTCTGGAGAATATGGCTAGAAAGTAAGAGATATACCTACTGAATAGCTACCTATACCGAACTATATCCACTGGATAGAAGATAGGCAAGAATCGTTTTGATAATTTGAAATGGCAAAAATATGAATAAAGTTGAGAGAATAAGACAGATACCGATCCGCCAAAAAGGGATAGTCAGACTGAGGTTTCTTCATCTGCTGCAATTCTGATATTTTTGGTATTTTCTGCCATCAACACGTGAAAGTCAGTAAACGTTATTCGAAGCTCACAAAATTTCTTAAATTTTTTCACTGATACACAGGTGGTATCACAAATTTACTTATTTCTTTGTTGTTTCATAACTAATTTTAATATTGTTATATTGAGGAATAATAATGTTTTTGTCACTGATACCAACATTTTTTGACTTAAAACGTAATAACATTATTTCAGAAGCAAGAAGGAGAATGGGGAAGATATAATTGAGCAATGGATTCCATGATTTTGTTATTTAAGATAAAAAGCTTATCTAGTAAAGGGGCCATCGACAATTATGGATATTTAAGGTAACAGATAAGCTGTTAGTCGATCGTGGTGCAATTTTCAACTTCTGCTAAGCAAGCTGCATGAAGATATCGATAAAAAATACTGAGATCACCCGTTTCCTCGTGTTATGAAGCCATCTCAGAGCAAAAGTAGCATTAAAAATTTCAGCTTCACGTAATAAAAGATTTAACATCAGTACAAAGAAATAAGGAAAATCAGTTTTGCCTTCAAAAAATTCTTTTACGTAAGTAGGGCCCAATTTTAATTATACAGAATAGTAAATGGGATTAAGTCAAGTTAAAGGTCACTCAAAAAATCTCGATGCGAACGTTTAAGAAATATTAATTCTAGCTTATACTTTTAGATGGTGACACGAGCAAATACCCCATCTCACCATATCGAAAAACCTGGATGAACTAATTGTCTAAAATCGACAATTGGTTTTAGTAGTAGCAATTGGCTGACGTTCATTCCGTGATTAAAACAAAATACTTTGACAAGTGTATGTATTTCCTTTTCAGTTTTTCTTTCTACTCTATAGGGATTAAAAGTTCTGACTTATTTTTTGGAGTTATTGAAAAATTAAAAGTATATACAAAAAATATATATTATTCATGATAAGTTATAAGTATACAAAATATCGTAATGTATTTAAATCTCTTACAGAAGAAACGTACGAGTCCTTGATGTGGAATGATTATATTCCTAATTAACATTAAAATATCATATCACATAATACAGCCTTGATAATTTTTTGTACTTGTTAATTGCAATTATAGCCAGAATTTTGAAGTCAACTCCAAATAACAAGCAAATATTATTTTTTAATAAATACATTTAGAACATTTATATTTATTTAGCTAACAATCCGTTCCTGACTGAACATAGGTAGCTGCAGTTGTTCTCCTTCTGTAAAGAGTATCCCTTCTAATATTCCACCCAAATTTTTGTTCCAGATAAATTGTCAATTTCCGGTAACCATTCTTTAATTCAGTGTGAACCTGCAAATAATATTAGGCAACGTTTATAAACAGTTGAAATTTTAAAATTAATTGTATTATAAGTGCAACTAATTGATATATTATGAAAACGGAACACAAGAGACACAAGATGAGTCTTACCACGTTAAAAACCTGTGGTGGTGACAAATAAAAGGAAAATTATTTATTCTACCTTTCCTTAATGATCAGATAGTTCTTTGCAGAAGATAAATTTAATGAATCTGGCATCCGCGACTGCTTGTTGTTTGTTTTTAGGGGTTTATTGCAAAAAAAATAGAATACGAGTGACAATATTATATGCGTAGATTGGTCAATCAGATGCCAAGATAGCTAAAAATTATATCATATTTATATTGCTTATTGCTGTGACAATTTATACATTTGATAACGTACAGGGTGATTCCTATAACGTTCTCACCCCAATTTTTTGGTATCTTTGAAAATAAAATAAAAATATTTATCGTAACTTATAGTATTTTCCAAGGATTCCAAAAATTTTGACAAAAAAACTATTGGAAGTCGAATAAAAGTGAGAAAGAGCATAACAATGTTTTTTTAATGGAATTCCCTGTATATCTTTACGATTTAAAAAAAAAGGTTTAAATTCTCTTTTCAAAATATACCATAACTTATATTTACCTTGATAATAATTATTATTATTATTTTAATTATTATCAGTATTTTACTAAATACGAAGGTAAATATATGTTATGATATATTTTTGGAAAGAGAATTTAAACCTTTTTCAAAATTGTTAACATATACAGGGCGTTCCGTTTAAAAAAATATCGTTTTGTTTTTCCCACTTTTGTTGACTTTCAATTGTTTTTTTGTTGATATTTTCAAAATACTTGGAAAAAATACTACAAGATACGTTAAATATTTTTATTTTATTTCCAAAGACAAATAAAAAAATTGGGGTGAGAAAGTTATAGGAATCACCTTGTACATACGATTAAATAAATCAGAAGAGACTTGAGACTTTGACACGCATAGTTAGAGGTCTTTATAATTAAATTATTGTTATTTATTTTATAGAATCAATTGGTTAATGTCTTGTGTTAATTATGTTTGTAATTTACCCATTCGCCAATTATCTTATACTCGTAATGTTATTGAAACTAACTTTATCAATAATATAAATACAGTATTAAAAAAATTACCTCTGTATTAGCATAACAGAATAAAATTGCAACAAATATTCCTTGCAATGCTTCCATTGTATATCTTGCATATTCGTAAACATCTTCTGCTATACATGTATCATCATAAACAATTTTCTTTGCGGTTACTAGAATATGGAGGCCAAATAGAGGAATTAAGAAAAATGTTGCTCGGAATGCTGCCCTGAAACAGAACCATTTATTGTCTCCGAATGCTATAGTTCATTATTGTTTTAGAATCATAAATATTTTAAATGATCCTCCTCAACGGGTTAGATTTTTTTCAACTTTTGAAACAATTACGTTTTAAGAGTATAATATTGAAATAAGTTTATATTGTGTTAAAATGTATTAATTTAAGCGTGTTTGAGGTTTATTAGCAAAAATTTACAATTTACAATGAAATTGTTGTTACATATTTTGTGAAGTTTATTTTTGATAATTTGTAACGAAATGATTTTTCCAATCAAGGAATATTCATTTTTGTTTTAAATATTACCGTCATTTGGGTACACCCTGCCGCTGTTTTAGTAAGTAAGTCCTGTTTTAGTTAAGTTAGTAATGAGTTGTTACAAAGTCCGCTGGTAAACAAGCAGTCAAGTAATTAATTGATTAATTTTCGACAATCCCTCGTATAAGTAAAATCCGAGAAATATTAGAAATAATGGTCGAGTCGGAAATAAAAATCATTCGTTATTAAAAATGTTAATCCGTAACCGTTTTAATCCGTTTCTTTTTGCAATATAGTATAGAAATTGTAAGTAACTCATTTCCGGTTATATACATTCTGAATTGATGCGCCTAATTGCATAATCCGCTGGACCTCTGCAAGTTACGCCGGGTTGTGCATCCGAATCCTTCGTTTCAAGTCAGTGACCGCCCCTCTATCACGCGGCCTAGATACGTCATAAAGGTTACAAAAGGGAGAGGAGCGCTCATTCCACTCTCATTCCGAAAAAGTCGGCAGTAGTCCAGGTTCATTCCGAAATAGTCCGCAAGATCAGATCCGATCTACCTCCAGCAGTGCCAGATCAATCCGAAGCCGTCAACAGTTTCGCGCTGCCGCTCCGAGTTGAATAGTAAATTTAGTTTGATAGAAAATTATTTGAAAATAATCTTAGTAAGAATACGCCGTAGTCCACTGCAATTTGCAGGTACTGCCTTCAGTTAAGTATAGATATTCAAAGGTCTTCATACCAATCAAACCAGAGATCATTAGTAATACCTCCGTTGGTCTTTTGTTTGCTAAAATATGCATCGGCTGCTAAGATCTGTTCGCTAGGGCCATCTTAAAAGCCTCCATGCATAATAGGTTGCCGGAAAACCTACGTTAAGCCAAATAGTCATTATATGCATCAACTGGTTGGATTTGTTCGCTAGGGCCATCCGTACAGGTGATCTGCATAGAGTTGACTCGGAAAATAATCATTAACAATTAGCTCTACGTTTGTGGCAGTAGTTTGCCGTGTGTTTAAATATTCCGTAAAGCCTACAATATCTATAGCTAATTGATTGCCCGCTGTGCCTAATACATCCTAGTGGAAAGGTCCGTTTGCTTGTCGTACACAGTAATTCATTAATCCCACGTATCCGAAAATTCCGCCGTAAAATCGCGTAAAGACTCTTGATTGCCAGCTTGACTTGTTTTTAATCGTTCTAAACAATTTTATTCATACTCGTGGAGGTAGTAGAATTAATTAATCTGTTTCCAAATATAGCTGAATAAATACGTTATTTTAAAGAGGTAAAATTCACGAGTTATTATTTCTGTCATTTATTTCTGATTAACCCGTTTGAGCAGTATGGTCGAAATCCAGCTCCGACCTCTGGCTATTCCGTATCTCCGCTGTTTCGCTATTCAGGGTTGTTTTCCCAATAGGAGAGCCAAAAAAAAGTGTAGTTCTTTGCACTTAAAAATTAAAGGACTGGCGCCCGAGATTTCCGTTTAAAAAGATTACGTAAGTATATTGAAAGAAAACGTCGTTATAAGTAGGCACCATTACAAATTTAATATATAAATTTATTTCACTTTTCCAAAAACCTAATTTTCTTTACTATAAATAGTTGCAGTTTTTTTATTATATTTTGTATAACGTCAAATGATTTAAAACGGATTTGTGTTCGAAGTAACATTAAATACCTTTAATTTATTAGCTATTCCAGATACAATATAAAAAGGATTATTATTTATTATAATAATTATTTACTATTTAAAATCTATGCAATGAAAAAGTTACAATACGCCAAAATATGCTGGACATTTGTAATATTAGCGTTTTGCTGCCATTTTAAAACTTAAGAACTTTTGGTTGTGTGTTTATTTTACCTCGACAACTTTCTGAATTGTTTTATGTGCCGGTATGAAGTTTAGAATAATCAATTAGGTATAAAATTAAACAGATACATTTGGGTATTTTCTTTCAGTGAACTGCCATTCAACATCCTTTGCCTCCATTTACTAATGCCAATAAAATATAAATTTTGATCTCCCAAACCAAAAATATTGTAATTATCTTTAATAGTAGACAATTCAAAAAATAAAATATAATCAACCATAGTTGTAAACAAATCCATAAACGTTAATGAACATATACAGAGAGATAAAAAACCCAATCAAGGACACCTAGTGCATGTCTTTGTCAGGACTATTACTACTGTTATGTCCATGAAGTAGGTAACTATAGTAAGATTCCAATCAAACACATTCGAGTTAAAAAAATCATATGTGCCTTTAGTTGTGTTTTCTTGTTGATTTCTCGGTATTTATTGTAAGCATATTGGAATATATTTCAATTTATTAAATGCTTTATTCTTATTTACTATAAATAGATAAAATTTATAAATTATTCATGTTTTAAAAAATGTCTCCTTGAAAAATTATTTTTTTATTTTTACAGCAGAGGAAATCGAGTGTGTTTAACGATTAGATATTCTGGTGTGTTAAAAAAGTGTTTTTCGTAAACATGATACACGATGACATAGCACCTTTCCGAATTATTCTAATTTCTATGCTTGATACATATTTTTGTTATTATTATGCTTGTAAAAACTTAAATAAACTTATCATTTCTTTAAATATAATTGTCAATTGTAAATTTTTTACTGGACCATAATGTCCAAATCACATCAGTTCTGCGAATTCAGTAATTGATCTGTTTATATTGTCAAAAGTTAGATCTAATTGGAGTATCATTTAAATAAATAGTACAAGTCTCGGGACAAATAAATTATTCGGTTTGTAATCTCACCCGATATCCTCTATACTGTTTTCGACAAAACGAAATGAATGTTAATTTGTATTAGTAAAACAAAACATTAAACCTCAAGGAGAAGATTATTTGACTACTTTGCATCAACATGCTTACAGAATAATTTTTTTCTGTCTAGATGAAAATTTATTGCCAATTTGGTATAGATATATGTACTTAGTTTGTCGTGATGTGGTGCCCCGTTTCATCTTTGTGAGCATGACTCTCAATATATCCAACAATAAAAGTGTGTTTATTGTCAAAATAACTATTCGAAATCCATCATTTATCCATTGGAGGCCATCCGTATCTACCATCCAACAATTATCGCCATTCGTCACACCCTTCGCTATTGCCCATGCTAGGGTTGGTACAAGGGTCAAAACTAAAAAATGAAAATGAAAATGTTAGATACACTACCGAAAATTTAAGCACGACGTAAATAAATCAGTTTTCAATACAGTGGTTAATGATTTTTGTTGTTGAATAATAATATGTAATAGATTTTACAAAATACAATACTTTAAAACGTAATGATACTCAGGCATCAAGTATATAATAGAAAATTTCTACATCTACTACGATAGGTACCTCAATGTTCAAGTTTGACCATTTAAAAATTGGGTAATCTCGAATTTATTATATTCGGTTCCAATATTACTACAAAACTATTCAGTTGTTAGAACATTTTGTGAATGATAATTGGAATTGTCAGGATATCTATCTTAAAAAAACGTAAAAGTTTGTGAAGGTTTAGTTCGATTGGCTATTGTAGATGGTATTACACCAGTAAAACACTTTTTAGATAAATCAGAGAATGAAAATGACGAGTAAGGAATTTTTATCATCTGGATCCTTGTGCTTGAATTTCGTGAATAACAAAAGAAAAATACAGGGCCTTTCTTGTATATAACATCCTGAACTTTACCTTTGATACTAACTGTTTTACCCTTAAGACCAATTGATTCAAACATATTTTTGACTTATTTGTGGCACCGCAAAAAAATATACTAATGCGAGAATCGTGGAGAACTTTCACATATTTATTGAACTTGACCAAATAAATAAAGAAAGTAACTAAAATTGTATTTCAGTTTTGCAAATTTTCAAGGTTTTAATTTATTCTTGTGTAGCATTGACATCAACCCTGTTATATCAGCTAAAAATATTAAAGGCTTTAAAATTTTACTTTACCTGCTACAGCCCCGTACAAGTAATTCACATGAACATCCTTTGAGAATGATCTGACGATCACTTTGTGCAAGTAGTATCCATCCACTATCATGCAAGCGTAGATGCAGTTCTTAGCAGCACATTCGAAAAATGCCAAAATTCTACATCCAACATCGTTATACTCCATAACGTGATTGCTGTTTGCAACTGATTTCAGAGCATCTAATATAATAATCTCCTTCGTCAGACTTGTCAAGACATTTCTCACGCAAATTGCTATTAATAAGTTTCTGTGCAATACTACTCTCACCGTCCTGCGAAGTTTCTCAAAGATGAAAAATATTGCGATAGCTGGCAAGCATAGGAATATACATACGCATAGGGATATCACATGATACGTATGTCTTTTCTGGTAAATTGGTGCTATGGCACAAACACTGTAATCAGTCTGTTGTTCCCATAGAGCCAAACTGTAGGTATCGTTCCAGTTGCATTCTTTGACACTTTCTACTATAAACAATAATTTTTGGAAACAATTTTCTTTAGAAATAATCATTTAAACTTACATCGACAAACGTGATCCGGTGATTGGTAAGCTTGACTGCTACATGTTTGTCTGGCGACCGTATTGACTTTGGTTGGTGGAAAGCATGACCATGCATCCCATATGGCCGGGCAGTGAGTAGTATCTGAGAAGGAATTAATATAGTTAATATAGTAATACATATATTATTTAACGAAGAGTTGTTAATCCAATGTGGGTAGTTATTCATATTAATGAAAATAAAATTAGTCTTATTCCCACAGAATTATTTTTATTGCAATATTTATTCAATATTGGTATTGTACAAAACTCACCGGGGTGGAGAAGCTCTTTGGATGAATTAAAGCGCTTTTGAAAATCCAAATAATTAATATTTTCTTTTTCTAGATCCGCTCTCTGTTATTAATAACAACTTTTCACAATTTTTGTGGCGTTATTTCGCGGCATGCTTAACGATGAATATTGTTACAGAGGTCTTCTCTGTTTTGATTATTACTTTTATACACTTTTTGATTTAGCAATCCCTACAAGTAAAAGTTTAATGACGTGATGTCTGGAGTTCTGGGTACTAAATAGCTGATCATTTAAATAAATATATAGTGAATTTTGTTGTTTATTAATATTCCATTGTGTTTTTGTTAATTTTTAAATTATGTGACACAATTGTGTATCGTAACAAAAAGAAAACACATTCGAAGTAACTGAACATAAAAAATCATTTATAATGTTTTTGTTTTGTCAGTTTATAAGAAATTGGTAACTTTTAATAGGTTTATTTAAAATTTATTGAATTGAATGGAAGAGATTTTTAATGAAAGGTTGTTGTTAATTTATTAGTGGGTTATGACGAAATCGTATACGTTTGACCATAATTTAAAGACCAAAGGGATTTTGTGATTAAGTTTTATTTTCTATAGTCTGATAAACAACGTACTAATGATAAGAAATTCTACAAGTTGCAATTTATATTGTCATATTTTTTTTATCAAATTCCAATTGTGAATTATTTATGAGAACGAGTTTTTAAATTCTACTGCAACAAATGTTTTATAAAACTGAACAATCTGTAACTAGTACTGCTGTATTGAGAGGTAAAACACGTCAGAAAATGGAGAGAAATACAAAAAAACTAGATGTGATTTCATGATTAAGGGAATTTATAGACATTTTCATTTAAAATTGTCATTATACTGTTAACTGAACTTTGTCTCTTTTTCAACAAAAAAAATGTACAGTAAATATGAATATGAATAAGCATATGATATGAATAAACTGTATTTTAAAAATAATAAAATAATAATTAAAGAGAAAATATTTGCTGGGATTTTTTATAAAATAAAAAAAATGAATTAGAAAGTTCTTCAGTTTAGACATTCCTGAGTATTCTCTGCAAACACTTTTTATAAAAATGTTATTTTTATTTTTTATTGGTTTCACATTTTATTAGAGTATAAATATGTATATAATGATTGCCTGTTTTAAATCATGATATACTTACTTATCTTCAGTTACGTACGTACCTAATAGATTATACCCACAAATTTCTCTATACAATAAACTAACGTTTTAATCATTGATTGTATTACTGATTGCATTGCATCAATAAAAAGGTATCATTAAATACTTTTTATTTACGTCTGATGATGATGGAAACTACGTCGTCGCACCCCGACCCCTACTTTATAAATTATTCACCTGGCTCAAAAATAAACTTAAACCATCAAATTCTATTAAAATAAATCAAATAGTTTTTAGTTGATACGACCAAGCATATTTTATTTTCTTTTAGATAAGATTTTAGATAAAAATCTACCCTTAGAAATTCAGTAAAGTCTGAAACATATTCATCTTTCAGTGTTATTATTATTTCAATACTTCTTTTATATACTAGACTTAGAGAAGCAAAAATAACTGTCTAAAATATAGAAGATCAGAAGATACACAAATACACATTAATATTCATATCTAGAGAGAAAAATTAGAAATTTTGGGTAATCCTTATATTCGACTTACTGTACATGATGTTTTCATTATCCATCTTATTTTCACAACAGTCGACAGCTTCGCGGCAACAGGTTAGGAAATTATTGAACAGTGCTTCCGTTTTGAATGAAGCTCTAATATGTCTCATTGCTGTATCATTGGTATAATCAAAAAACGCTATTGGGTTATCATCTAACTGAAAAAAATGAAGTTTCACTAAATAAAAAATATTATATTATAGTTTCCTTAAAATATTTCGCTACCACGTAAGAGAGATTCTCAGTATCAAGATAAGCCAAATAATGAATTTAAAATAGCTGATACTTTGCAGTAAATTATTTCCTAGCAAGTGTAGCACCTCTCAAACTGAAGGAAAATATGAATTTTCCGACATAAAACCTAGACAATCTTTTGAAAATTTCACACTCCTAAAATATTACTAGGTAAAAAAATCAGATACAATAGGTGGAGGATTCAACAATAACACCAAACATTATGCGTTTTTTTGTGCTTTTTTTATAATGTTGCTACGTTGTGATAGAGAAGTCATTAAAGTGATATCTAATACTTACAGTAGCTATTGGAATTGAAGTTGTTTGATTTCGACATAAAATCGGATAATAACTGTAATTATATTTAAAATTCAGTCGAAAGTCGTTTGTGTAGTTGTAACAGAAGAACCCAGCAAAGTAATTCCATAATTCCTGATCAAAATTATATGTCCGTAAAAGACACGTTTTCGGAGGTCTCTGTAAGAAAATATATATTATAAGAATGATGGCATACAATCATTTTTGCTTGAAGTATTAAGTAAGTAAATGATGAAGTAATATTACATAATATGTGGTAAAGTCATTTATTGTATTTTTACTTCTTGTAATTAACTGCATGAATACTTATCGATATATTATATTCATATACAGTGTGCCTGTAACTTTTAAACGAATAGTTTTAGCGGAAAAGTGTAAAGAGAAAAGAATTTATATCGTGAGAGCTACATTTCGTATTTTCTAAAAAACAAGTGAACGCTTAATAATTCTAGAAAAATAAAACAACCGAGCTAAAAAAAAAATAATTTGAGGAAAAAATTTATTTGAAATCAGTGCCCAAATTTAATCTAAATTTGTTAATAAAATTTTTATCTCCAAATCACAGTTTGCTTCAATTTTGGCAATTATTTGATTTCCTATATGATTTCCCAGTTTGATTTATCGTTATCGAATAGTTTTGGCGGAAAAGTGTGAAGGGACAACAAATTTTAAGTCGCGTGAGCGACATTTTCATATTTTCGAAAAAAACAAATAATCTAATAATTCTAGAAAAATAAAGAAACCGATTTAAAAAAAATAAGTTGAGGTAAAAATTAATTTGGAAATTAAATTTGAAATCAGCGCCCAAACTTAATCTAAATTTGTTAATAAAGTTTTTTTGTCAAATCACAGCTTGCTTCAATTTTTGCAATTATTTGATTTCCTATGTGATTTCCCTGTTTGATTTATCGTTCTACCTAGAGCCTGTAACTTTTAAACGAATAGTTCTCGCGGAAAAGTGTAAAGGAAAAACATTTCAAAACATTGATATATTATGTTAGCTACATTTACATTAAAAAAAAAATATTTTTGATATATTTAAAAAAATACAAATTCTATAAGGAGTACACAAATATAATTACGAATATCAGTATATTTAGTAGCGATTCGAGGAGTATTAAGGGAGTTATTAATGTTTCCAATACCCCCGTGTCGGTCCGCGTGCGAAAATCCGTAAAATTAGAAAGATAAACGAGAAATAGGGTCACGTGACGAAATGTCTAAAATTCGATGTTTACGTAAACGTCAAAGTTACAGTTTTTGGTTCGCTCCTCCTGCCTTGAAAAACGCAGCGAGTTCTTGCTATTCACGATGTACTTCCGAGTCGGACGGACGGAAGTACTTTTATTTCATCCCGTCCGGAAAGTACAACAGTACACTATTCATATGCGGCCGGAAAATGAGACATTACGGTATCAGAGCCGGTAAAGTACCGGAAACCACCGGAAACTTAATACGAACCAATCACAAACTGTTATTATACCTTTTGACAGTTGTTTGACATATAAAAATCAACCGTCAATTAAAAAATAGTGTCAAATGTCTAATGACATAAGGAAATAACCACGTGTCAAATTATACAAATATACTAATGACGGGATGAAATAAAATATCATTCGACACACGTCCGTAAGGTGTTGTTCCAGCCTCGTTTAGATATTCTAGACTCGGCTCCTGACATCGCCTCGTCCATAATATCTACTCGACTGTCACCTTCTGGACTTGTGACGAAAATTACTATTGATAGCTATTAACATGTTTCCAAAACTGATTATGCGAAAGAAACCGTGTTGTTCATTGTTTAAGTCGGGGGTGTGTTTTGCATGTTTAGGGGTGAAAACTACCCATTTCGATGTCCGCATTGGGCTTTTCGTATTCTACTAAGAGTCCTACCGAGAAAAAAATGGTTTCGGGGTTCTAAAATCGTCCGGATGCCGAAACTGTAATCGATTCTATCCTAGGGCCGTTATAAAAAAAAAATTAAAGTTCGTCGGATCGACTATAAGTTGTAATCAATCGGACGGCCTATCAATTTCAAGATAATAATTTGACGAAATTTCAAGAAATATTGGTTGGGCTAAAAAAACGTATTGACCGGACGCGTTTGAATATTAAGGGTTAAAATTTGGAGGATCATGAGAGGAAAGATGGTTCTGGCTCTCCTGACAGCCGGTCGAAAAAATCCTCCGGGCCTTTTCCAAGGGCTCCCGGAAAGGAAAAGTTTTTCTGCAAAATCGACCTTTTTAAAAAATTTATATCTCGGTTAATATCGGATGATGGACGAAAAAAAAATAAATCTTGATTTTCCTTCTTCTTGCCTGCCGTCCGGGTCCGGATCCTCTAGACCCAAAGGGAATGGATGTGGTGCGTTTCCAAAGGATGCATGTCGGGAAAAATCGCTAAAATTCGAGAAAATTGCCTCTTTTCAAAAATCATTACTTTCTTAGGAAGCAAAATCGAGAAAACCGATGGGATTTTCTAAATTTCATCTAGTTTTCAGAAAAAAATGTCTCGAAGGAGAAGAACTACATCGTGAACCCCACGGTCCCGATGCGGTTTTCTGCTCATAAGGACCGAACCAAAAAGTGGAATTTTGACGTCTATCGATCTGAAACCGGCAGCCCATTCAACAACTCCCCCCGAATTAACGCCGCCACTAGGAGGCGGCAAATGAGTGTCGTACATTTATTACGATGGGAGCATTTATTTAAACGCATTAAATCTTTGGAATATTTCTTCTAATCATTTTCACGCGAGCTCTCGTTCTAATAGAATGGATGTTCTAAGACTAAATGCTATATTTTCTGCAAAATTGTCAAGAAAGCATTCTTTTTGTAACAAAATTTTTGTACGCACGTCAAATACCCCTTTATTGTATGTATCTTCATAGCAATAAATATTACAATTATTATGCATGTACGTATTGTTACTTTTGTATTTTTAGTAACTTTATCTATCTTATCTTCTATGGTGGCATGTATTATCCATAAGAATTGCACTATATTCATCCAATTTTCAAATAATTCTGCCTCTATATCTTCATAATAACCAACAGATAATTCTCTTATATTTTCACTGATATAGACCGTGCATTGGAAATGCACCCGTCCTTAGATCCAGTATCGTTATTATTGCCCGGTTTTATGGTAGGTACTTTTAACATTGGAAATGTTTTTGTTTTCGTATAGGGGGTTGAAAATCAGTTTCATGTTGCATAAAATGAAGCATGACTTATAAAAACAGTGGCGACAACAGAGTGACCAATTGTTGATTGATTGTCTAAATCGCGTGGTACCGGCAGTCGTGTTATTATTTTTTTATAGGAGTCTTCTTGTCGAGAAAATCCCAACGGCTATATCTCGTTGCGATTCTTTGAATATTTAAAAAGTTATTAGCGTTTCAATACCCCATGTCGAAGAGTTTTGTAAATTTTGCGAAATTAAAAAGGCCGAATGCGCGCGCAGATCCCTCCAAATTTCATACCCGTGCAGGACTTGTCAAAACTTTAAAATTTTTGGTTAACGTCACAAATGTCACTTTTTAGTTAGGATCTGCTGACCTCAAAATCGCAGCTGGACCGCACAATTCACGATGTACTTTCAAGTTGGACTTTCGAGCTTGGATTTATTGCCAGAACGGCGGCCCGGCGGCCTGTTTTCGTTTGGAAATAAGGTTTAAAATTTTCGTGTTTTCGCAAAATTCGCCAAAAAATCCATAGTGCGTCCGATAGATTACACCTTATAGTCGATCGAGCGAAATTTAATGATTTCTTAATATCCGTCCTAGGACGGAACCGATTACAGTTTCGGACCCGGGACGACTTCAGGACCCCGAAACAATTTTCTGTTTCTCGATAGTGCCTTTCCTTCACTTTGACATTTAATTGTATCGAGTATTGTATCCAAGTAAGAAACTGTATGTCTCAAGAGCAGGATTAAACAAATGTTTTTAGTTTCCTAGTAGGGGGTCGAAAATCAGTTTCATTGCAAAATGACGTAACGCGTGAGATTTCAGCGGTTTCAGAACAATAGACGTCAAAATTACACTTTTTCGTTCACTCCTATTGAGCCTAAAATCAGAGCGTGACCGTGTAATTCACGATGTAGTTCTAAATTCGACCCTCTACCTTGGATTTATTACCAAAACAGTCTCTCGGAAATTCGTTTGGAAATAGTATTTGAAGATTTCCTGTTTTTGTAATTTTTTCAATTTTGTCAATGACTTGTAATTTGACAAATCATAGGATCGGGGTTGCTCTGGCAGGTTACCGATATCTGATTTGTACGTGTTACCGAGTGTTAGACTAGGTTTGAGTGCCATTATTTTAACATGAGGTAGATTAGGCAAAAGTAAACAAAAAAATTTATCGCTTCATTAGAAAAGTCACGTCCAACAATCTCTAAGACAACTTAACATCGAGAAGCACGTCAAACAGCTTATTTCCTTTTGTCCCGTCGAAATATGTATAGCCGAAAACCATATGTAACTTAAAATTTTGTCGTTTTTCGCAATTTACAAAGATAGCGTGATTTGAAGCAAAATAAAATATATGTACAACTCCTCTCTCAATGCCTGATCCAATGGTATGTCACACGGTTACAGTACATGCAAAATGTACCGAAATTAAACAAATAAGCAAGAAAATTGCGAAATCTTTGTAACTCTATACTTATTATTTATATAATTTGAAGGTGGATTTTTATTGCATCCACATTTGTACGACGTATGTTAACTACGTGAAAACCAAATTTAGGCAAAATTCTGTAATCGTAGCCCTCCCTCAAGAAAAGTTTTTGTCAAATGATATAAACGAAATCCGAATAATTTCAATGTTGCCACAAATACTTTAAAACAAAGGATTGTTTGTAAAACAAGCTGTAGATGATGTAGATTCGCCTATTGTTAAAATAGCAATTGAAATATTAAATAATAGACGAACATTTGTACTTAGTTGATGAGGACGTTGATCTCCTTGTTCTATTAATCGCTTTAACTCCAGAAGAAAAAGATTTTTCATAAGGCCAGGAACAGGAAAAATTATATGGAAAATTTTTTCTTCGTCAGAAATCCAGAAATGACAAGAGCGTATAAAAATAGTTATTTACATTACTAGATGCGAAAGGTTACTTTAAGGTGTGAGGTGATTTTTGAATGGTCGAGGCGAAGCCGAGACCTTTCAAAAAACACTGAATACTTAAAAGGGCTTTTGCATCGTGAAATGTATTATATTTTTTCTACTATACCGAAAAAAATTATGGGATTTACGAATTTAAAACTAATTATTTCATGAAATTAATTGACGTTTTTAATAAATTTTATAGTTTAGGAGGCTGTCTGTGAAAATTGTTTCCATGGAAACGAAATATTACACATTTTAATTTCTAGTGGTTTTCAAACTAAAATAAACAAATACATAATATGTTTTGTGGCGATATAAATGGGAATATTGCTTGTGCCTTGTTTTACCCCAAGAAATCCAAAGCAAGGTATATGCAAACTTATGAAGCGTTTTTAAAATGGAGGTAGGTAGGTAGGTACTACGTTGGGTACTACGTGCCGACAAAAATGTTGGCGTACTTCCTAGAAAGACCTTTCTTTATTAATACAAAATTGTTTAGTTGTATTAATTTGTTCAAATAGAACGAATTAATTTCGTTTAAAATTTGTTTTTCTACTTTCCTGTCCTGGGCGCATAAGTTTTACTTTCGTAGATAGCAACGCCTTAGCAACCAGGTAACTCGAATGTTTACTTTCGTTATCGCGCATGTTGCTAGGGTTACAAAGTTCATTAATATAGACGGTAGTAGAAAAATACAATTTTACTGACTCATGCCTTCAGTGGTTATGATACCACGTCTAGAATATTTCAGAAAGAAAAATTAAAAGTCATCAAACTTCTTCAGAAAGAAATGCAGTTGGTTAATGTAGTAAGAACTTTCAATGGCAAGAATTTAACCGCCTCACCAGTAAAACAGGCTGGTGAAATTCTTTTCCTACTTGTATACGGTGCAAGGAAAATCACAAATGTCTCACTCAACTCATACAGATTTAATCAATTCAAAAAATCGCTGCACGAACAAAAATCAAAGTTGGAAATATTACCACCAACTTCAGAGGCAGTCGCTTAATATTCATTACGAGTATTCTACAAAATTCAGAAATGGCTTGGCAATGAAAAAAATCCACAACAGTGGGGATAGAAGAAAATTAACGGCTCCTTACAACCTGTGACAACACTTTTTGTGCCAACAGCAGAATTAATATTGCAGCTTATCTCCTGCAACCGCAACAGAGAAGCAGGTTGAAGATGCTTACAAATTTATGGAAATTGTCAGGGAGTACGATGTCTAAATTCATACATGGATAAAATTATTTATTTATATGCTATCGATTCCGATCTTCTTTAGATACAAAGTGTGTTTCATTCAATATACCTATATATAAAATTTTAAACAACTCGATAATCCTCACTTGTACAGGGTGTCCCAAAGTTGATGTCTCGGGACTATATCTAGAGAATGAAAAAATTTATCACAAAACCGTTTACGTGGTTTAATTTGGGGTGCACTAAGGTACATTTCTTGAAATTCCTATCCAATTTATATTAGGTAAGTATCTAAAAAATATTCAAATTAACCAGTTTAAAACTGGGAAATAACCTCTACGCCTTTGACGTAATGTCAAAAACACTGCGCTGTTGTTTCAGAAACTATATCTGTTTCCTTTTCATTAGGTTTTTTATGTAACGTGTAGAATAACACGGCATAAAATAAAAATTGTTTATATCATTTCCATAGATACTTACCATAGAAATGTTGAAAAATATACTAAATAATATTAATTTTATTGAGTTCTTCTCTCAACAATGGTAACCAAGTTGAACAATATTCTACCGAACTATTTGATACGCATTTAACTTCATTAACTAAAATTATTGCAGATTCTTTGATTTGTCTCTTTTTGCTGTCTGCTTATTTGGTCAAAATTTTTACTGAATCCCATTTTATCCTGTGGTCGTTTTCCCAAGCATGTTCAAAAATTTTCTATTGTTCTATTTTACCTTTTCTAATATAACTTTTGTGTTCGCCCAAACTTACATTAAGTGGTCTAGATGATTCACCCACATAAAATGTTTATTACACTCACATGGAATACTGTAAATACAGTTCTTTAAATTTTGTTCAGGATTTAATGGTTTCGTTTTTGTCAAGATCGGTCATAAAGTATTATTTGTTTGAAAAATTTTTCCAACGCCAAAAAAAAACGATTTAGAATTTTGCTATTGTTTTAAAATATTTTTTTTTTATTAAAATATACTGTTACAAATCTTTGATAAAAATATAAATAGATTTTGTTCATTGTTTTCCATAGGCCACTCGATTACATCATGGCTAACTCGTATGCAATTGAGGGTATTTTCCAAATTATATTGCCCTGTATATTTTTAAATATAAGAGATACGAAAAAACTTTTTTAATAGAAAATGTTCAGAAAAAATAGCACTTTCCAGGTGGCCCAAAAAAAGTGTATGTTCCTGGGAAAAAAGTTCTTATGACGTCATTTTCGCCATTTTCCAGATGTCGAAAAAAAAAAATTTATAGCGTAAAATGTACCTTAGTGCACCCCAAATTAAACCACGTAAACGGTTTTGTGATAACTTTTTCATTCTCTAGATCTATATAGTCCCGAGACATCAACTTTGGGACACCCTGTACAATGATTATGTACTTTTTCATTTTGCAGAATATACTCACAGATAAACAAGCAATAAATGAAGGAACAAACGTAAAATTGTTAAAAAAATTTAATAAAAAAGTCAAAAATTGATATTTCTCTATAAATGAAAATATTCTTATTTTTTGAAAATTTCTCATGGTTCAATTGCCAATTTTTATTATGCATGTGAAAAACCAAGTTCATCCCACGATTTTTCAAGTAGGCAGCCCCGACACACCCATTACGGTTCGGGACTCTTTAAGTTTCTTGAAACATAGGTATGTATTTTTAAACGTATATGTCAAGTTTCAACGAATTCACTATGTTCTTGTTCAGTTTGGACACTTTTCCTGTACTATTAGCTGCGTTTAATAGTTGCGATTAATCGATATCGGTATTTGTAATTGTTAGGAATCACTTTTCATCTTCACGAAATTATTTTAAATTATTTTAGTTTTAACATTAGAAATGTTTGTTAGTGAAAAAAATTTATATAATACCATTTTAGTTTTCATTATGAGAATGTTTTTGTTAATAAAATAACTTTTTATTTTAATTTCTAAAGAAAACTACTGATAATAAGATTTTAATTTTTGAAAATGTTTTGTGTTAATGAAATAACTATTTACTACTTTGCAACAAATTTTCATTTTTATTACATCCGAAATATCACAAAATTTGCGTTCTACTTCGTCATTTCCAATGTCTCCTCCGGTTGCATCTTTGCGAAGGACTGTGAATTTTTCATCTTAGATTGGTCAATAGAATTGATTCAGATTTTGATTAGATATGTAACGTAGCAGATAATAATCTGTATGTTTTCTCATCCCTATTGTTTGATTTTTGCTAAAGATTTTGCCATTTTTGAAGTCGTGCCAAACTCATAATACAATATTTAATTTCAGTCTCATCTGCCACAATTACGTTGAGTAAATTATTTAAAGCTGACACAGTTTGTTCTTTATTATATAATTATTTATATGTCGAATTATATCTTCGTCACTTCTATATAATTTTACCAAAGTATGTGTTACACTTCTTTTTATTTTTCTAAAATAGTATTGGTTCTAATCAGTTAAAAACAGCTATTTCCTCTACCACTCTTTGCCAATATTTTGATACTCGGTAAGAGTTGAATATACATTATTTATAATTTCCTTAGCATCTGCGGGTAATTAATATTTGATTCATTCTACGAATATTTTAACTGAAAGTTCTTTCTAATTTCGTTAACAAAATCAAACTAACTAATTTTTGTTTTGTTACTTTACCAATAATATTCTTTCTAAATTATTTTCCCATTGGCTCAAATACTCATAAGCCATAAGCCGAAAAGTGTAAGCTAGGCTCTTACCTAAACACTAGAAACCCACAAAATTTGATTGCAACTGTTTAAACAACTCACTGTGAGCTTATGACCAGTATTATAGATGACAGATAGATTTTTTTACTATATACAGGGTGTTCCAGTTTTTTGTAGCAGGACTTTAACAGTCGATAGACAATTGAAAATTATTAAAAAAAGTCCCTATAATCATAGGTTGAAAAATGCTTAGTTTTCGAGATACAGGGTGTTAAAGTTTGAAAATAAATACGGATTTATATTAATATTTCCAGAATGCTAAGAAGTATCGAATCCAAACTTGCCGATTCTTTACATACAATTTAGAGACCTATTTTAGAATAACAAACTACTTACTACTTTACTTAACCATGGGCGTAGATATATGGATTTACTAAGGTTCTTTTTTACAAAAAAAGTAGTAAGCCACTGATATCTTCCCATGTTTCCAGTATTATTCAATAAAGCAAGAAAAAACAAAAAGTTAATGTCTCTTAGCACTTTTTGATATGACAAGCCGTTGTTCAGAAAATTTACATTTAATCTTTTGATGCACGCAACTGGACGAATTTTAGACAAACTTGAAGTCTCTCAGAATTTCACCAAATTTGATGGTATGGAATAGTATATTACGTAATAAGAGTTGTAAATAGCGTATTACGCACGAATGGAAAAATTATGCACGAGACGCGTTAGCGTCGAGTGTGATAATTCCATGAGTGCGTAATTGCTTTACAACTCGAATTATGTACTATACTTTACCTACGACCGTATTTATTGAAAGTTTGTATTTCATTTTTATTATTTATCGCTTATGTCAGTTTTGACAGTGTCAGAAAATTAAGTATTGCACTTGTCATTTTTAATAATTTTTAGAGAATAAGTTTGTTTGTATTGACCGTTGCTAGGCGGTTTTTTTTCCAAGTTGTGCGATTTTTTTACCGTGCGTAATAGGAATCTTACATTGATCGCAGACGGTGTGTTTTTAAGTACTTGTAGTGGTCGTAGGTAAAGTCTTTTAAAAATAAAGAATGAAACATCGCTAATGATGCTTGTAATGAAGTAAGACAATTTTACATGTTACTAGCTTTTGTGTTTGTGTTTCTAATAATTTAGTTCGACCGTTGCGTTTTAATACATTTGTGTTATAAAAATTTTGATTTACATGATAATAAACTTTTACAATAAATATTTTAAACGTTTCATTCTTTCTTTTTAAGAGACTTTTCGCACCATCAAATTTAGTGAAATTCTGAGCGACTTCAAGTTTGTCTAAAATTCGTCCAGAGGCGTGCATCAAAAGATTAAATGTAAATTTTCTGAACAACGGCTTGTCATATCAAAAAGGGCCAAGAGACATTAAATTTTTGTTTTTTCTTGCTTTATTGAATAAAACTGGAAACATGGGAAAATATCAGTGGCGTACTACTTTTTTGTAAAAAAGAACCTTAGTAAATCCATATATCTACGCCCATGGTTAAGTAAAGTAGTAGTTTGTTATTCTAAAATAGGCCTCTAAATTGTATCTAAAGAATTGGTAAGTTTGGATTCGATACTTCTTAGCATTCTAGAAATATAAATATAAATCCATATTTATTTTCAAACTTTAACACCCTGTATCTCGAAAACTAAGCATTTCTCAACCTATGTTAATATGAACTTTTTTTAATATTTTTCAAATGTCTATCGACTATTAAAGTCCTGCTACAAAAAACTGGAACACCCTGTATATGAAAAAAATGAGTATTTGTCAACAGAACAAATAATTTTGTTATGAAGAATATATTTTTAGTAGTAGTTATTTAATCACTTTTACATTATTTATACTTACTCCATTTGACGGGCAATACTCTTCTAGCTGTGTGTTGGACTAAAACAAGAAATATATTAATAAACATTTTGATACCATAAAGCTTGTGGACTTTAACATACGCACACATTTAATTGAATTGGTGTAAAAATAATTTATATGAACACTGCAGAATATTAGCCTTATTTTGTGACAATATATAAAAATAAAAATAACAGCTTTATTATAATTCGTACTTTCACATTACCACAACTGTAATCGTACTAGGAGGCTTAACTTTTTTGGTATTTCAATAGTGCTGTGACTTAATATTTACATCATCTATATAAAAGATTAATTTGAAACAGATTTTTATCTAATATGTACTTGATATTGGTGTGATTATTTATGAATTATCATGTATAATGGATTGGTATTTGTAGTTTTTATTGATCGGTTAATATTTTCACAGAGTAAAAATGGTTGAAATATATCTATAAGACAAAAGCACCAGTAATAAAGAAATTAAAGCTCAACTACTGCTTAATATTTGGTATGGATTATATCTTATTTCTCAGTACCTAGTATTTAATATTAGTTTTAAAATAGTAAGTAATTATTTTAATTGATTTTTCAATAACGTGTATTTTAAATGTTTTTGTACTTCTGTAAAAGAGGGAAAAATTTTGATATTATTTTTTTTAATAGAAGTGTGAATGGTTTACATTTCGTCGTGTTATACCAATATATATTTTTTTGTATGATTAGCAATCAAAAAGGATGATTTACAAATCAATCGTATTTCTTAATACAATGTATCTAATTATTTTGCAATATTTTAAAGAAAGACAATAAATGATTGTTATTTTTATCCTAGAAATAATAGCATCATAAAATCAGTTTTCACAATAGTTTATTTACAATTACGATGTAATGTACCTTAATTCATGTACAGAATTGTACACAAGAATAATGCAAATAAATATAGGGAAGATTACACTATCTTCACTTTTATAATATTCCACATTAACGTTACTACTAAAATAGACATTGTTTCTTATAACATTGACATAATTTCTACAAACACCAAAACACTAACGTTGCCTTCGACACGCGTTCGTCAACCAAGTTGGTATGATGCGAAGACAATTAAAACTCTTCTCTTTTCAGTTTCAGGATGATGATAACTTGGTTGGCGAAACGTGCATCGAGTGCAGTGTTAGTTTATTTTTTGATGATGTGGAAAAAACGTCAGTGCCATCGTCACATCTAAGGCTCCAGCCCTCTCCAAGATCAAGGTCATAAAAATGAATCCTTTTTATGACTAAGCCATATTTTGAGAGATTTGAGATTTTTTAACAACGGAATTCATCTAATGAATATAGTGTAGAATACTGCCTATTTTCTTAACTAATTATCTTACTATTAAATTATTTTCAAATTAGTGTACACTGTACACAGTTCGAGGACGAATTGAAATTGTAGGTTTATATTACAGAAACAATAATTCGGCAAGAACTGCAGCCAAAATTTTTAATGCGACTCATACTCATCTCGGAAAAAAATCAACCCATAAATACTTAATAGAATTGACGGTATTATTAGTTGGTAACAGAAAGAAAACGTTGAATGACGAGGCTATGGATTTGCAGTTTTAGGAGCACTATTATCAAGATTTTGGATCAACAGGTGTTTCACGCAACAGTGTTTTTAGAATTTTTGCACAAACACAAATTTCATCCATACAAAATAAAATTAATACAGGAATTGCACGAAAATGATCCTGACCGTCGCGTCACGTCGTCTCGAATTTTGTGAAGTAATGTGTGAAAGTTTAATTACCACTCCAAATCCTCTGTACATTTAATTTGTTTCTCCGATGAATATACATTTACTCTTAATGGATTAGTCAATAGACACAATTGCAGATATGGGGCTGAGAGTTATTCACATGCGAGAATATCATACTGAAGCATCTCAGGAATTGAATTGGTATGGTATCCTAGGGATATTATGGAAGCCTTTTTTATTGACGGAAACCTAAATGGTAAATCTTATTTGGAATTGCTTAGAGATGCAGTATTAGAAAACGAAGAGACTCTTTCTGAAAATATCCTTGCATTTCGACAAGATGGAGACCACATTTTGCTGTGACTGTCCGTTAATTGCCCAATGATACATTCCCAGGAGATTGGATAGGTAGAAGAGGTCCGATGACGAAGTGGCCACCTCGGTCACCGGATTTGACTCCTTTAAACTTTTTTGGGGGGCATTTGAGGACTAAAGTCTACACAACTCAACCACTTGTCACTAAATGATTTACGACAAAGGATTGTTCAAGATACTCAACACTTAACGCCACAAGTTTTTCGTAGTGAAGCATTTGAAACGCGACTGTATCATGGATGTCAGTTTGAATACCTAATAAAGTAATTTTTGGTATTGAATCGTTTTTTGCGCAAACATATTTTTTAATTTAAATTATGTGTAACTCTAATGTTTTTCGCTTTATTATATTATCAAAAGGTATATTTTGTGTGTATTCGCCATTTTATTCCTTTATCAATTTTTATCTTAAATTTGCCATCTTGATATTTCCTTTATGATTAAATTCTCCTGAAAAGGTAAATAAGATTAAATAATTCATTGTATATGTCACTACGTCAGACAACCTTATTTTTACTAGCACGTGCTAACTCATAAACTTGTTCGAATTAAACATTAAATTCTGATCATATTTTTCATATAAGCTACTGTATGTATTTTTAAAAGTCCAATAACTTACCAAAAGTTACTTTGAAATATTGTTTTTAAGAATACCTTTATACACACGTAGGTACTGAAATCCACTTTGGGATGAACCTAGGAATATTGCACTTGTATTATGTTATAATGTAACGTTTTGTTTGATTTTTTAATATTGTTTTAACCACCTCATAAGTCACTGACGTAATCCAACAGAGAATCTTAGAATTTTCTATTAGGTAAAGGGAGGCGGGGCATCGACAGTTACCTCTTCATCTTGCTGAAACCCATTGGTAATTACAATTTAATCTCATTTTTTGCCAACATTTTCGTTTTTAAATCCGTTTGGTCAATTTTAAAATATGCGTTGATTTTGTCGGGGAGTGTATTAAGAGTTCGATTGAAAAATTTCTTCTAGTAATGTCTCGTCGACTTTTTTAAGACATGAACTATTCAAGTTAAACATATGATTGCTGCATAAAAATTATTAGAATTTGAGGCGCTTCCGAACGATGCGATGGTTATGTTTCATGCCGATAAAAATAAAGTAATCTGACGTGACGTCTGGCATCGTCATTACATGAAACTTCAATTGACCGTGTTCTAATGTCCATATAATATTGTTCTGGAGCTTATCCGTTAAATTTTTTTTCTAATCATCATAATTTTCAAGATATAGCGCTGTGTTGTGAGATTTATAGGTCACGTGGTGTATTATCTGTACACTCTTAAATTATGCTTTAATTCTCTGCAGCAGTCATAAATATCATTAAAGTTTATTTTTACAAAATTTTTAATGGCACTTTCACGAATTAAATATTTGCTTTAAGAAGTTACCATACAAAAATACTATAATTAAGAAATAAATAAATTTTATAACACAAATTAAAAGCACCGGACTAACGGCACACTTGCCAACAAATATCGAAAAAGTCTCTCCATTATTCACGTAAATAAATAATTTTAACGATGTGTAATGATTGCGAAACCTCGTTCTACATTTTTATAGATTTCTATAAAATCCACTAGTAATCTCACAACACAAAATATAGAACAAACATACTTTATGAAGAAGTTATACTTAGATATATAAAAGGCAATACTTACAATTGTCAGTAGTGTAAAAAACAACAAAGTTGACAGCAGAACAACAAGGAATCTACATCCACACATTGTCGCGCAAACTATTGTGATTTACAAAAACCAAAGAATATGAGTTTCAACCTTATCTCAATCAAGTGATAAAATAATAATAGATTTCAATTGACTAATCTTATCAGTAATTTATATTTGTGAAGATTTTTGGAACTTCTGAACATTTATAACTTTCGTGCAAAAAAATTGGGATAGATAAATCAGATGTCAGTCTGGTGAATAGACATTACTATCAGAACTAAGATTTTATCTAAATAAATTATTTATTACCGCTCCGTGTATGTGAACTTTATTTTTAGCAATGTATATCCATTTAAATGTATTTCAATACATAAAAATGTAGAATCGCCATGTTCAATTTGTAGCTTACAGTGTGTGCTAAATTCGAGGGCCACCAGGATTAATAAAATGAAGTGACCTGCTGAAGATGAGTCAATTTTGTTAATTTATGAAATTGAGAATTGTAAAAACAAATAATTTTGGGGGATGGACAAGTACAAATTCAATAAAAAATTAAAAATAGATTTCAGGTTTAAATGTTTACAAATGATCAATATTTTGTTAATTTTACTACAAAAGTCTTCTGCGCACGCAAATTCATTTGAATCGAACCATCTAAATACTCCATCATTCTACTAGCTCACTTCTGGTTTTAAGATGAGTACAGTAAATTTTACTCTTGACTTTTGCACTGCTAAAATTTTTATCACGTAAAAAAAAGTATTGCAACTGAATTTAACTTAAAAATTTATCTCTAATACATTTCTCTCATTTGCTCTATCCGTTCTGGAAATATTATGCTAAACAGTATCGTATTGAGATATGTTGCCATGAAGAAAAATGACAAAATATTTTTGATAATTACTGACAGTTTACTTTCTGATGTTCTTTTGTTTTATTTTTTACCACCAAAATATATTTCACATCAAAATCCACAACTTTTGCATTTACACTTTTTTCGTATCTTTAAAAATTATTTCTGTAGGTAGGTGTCAAAATTGATGATTGACTAAGAAAATTATGTTTTTCCACATCTGAATAACCCATTTTAAAGTATTTGGGATTTTGCATAAAAATTTGGTAGCAAACTGTCAGAAATTATCAGAAATATTTTGTCAGTTTTTTTTATGACAACCTATATTCTATGAGAACTATTTTATACAAAGAGGCGTACAACATAATATATATTTTTGGAATTAGCTAAAAATGATCTTTCAAAATATGCAAAAACACACACAGTGTTCCATTTCTTTCTCTACTTTCCGACGCTATTTTGTTTTATATTTTTTCGGAAAAAGATATTTGACACCAAAATCTACAACTTTTATGTCTACACTGTTTTCTCTAAACATAAAGGCTGTAGGTAGGTGTTAAAATATATGGAAGTACCCTGTATATCTTTAACTACATAAATGGAAGTCAATTATTGTTATTATTATACTATCGTCACTGCACCTGATACAGTTAATTCCAGAACTATTATTTACTAATATTGTAAAAATTACCACTTCCTTATTACACCAAATATTTACAAAATTTATAGTACGGGAATGATAATCAGATCTCCACTTGTCGATTCCATTAATATATTGTTTGAACAAAGTTTTATTTACGATTGTAACTAATACTGAGTGAGATAAGGTGAGCTATGCTAGTCGTTGTAATCTTACCAAACAAAAAATTGCTATCTATTAGCTGTATCTAAATTAATAATATTGAAAGTAGATATACGTAGAATCGCAAGGTTTAGCAATATTATTGATTATGTCCATTCTCACTAAATATTTTTTTTCCGAAGAGAC
The DNA here is from genome assembly GCA_963680705.1 of Rhagium mordax. NCBI lineage: Eukaryota > Metazoa > Arthropoda > Insecta > Coleoptera > Cerambycidae > Rhagium > Rhagium mordax. The sequence goes on along the minus strand of OY796659.1, from coordinate 59,534,254 downwards.
TGAATTTATAAAGAATAATGAGGCACGCCATTTTTAATTTCATTAAGCGCATATTTTTTCAAATGCCTTGTTTAAAGTTATCTGGACATTTTTTTCATATAAAAATGTCTCTAATACATTGCATTATTGCATTGCATCATTACTTTCGCGAAAGCCTTTGGAACCAGAAGATTTTATTCTAAATTTTGAGATGGACGACAGATAGTTTATGATTCCTAAATTCTAGAGTTTTGGTAGCAGCTAGAGAACATATATTATTCATGATGATTTCCAAGTTAGTACAATTAACCAGTAGCAAAAAAATATTTCAAAAAATACTTCGTACGACGAATTTGATGGTCCAATGTTAAATAATTTTTGGGTTTTTATCAGGAAGTGTACACCGCTATTTACTACCATAACAAATATAATAATAACACTTTTACTATTTCTAACTTTAATTTTATTACCACAAATTGAAACACTATAGGAAAAATGTCTTTTGAAAATTTCTATGCGTTATTTTAGACTTAATTTGTTGTGTGAATAATACAAACAGGAGTTCTAAATTTTTTGTATATGACGAACATCGGTACCATCCAAACAAGAATCTTAAACACTATCTTGAATATTACTATCATAGGTAAAACCCAAATTTTTAGTATAATTTTCAAAGGGTATTGGGGTATCATTCCCAATATACAAGCTCCATTGATTCAAAGCACTGTTTATTACTTTTTCACTACTGAGAAAAGTAGCACAAGATTTATGTGATTAACTTTGAACAGGTGAATAACCAAAATGGAAAAAAGTGTATTTAAGTTAATTAATTATCAATCAATTCATTTGACTTCCTCAAGTCTCTCTAATTAAAATTGACCATTAGCGTAAAGTAGACCTAAGATACCACTTTGAAAAACACCTTTTAGTGGTTCTGATATATTATTGCAGAATTTGACTTGCTGATTCCTCTCTGTTAAAAATATACATACTATTTTACAATTCTCTTTCTTTGCTTGATATGCATTGTTTATAAATGACTTTGTTTAGGCTTTATACAAACATAATAGCAACAAACATATCCAAATTGATATACTTATATTGATGTTTCATCTCTAAACATACTATTATTAAATTCATTGGACTTTCTTTAATACATTAAATAATAATTTATGATGTTTAATCCAGTATTCATCATGTATTAAAGAAACTGAAATGGTCAATTTTAATTAGAGAGACTTGCGGAAGTCAAATGAATTGATTGATAATTAATTAACTTAAATACACAAAGTCATTTATAAACAATACATACTATTTCATGAATACAGCAAAATATAAAATATAAATTAAAATAGTATACATATGACTGATGGTCGAGATGGTAGCGTACCTGCCTCTCACCCAAAAGTCCCCGGTTCGAATCCCGGTCGTGGTAATGGAAAATACTGTGAAAGGGATTTTTCCATTATACACGGATATTGGATGTGTGTCCCTCGTCTTTAAATGTGTAGCCCCCTCCCGCACAAGGCTCTTCTAGAGCCTTCTGGGATAAAGGGGGTCGTAATTACATGTGGTGTATTTATTATTATTTATTTATAGTATGGCTTATCATATCAAATGCATTTGAGCATTAATTTGAGTAATCTAGTAGGAAAAAATACTAATTTTATTCTCATCACTTGCTTCAATAATCTGTTATGCCCGAGAGAGCAGTTAGTAGCACAAGAATAACCCTATCAGATTGTTTAATCGGTAATATGTCATTGTTAAAGTATGCTTCTATATATTTTATTTAAACTTTAGACAAAGAAGGTAAAATACTAATCAACCCAAGATGAATAAGTTCGGTACGATTATACACATTCGTAATTTTTTACTAAATCAAATGTAAACGGAGTGTTTTTAATAAAAAAGGAACATCAACAGTAAGGAGCTTGTGATACATATTCACCCATGCTAAATAAGATATTTAAAAAAATAATAAAGATTTATAACGGTACAATTTTAAAGTCCATACAATTGAACCGCTTACGTCAATTGAATTTATTAACGTGAATTATTTTCTTAAATTTAATGCTAAATATTTTACGACCATGCAGATCAAAAGCATAATATATACCCAATAATTGTTATCATGATCACCTAGATTAGTATCTATCAAAAATATATATATTATCATACCTAATGCAACAATTATAATCTTACGCAAAATAATTTATTGGGACTTTAGACCTATTGCTTAAGTGCATAATTACTTAATTGATGACCAAAAACTGGATATTATACAGATTTTCTTCATATATAGAATTAATATTGATGACTGACAGGTTTTTCTAAATACAATAGAAGTGCCGGAAGCCAATATTTTTCTCATGGAATAATGGAAGTAAAACAACAATTATAACTTAATCACGCCACTACTAGAGAACGCATTGTTTATAACACAAAACTAAATAAAAATCGTTAGCCCATCAACTGTCTCTTTGTTAAGAAAAATTGTAATAAGATTAAAATTTTTAAGTGATTTTAAATCCCTTCTACCACAAGGATTTCAATGAACATATTGTACATTTTCAACCTCTTTTTGTTTGCAACATGTAAACTGGACTTGATATTTCAATGGAATGCTTATTTTCATCACTTAACTGGAATACACTATATACGTAGGCCTTTAATGTAGGAGACAGCTTATTTACTAAAGTGAATCTCGGTGAAATAATTTTTTAAAACATTTGCCTATTTATTGCACTTTGTGGCACTGCTTATTTCTTCGAGTTATAATAGATTTGGTTAACCGGTTTTTCGCGCATTTAGCATCAAAAATATACAAGAGCTGAGTATCATCTGCAAAACCATGAATTTTTGAAAGTCTGATACAAGTAAATAAATCAGCGGTGTACAACAAAAGAAACAGTAGTGGTTCTAAAACTGAACCTAGAGGAGCACCAGATGAAATAGAAGTGATGTTTGAACATTTATTACCTACAATAAAATTACTTTTTGGTGATGAGTTGAAATAGGACTTGCAAACTTAATGACCATGTCATTAAAACCGTAATAATCGAGCTTAGTGCATACAAGTTGGTGACCTGAAATGTCAAATGTTTTGGAAAAATTAAGTACAATTGTAGGTACTTGATTTTTATTCAAAGAACTAAAAATGTCATCAGTAATATCTAATAATCTAGATGTAGTAATGTGATCCTTTCTAAAGCCCGACTGATGAGTGGGAATTATGTTACTTTTGAAATCATATATTTGTGGCTGTACCTATATATTTTTGCGGTGCGGTACGGTTCTTAAATCAATAAATCGTGGGGTTATTTTTCTTAGGCATGAGATTATCTATATAAAATTTCCATTCGTCTGGAAAATATTCAACCTTCAAGAAACAATTTACTATATGGGTGATATGTCTATTTTATTGACGAGCAGTATTGTAACATAAGCGTTTGATTTTAAACTAAAAATAAGGTTAATTTCTTCAACTGCTGCTAAATTCAAGAAAAGTGTCACGGTTAAATTTCTTACCTAGTAAAGATTGTACGGTGTCAGGACAATATTAGACGGGCTAAATACTGACGTAAAATTATTAATTTCCTTAGGATTTTGGAAACTGTATGGAATATCTCTATTAACTTTTTCCCTAATATTTAAATTATTTATAGCATGCCATAAACCTTTATTATTTGGACTTTCTTGGTGATATGTAAGATAGGCTGCTTTTTCATTTGTATTAAAAGATTCCACCAAATTATGAGCTGGAACTGAAACCTGAACTAAATCTGTGAGACTTGAAACAATAGTATTCGATGATGCACAATTCACATCTATACCTCAGTTATTTTGGAAAATACTTTTTTGTTTTTCTGCTGTGTAAAGTTTAGTTCAATTTTGATATAAATAAATAATTCTACTTTATGACAACGTATGCCAGTTTAATAAAAATAATTTGTACTTTGTATTTTGTGTGTCAAAATACAGTGTGACCGCTCTAATTGTTTGACGTATGAGTATTGCGAGCAAGCAGATCGCTATTACGTTAGTCTGCGATTTAGCTGGACTGAAAAGTGAAAGATTAAAAGAGGTGCATCGAGCAGGTTCTGAGCTTTTAATATTGCGCTGTTTGCCAATAGCTTGAGGATTGTCTTAAATTTTTGGGCTACGTAGTCAAATTACAAATACCTTTCAACAGAACCATCCTCAAGTTATTGGCATAAGTGTATGCTGGAACTGGAACCAGAAAGATATACTCATCTTTCTGTTCCCGTTTTGGTTACAAATACAGATCGATTATGTATTTGCTCCATATGAAAATAAAAAGTTCAACATTTCAAACGCTTCAGCTTCAGTTTAATTAGTCAAAGGCTTTAACATGTTATCGAACGTCAGGAATAACATTTATCGCAGTTTGATATATATTGTATTTTATATGTGTTAAAATAATATTTCGTTTAAAATAAATTAAATCGGTTGGATGTTCAGATTTTTTTCAAAATATTAATATTTGGTCCTTCTAATATATTTATTAAATTTCTTTCAGATACTCAACCAATTTCAGGGCATCTAGTAATATAATAGCAATGACGTTAAGTGATAAAATCAAACCTTCACTCTACTGCCATGTGTAAATTATCTTCTACATTGGCTTCATGTTCGCAACATTTCTTAAACAGAACTATACAAAAGTAGAAAGAAATGTTATAATACCAATTTACTTTCTCAGAAGTATTTTTTAACGTTAAGTTAATCCGGTACTTCCCATTTTAATTCCGTAATTTATTGTAGATAAACTTTTAGTCCCCTTATCTATAAATTTGTACTATGGTCGGTTATTCTCGCATTTCGTCAGCGAAAACGTAAATTGGTTTTCATTACCTAAATATATTTAAGCTACTAATTATTATGATTATACTGTTAATTATTATTTTATTATTATTATTTAAACTACTAGCTAATTCTTGTTATTATACTATTAATTTATTTTGTATTTTAAAGGGATTAAATAAATGCAACGTATAATCATTAAAAATAATTGTAAATATCTATCCACGAGAATATAGGTAATATAATACTTAAAATTGGAGCACCACACATATGGGAATAATGAGGTATTTAAAACATTCTGCTTTAGTTGGTAACATTCAATTGTGTAACATGAAATGTATCTAGACTACTGACTATATTTTTAAAATATCAATTAAAGCATCTAGAAGCGTTCTTAAGACAATGCCATGGCCAGACATTTTTTCAACATATTCGATATAAATTGTTTTGCATTTCCCCCCACAGCCCCTTATTGGAATATATTGTTTAACGAATTTTTTAACATTTAAATGTATGCAGTTTTGTCATAATATACTCGTATTATTTATATTCATTTTGTGAATAACATACAACATACTTATTTATGTTCATTTAAATCCATATAATATACGTAGGTACATAAGTATTTCCTGAAAAACAAAGTGTGTCACATTTAAAAATAAAATTATTTTACTTTATTAGTGAGATGTTAAAACACCTATCAAAATCATTTATTATAAACTCTAGGCTGTATAGTGTATATCCGTTTGATTTCGTAATGTTAATTATATTTTCATTTTCATTATTTGACGAGGTCGAACACATATCTATCTACAAGAATAAATGAAATAAATTTAATATTAAAGTCTATTGTGACCGAATATCTGACGAAAGTTGGTTTAACAACAACCCTTATCTTATTTTAAATATGTCTAAAGCAATGCACTGAGACAATTCTAACATTAAACAGCTTGCGCATTATATTAAATACGTTTGGCCAGCAAACTTGACACTTTAATTACTTACATAAATACGTTACATTTTGACTTTTAAGAGTTAAATCATATTAAAACGTAAATGTTTTGTTATGTCAAGAAGTGTATTGAGTATCTTTCATGAAAACAGGTTTTTGTAATATAAAATATTCTTCAGAAAAAGTTTACTTTTTAGTTTTCAATTCCAGTTTCAGTCCCAGTTTCCATTTAATAAATAAATAATAAATACACCACGTGTAATTTCCAATTACAGTTTCTGTTTCTGTTTCTGTTTCCAATATTAATCCTTTTCTAATAATATGGGTTGGTGAAAACGAGTGTTAAACATTAGGTATTTTGATGTCCAAAAGTTACTTCAGAAACAGTACCCAGGTCAAAAGTTATAACCCTCTTCAGAGTATATAATTTATATTTCTCATCTCCGCAGATATATTATGTAGACTCTTTATTTGTATAGATTTTAGAAATAATGAACAAAAAAGTATGAAATATAACATATTAATACAATAGTATTATTATTACAGAGATATGAGGTTTAAATATTGTTGTAAAGAAAATTAATTGACCATGTCGATCTGGGAGGTGTATTTAATGTGATAATATATAATAACGTAAGCAAGAACGTACAATATTATAAATGATATTATTTAGGCTTGACAAGCATAATAATAACAAACATATCCAATTTGATATACTTATATTGATGTTTCATCTCTAAACATACAGTTATTAAGTTTATTGGACTTTCTTTAATACATGATAATAATTGGATTAAATATTACAAAATTTAAAACGTCTATTAATAAATTATTGAAAAAATTTGTTTTAAACTCACCACAAAATTAATTGATTATGGTCACCAATTAAAAATCGATGTCCCCAAGAAGATGTACATATTCTCGCTATTACAAGCTCATCAGTAGGACAAGAAGTCTCGCTAATAGAGTTATTTACTTGAACTTACATTTTACAATTAAACTGTCAATATACAATATATACAAGTATACAATATACAATATAAACTGTCATGTAACCATAACAAACAAATTTCATTTCTATACTACCGCCAATTTTTCCTTGTTTTGTGCCACTAGTATATACAGATTTTGAATTTTTTGTGGGATAATAAAAATAATAGTCAGCAAATGTTATTGGCAATTGAAATTATAAAGAAGAGTCTCAATGACTTAGGTTATGTCTATAATTCGGTGATAGAGATTGTTTGTGTGATAAAAATATTTTGTTTGTAATTTTAATTATTGTTCTTATATATTAGGTGTTTTTAATTGTTATATATATATCTTATATACTATATAAGGATACTCAATGTATTTTATGGTTTTTACACGAAGTGTGACAAATAGCTATGTTGCTGTGCTATTTATTATTTATGGACTTGTAGATTATGAAGTTCATTATCTGTTTCTTTTGAGAATGTAACATTTACGTAACTGTGATAAATATATTATAGATTCTGAAGAAGCCTTGTATTACAGGAGAAACCGGCCAATCTCAGTAACGTGTTTTATTTTTCGTGCAACAATTACCCCACAAAAAATTCAAAATCTGTAATAGTAATCACTCTTTTATTCTTTTTAAAAGGGTTAAAATTTCCAATTGTGTACTTTAATGTACATTAGGTTAATAAAAAGTGTAATCTGCGAAAAAGCAGTAAATTTTGTGACATATTTAGTCGATGGAAGGAATTATACAAATTGTTTCTACAGCGTGTATCATAATTGTGAAAATCCCCATTACGTATTAACTTGTTTTTATTGTTAAATACTGAAGTAGATCCTAAAAATATATATACCGTAAACGGTAAGAATTCTTAATTTTTTGAAGAGGTCTCACGTATTCCTCACCTTCACTATAATGACTAATTTTTGTGTTATAAAAATATCATGAGCTATTTGTCGAACTCTTCATATACATAAGTCTCGAGAAACCGTGTGGATGGTAAAAATGACTAATATCTAATTATTAAAATACATATTGATAACAGAGAGAATAAATTTTTGACAAGTTTTCGCAATGTACATTTTATGTGAGCGTTTACCAATTGAGTGGTCAAGAAATTTTACGATTTGTATTCCTAATATCTTTATATGGATTTAATCACATTTGATGTCAATATCAAATTGTATATAATTTTGTCGCAGGAAAAATGACGTATCCTGTTTGCATTAAATGTAAAATTGTTAAACCAATTTATCATTCCATATATGAGATGTTACTATTTTCATCTATTTCTGCTATATATTTATTATTATTAAGTTTTACCGGTGACTAGTGCTGATATCACTAAAGGTGGTCTTTAATGTTATCAAAAAGGTCTTTAACATAAAGTAGGAACAACATTGGACCATCCAGCCCTGTGGTACCATCACAATAATATAAACACTCTTATATTTATGTTTCTTAAAAATGGATTAGATTTATGCACTAAATTAGGTAGAATGCATATGATTAAGAGAAACATCTGTGTGTGTGTGAATGTGGAGGACCTGAACCCATGGCAGGAGTGTGCGAGTATAAAAACTGTATTAGAAACTTTAGAAATGTATCAAGAATACAATAATCAAACATCTTAGCGAAAACTGAGGCAGGATTCTATAGTTTTTAAATTTTATGGGTTTTATTTTTGTATAATTTAAGTTCCTCAGGAAATATTCTTAAGGTTAGAGACCTATTAATAAAGTGAATAGTTTAACAATCATACATTTCTTATTATCATCGACCTCCACACACCTCGTTTTTTAAATTAATTCAGACTGTATGTAAAATTTTATCTTCATTGACAGTTGTATTTAAAATATTAACCGATGATGGTCTTATAATTATTTTTTATGTATGAAGAGGTTCGTCTTCAAAAACAGTATTAAATTTGTCCACCACTTGCGTGGATTGTTTCAATTAAAATTATGGTCATATCAAATTGTTTTTTGTTCTTGTGTGTTATCAATAAGTTTTGATCTTATTAAGTTTTTAGGATTTGATTTTAATATACTATACTAACCGTTTGTAAGTTGCTTTTGCAACCGAGTCCTTATTTTGTAATTATTCAGGAAAGTGCTTTTTTAATAGAAACAAATCTTGACCTTAACGTTTCATCTTTAGAAACAAATCTGTTAAATCTGAGCTTGACTATTTTACTACTTCACTAACCTATGTTTTTTGGTGGCTATATAAACTTGATTTTGCAAGTAGAAACCATAATTTAAAATAAGACAGGAATGTTACCAGAAAACTCGTAATTTTTTATTATATTCAATGTCAGTAAAAATATCTGATTTCTGTTCATTTTTTTAAATTATTTATTATTTGGCAACCCAACAGAAAATAAATGTAGATATATGTACACATAAAATTCCGTGGTATGCAGCTAACTGATAGAATTTCTATAAAAAACAGCATTTAATTTGAAGAAGTATTTGAGAATATTTTTGAAAGTGGCTTGGACCTAAAGAAAAACATACAAAAATAGTTGATTTATAGACATTGCGAATATTAAATTCTTCTATACTTAAACGGTTACGATGATTTGTACAATCCTGGTGTACAATTTGGTTGTTTTCAAATAATTTCAACGTCAAAGTAATAAACAGAATTTTGTTTTTTAGATTTTTACTATCACAATGAATACACTAAACCTGCAATAAATTTAAAGCTAGTTTCTTTCAGGTTAATAACGTTCTGAAATATAGCCTGATAGAAACCTGGTTTACGTTTTTATGTGAGGTTATTTTGTGATTTAAAAAACACAAACTTATGTCTTTTTCTTTGCTCAGAAGGTTATTTAAATACAATTTCACAAATTTTACTCATTATTCAATGTATCATATATCAAGAAAATAATATAATCGTGCCCCTAATAAATATTTATGGAAAGCAATATTAAAATTCTTAATAAAAATGTATATTTATCAATACAATAAGATATAAAATGCCAACATCAGTTTTGTCATGGTATTACATTGTATTATTACATCATATCACTATAAGTATTTAAGTTATTTAATAAATCACCATCATGTAAATAATGTGCCTTGGTAAGAAGAAAATTTGCACATGATTGACAACAAAGCCTTCTAAAACCACTAATTTTACAATATTTATGAAGAAGACTAAATGCACAGTATTCAGATTGATCTTCGTTACACTGTTTCTTCTTTCTGCCTCTACAAAGTAAATTAGAATGTCTGGTGTAGTCTCCATTGCACGTACGTTTTTGAGGGGGAGGTGCTTCTCCACAGGTGAAAAAACTTTCTTCTCCTGGTGGAGGACAATCTGACGATCTGGTTTGTATTCCAGCACCACAGGACGCAGAGCACTGAAAAATTAAACAGATAATTATTTCAAAGTAGGTATATGTTTGGGACTCATTGTAAAACATTTTATTATTGTAATGCAGATTTCTGAAAATATTGTATACAATATGTATAGGGTCTGCTCATAGTGAGTATTTGATCCGACAATCCTATAAGAACTAAAAACCAGTATCCATTTGAAATAAAAATATCTGCTCGATCTAAAAATGCCCTAACTGTTCATTGTGAAAAAAATAAGAACTTTTGTTCTTTAATAAGATCTGTTAGTCCAAGAAAAATATTACTAATTATATTTAAAGTATTGTTTACATTCGTTAAAATAAACATTTTTGGTGAATGTCAAAATATGGGAGAACCCTCTACAAACAAAAATAAATTCAAGAAAATATTCAGTAAGCATCAAAATGAATATTCCATTTAATTTTTAAAAGTTCTTTTAGGTCAACGAAAGATAATAACAAAAAAACACATTTGAAAGAGAAGGCTTTAGGGATTTACTGATAGGTGTAGACTCCTTAATCATTTATAGTATATAATTTTGAAAATAGTAATATGATATACTCACTCGCTCGATGAAAGTTAAAATGGAAATGTTAGCTCAACTATAGAAACTTGTTCTGACATGTGAGCTTCACATTTCGAAATACACAAACCAGCAATAAATACAGTTTATCTGATCTGCAGCAGTTTTTTGGAGTTCTCTTCTGCGTTGATCATTTGGAATGATAGCCGCTTCCATGTGGTCGTAGTCTTCCATTTCACTTCAGAAGAAAACCACGTCAGCATTCAAAATAATCAACGCACAGGAAAACCCAGAAACAAATCTACAAATCATCAACTCTGCAAAATCTTTATAACCAAAATAGTTCACCTGGGTCCATTCACCAAAGGTCCAATAAGAAGGACACGGTTCTTTATTACAGGGTCTGGCTGACGATGGTTTCATACCAGAACATTTTCTTGGATTTACCATATGGATCCAGGGAGCATTTATTATGGTACCATTATGTTTAAATAATATCTGATTTAACACTGATTTCGGTACGCAGTATAGTTCTCTGCTTTGCATGCCATTTGTGCCACAGGACGAAGTACATGGTTCCCATTCACCTGCCAGCCACTGAAAGTTGCACCTACAAAAGTTTGGGATTATCAAAAACCAATACTATTTATATTAAATGAGACCTGCTGAGTCATCTTGTGTTTTATTTACTATGTGCATTGAACTAATCAACGATTATTTGAACAAAAAAATTATTATAATAGGATATATTTAGTATGCTATTACTCTTACTATGATTTGTTATGAAACTCACGACATTCGTGGTGTATCTTAGCTCTTGAAGAGAGTTGGAAACTTTGTGGTATTGACAACAAACACTTGGATAACATTGAATATGAATGAAATTCAAATTCAGTCATTTCCGAATAATGCCAACTTCGTTGGCTACATAAATTTCGAATTTAATCTGTCAGTGTTGATACGAACATGCTGCTTCTGGCACAGAAAATTGAATTTTCTTGCCTTTTCTCTAAACTAAATCAAATTTGATACAAGTACTGATCACGAAACCGGTTGCAATATGAAGAATTTTGTGAGAATAAGACTTTTTAATATAGATCAAATTTGTTGATTTTTAACTATTCTTTTTTTTTGTTGTTAATTATAGACAACACATACTTTTGAAATAAGTTTGTAGAAAAACATAGGTAAAGTATCATATTTTCTTTATACATAATATCATTGGCAAATTGATACAATAAAAATTTGTTTCAAACTTTTTTAAAGTTTCCTCTTAACGAATACTCTCGTTAAGAAACGAATTTCAAGTTTTCCATGACAACGTTATTTTCCTGTTATTTATTTACTTTTACGGATACTAACCCGAAAGTATTGCATTTCTCAGATTCCAGCTTAGGCTTCAAAAGGAGGGAACAAAAAGTCCGTTTAACTACTTTATTGTTTTTATTATCCCAACATGCCGTCGTCTTTTGTCGACGTCCTCCTCCACAGCTGGCACTGCACGGTCCCCAACCTCCCATAATCCATACAAAACGTTTTGAGGGTATTAAAAACTTTTTATGAATTGAATATTCTGTACTATAGGATATGTTTATGCCGGATTCAATTTCTCTTCTCGGAATGACAACCTACAAAAACAAATACGGTTCATACCGAAACCTTCGTTTATTAAAAACTTTAAATGTTTCACATATTTTAGTCGGCGTGTGTATATAAAATAATATATTTAGTTGCAATAAGAGCAAATTTTTTTAATTAGAAACAATACACATAAATAACTATACCGGGTGATTTTTTGAAACCGAGCCATCCTTAATATCTCGAGAACCGTTCAAGATTTTTGTATGTAGTAAATGGCATTTTATTAAATGTCAAGGGGGACACATTTTAATGGAGAAAGGTGGAATTCAGAACCCACCTTCTCACCCCAGCCACCTCAAGTTTATAATTTCAAATGGCACCCCTAATTTTTTTCATAGACTTCTAATAGCAGAACGTTTTTGGAATGCTATCGTAAACAGAAAGTGTGACCTTGAAGAGGAAAATTTTTGAGGTAAATGAAAAATTTACAGTTGATTTTCGTCCATTACAGTTTAAAGTAAAATGAATTAAGTAAAACACCTTCGAATTTACATACGCCAATTTACGTATTTCAAGAAAGAAACAATGCAAACCAATCATATCCAGCTTCCTCAGTTTCGTGCTTAAAATTAAGTGCCGAAGTCAAAATCAAAAGACATTGTTAACAAATGGCGTGTAAATCATTATTCGTAAAATATTCCAAACACAGAGTAAAGTCTTGGAATATTAAATTTAGAAACAGCTCAACTAACAGAGCATGTAAACTGCCGTCGTGACTTTAATTAAATACACTTGTCGCCAATTATCACTTCTTACCCTGATTTCCTTGTGTGTTTGTTATCTGCCTAAATAATTGTTATTACAAAAAAATTAAGATGCAAAATACGGAATTATAATAGCTATATTTCCCATTTTGTGGAATTGATCGCCCACCTAATATTTTAATTTAACCAGCGTGTTGAATACACAGTTTTAAATATCTATTCCAACAAAATTATTGCAAAAGAAACACATACTTAGTATTTATATGGCAATGGTAATTAAACATTACTGGATATGACTATCTATTCTTAACTTACCCCGTATATTAATTGTTTATTAATTAAAACATTAGTAAATTACATGAAGATATGTAGTAAGATAAAATAGTATTTTGCACAACTTACCAGGATAACCATCTCAGCATACAAGGGTCCTTTAGCCCATATATAATGTCTATTGTTAAATTTCCTGTATGCAAATTGCGTTCCCTCCATTATTTTAGTGTGAATAACAGTATTTGGTATAGTCACTGTATATTTTCTATTACGGCGATTTTTCAGCACGAAAGCTACGGCTGGATTTTCCGTATGATACACCGTAACATTGATTTCCACTTTTATCTCTCTCGCCATTCTCGGCAGAACTGAGACCCTACTGACTTCTAGAAAATTGAATTTATGTTGTACAATTTAACGTTGATTTCGTAAATTGCTTACCTCTTTTTAACTTTCTTTGGAAAGACAACTTGATTTCAGAACATTCAGAGTTATTTCCGTCACATATTCCGCATCTGTCTCTTTGAAGTCGTGAGTTCAGGTTGCCGTCGCATCCAATTATTTGACATTTACCCTAAATATAATATTAGAACCGTGTTATTTCGTTATTTCACGTCTATCTGTTCAAAACTGTCTAAGGATATTGGCTTGCCTTTTATCTTGAATATTTGTTTGCTTACAGTACTAAGAATTTTGTATGTACATCATCTTGGTACAATTTAATCTAAATCTTCCTTTACTACGTTTTCATATAATTTTTTTGGCTCAAAATATATTTTATTGCCATATTTTATTAGTACAGTTACTTGGTGACCTCACTTCGCACTAATTCTATAGCTGTTTTAAATTCAAATATTTTTGGATAGTTTGATTCAAAATTGGTCAAATAACAAATATTAAAAAGGAATACGGGCGCTTTTTCGTTGGGGGTGAGTTTCACCCCAACTTAGGAGTTTCGAAAAGAAAGTGACTATTGAAACATGCAGATCGTCGAATCCTACACCAAAAAAATATTTATTTTTGCTTATTAAAGCAAAAATAAATATTGGCGGTTATTAAACCGCCAAGTTACAGGGGTTGAAAACGTTGATATTTAAGCAAAAAACACTGATTTTTCAAAAGTTTTAAAGCTAATTACTTAAAGAAGGATCACGTTTTTGAAAAAGTTCGTCATAACAAAAAAGTTAGCTAATGAAATAAAAATAATCCATGAAATAAAAATTTGTTTAGGCTCATCGTTGTTGAGATACAGTTATGTTAATGCATTTGAACGTACCCTGAATCAAATAGAAGCTTATTACAGTAGGCAAATTTTGATATCTGCTAAATCAAAAATAAAGGCAAAATTTTTATATTTTTCAAAAAAAGTGCCCCTTTTTTCCGTAAATTCCAAATTAAAATAAAATTATAAATTGTGTTTCTTGTTAGTCTTTAGGTACTATTATGTATAAGCTCAAATTTTTTTGATAGTGATGGATACATTATCTAAAAGATTTTACAATTTTTTTGGCTTTAAGGTTAAATAACTTAGCAGGGAAGAATCTTAGCTGAACATTCCAGGGACAAAAAATTATAGCAATAGACTAAGGAAAATGCTACTTTTTTTATTGTTTTGATAAAGCTAAATTGAAAAAAAAACGTTAAGAGTTAACTTCAAACACTTCTATCTCCTAACCTATATAGGTTAGGAGATAGAAGTGTTTGAAGTTAACTCTTAACGTTTTTTTTTCAATTGACATATTTCAGATGAATATAGAAAAACCGACAACCTTGGTATCATTTTGGACCAACCTGACCTTAAAGAGGATTAAAAAACCTTCAAAATGCTTTTTTTGGATGATTTTTAGCGTTATAAGATATGACCGAAATAAGAAGCGCGCCTCATTTTAGCAATTACGATTTTGCTCATTTGGCGATAATTTAGTCTCGGAACTTCGTTGGTTATTGATTTTTTAACTTTAGGGATGGTTTTCATCCTCTTAAGGGTAAGAGCAATTATTCTCCCTATTAGGGGATGACCTTTATGTCTCAAGATGTAACAAAGAGCTAAGAAAATCCTAATTTCTCAAAATAAACAAAAAATGTTTAACTCATCCAATTTACCCCTTCTATATCGGCCATATTGAGGGTACACCATATAATTTTTAATTTCTGACTTCACATTTGTGATCAGCGACTTCATAAACATAAATAATATAAAAGAGTGATGTTTGGCGGGGCTAAATAAATACAAGAAAAATGAATAGTGCCATATACCCCAAAAATCCGGCTCTTCAGGGCCCAAATCGCGTCAAATTCAAATTCTACCTTTATCTTGAAAACTTATACTTAAAATTGTATTCATTGACATTAATAAAACATTTTGTAACCATAACAAAAAAATTTTTCATTTCTATAGGATAAAGGCGAAAGAACATGTACATCTTCTTGGGGACATCGTTTTTGGTTGGTGACCATAATGAATGAATTTTGTGGTGAGTTAAAAAAAAATTTTTCAATAATTTATTTTTAGAAGTTTTGAATTTTGTACTTAATCTTTAATCCAATTTTTATCATGCATTAAAGAAGATTCAATAAACTTAATAACTGTATGTTTAGAGATGAAACATCAATGTGAGTATATCAAATTGGATAGGTTTTTGTTATTATGCTTGTGTGAAGCCTAAATAAAGTCATTTATAAACAATGCATATCACGCAAAGAAAGAGAATTGTAAAAAAAATAAATAAATAATATAAGTTTCAACAATTTATTCTCAAGACTTCGTTAATACGCTCATTTAGTGAAAACGTCAAAAGCGATAATAATTTAATGAAATAAAAATATTTAAGCACTAAAAAGGTGTGTATATGATTGATTTACCAGTATTTTATAACCTGTTATAATAAAGATTTAAATTTATAAACAAAAATAAAATAGTCTTGTACATACCTTGCAAATGGTTATTTATAAATAAATACAGTTTATTTAACCAATGTTACAAAATTACTCGTGTTTAGTAGATGTTATAAATTCATAAATTGTTTGCATCCAATTTTGACATTAAATGACTTATATGACGCGCACTAAATGTGCGTATTATTGATTTTTTGGTTTTAGGGGTGGTTTTCACCTTCTTAGGGGTAAGAGCAATCATTTGTCTCATTAAGACATAAGTTTTATGTCCTATAATATAAGAATTTGCAAAGAAAAAGTTCTTCTTGCTCAAAACAAACAAAACATGTTTTTCCATTGTACCCCTACCCATATTAGAGGTGCAATCGCGAATTCTAAAATTCTGACTTGAGATTCGTAATCAGCTACTTCAAACACATATAAATGAATTTTTTTAATAACTAACTCTTAATACTTGAGTCAGTATTAAATTTTGAACTTCAGGGGTGGTTTTCGCGGCAAAAACACATCTATTCCTTTTTAATATTTGAAGTTGATACCTAAAGTTTAAGAATCCGCAAAAGAAATTGCAAACCGCTATAGAAATAGTTCGAAGTATGGGTACTTTTTGGCACCAAGTGACTGTATTATTTGTATTCAATTTTGAGTAAAACAAAAAGGATTATTTAAGGGATCAAAGTAATGAAATGATGGTTATGCAGAAATAACATAACAAGGCAGCTGTCCTTTTATTATTACTGGCCTTGACTCTTTCTATTCACTTTTGTCTTTTAACAGCTCCATTTAATTTTCTTATAATCGGATATTTTTATCTAAAGTTAAGTTAAACTATGTGGTTTCAAAATGCCATTTTAATTCCTGTTTATTCCGAAAGTTGTTCTTGTAAATTGACAATGAGCATATGAAAAATAGTTTGTAAAACTTTAATTTTTCTGCAAATATAAATTTCAATCAGACTATTTGGCAAGTTTCGCTGTAGAAAATTTTGCACATTTTTGGCAATAAATTTTATGCTATTTTAGAAAATATTTATCGCGCGTTAGCTCGCTACTAAACGGATAATTCAGTTCATATAAGTGTTATCTGTTAAGTTACAAATATGTCCCAAATGTTATTATTAGTATCAACATCATAACAGGTTATTAGACAATACATTAAGCTAAGTGTCTGTTTCTTATGAACAAGCAATTTATCACTAGGCGGTTGAAATCTAATATAGAAACAGCAATTATTTCCCTCATACCCCATCATAAACCAACAACACATGCCTTGCATAAGACAAATTGGTTTATTTTCCTATCTAAAGCAGTAACAAACGGTAATATCGTAATTTATGAGTTTGTTATTTATCACATCAAACACTGCTAACTTATTGGTAATTCAAAAAATATTGGCATATATTTATTTTTTCAGAGAATGAAAAACCGTCCAATTCATGCCGTTAAAAGATGTTTACTTTTTGTCATTACAAAAATAATTTAGCCAAGGAAATTTTTTTTACAAGATATAGATGCTTAAAATATATTATAATGGGTAAATCCAAAAAGTCTACAAATCCAAACTGAGCGTTGAGTTTCTTACATCAACTTTTTAAAAATGTAAAATAAAGGTACAGCAATCGCAGCCAGTCGTGGCGAGCTTAGGGGAATCTGTATGTAGAGAGAGGTATACAACAAGCGTACGCATCGCTATCATGATTGCAGTGGCTCTTCTCTGATAGGTCGCCTCAAGGTTGATAATTAGCCTTGAGGTCGACTATGTTCTCCTACAATCCCCACCGCTCGCCACGACTGGCTGCGATTGCTGTATCTGCTAAGTAATAAATAAGTTAAAAAGGAGAAGAATGCCTCTTTTAAGTGCTTTTTTAGTTTTGTTTGATGCAATAAATATTACACATTACTTCTTTAATCTATGTAAAAACACATAAAATTTTGAGAACCGACGATCGGGGGTACCGCTACGTCCATCTATTTTACCGCGATGCGCGTAGGGCTCACTACCTTTCCTTCGTAAATATTTTTCATTTTTCATTGGGTTCACATATTATAATATAAGTTATTTTTAAATAAATTTCTGCGCCAAAGGAACACAAATATAATTACCTATCATAAAATTTCTAAAGAATATAAACTAGCAATGAATTCAAACTTGCTTTCTATTAGATTGTATTAACGTCTATAATCTCTTTACTTTGGCAAAATTTTTACTCTTTAACGAAAATTGTTTTATTGCGCATATTGTGCTCTATCCGCAGCATTTTTCTTAAATTACTTTAAAACTGCTAGTTGGATGATACCGCAGAAATAATAAAGGATTTTGTTAAAAGAAGATCAAAATAGAGACTAATAATAAAAGCAATTCTGTTTACATCAAATTTGAGATCCGCCCAAAACTTTGAAATTGCCATTATTTTCCCGATGCCGCTAGCTTCAATAAAACAAAAAACTTTCCCAAGTTACCTGTACACATATATTATCGGGCACTTCATAGGAGCAAGGAGTTCCATCTATTAAATTTTCATCCGTTATAAACAACTCCTTTCTTTCGGAATTGACGCAAATGTATTTGCACTTTTTATGATCTAAAAAATTATTCATTATTAAAAATTGTGTGATATTATTAAAATTTTTAAAATCTCACATTCTTCACTTTCGTAGGGGAGCCATGTAAAATTGGATTCCGGCTTTCCTTCTAAATCAAAAAGTTTTGGTAGTTGTTTACATTGTTGAGCTCGTATATCCACAAGTGGTTCAGGGCAGTGGTTCCTGTTACAAATACGCCATTCTTCAGGTTCGCCAACACAGGTTCTGCCACCATAGGATGGTCTGAAATGAGAGGTTGTAATTATAGAGAGGGAACTACTTGGATTACAGCAGATCCTTGAGAACACTAAAACATCTGATTAAACTCTATCACTCACGACGTAAAGCAAGTCGACAACGAATACATTTGATATCCGTAACACAACTAAGCTGAGACAAGCAATAAATTGATAACTTATTTGAAATTACCCTTTGTAAACGTCTGTATCTATGTGCATATCATTGTTAAATTGTGCTTCGTTATATTAATTATTGCCTGAAAAGTAATTTACTGTTACTCGTATTACATATAATCAATAGTTACCGTATCATGGGCTTTAAGTATTATATTATTATAGATAATTGAATTTCTTACGCAGGATTATTACACTTTCGGGACCTAAACTGAACTCCAGTTCCACAAGTTCTGGAACATGGTCTCCAGGGATTCCAATCGCTCCAACCTCCATCTTGGGGATTCAGCACTACCGGCACTCTTTCCAATCGTCTGTTTCCTATTTCCTCACAGTAACCACTTACACACCACTGTAATACAATCATCAATAATTACTTTTATGCTCAAGAGAAAACCCCGACGTTACATTATCCGAATTGAGATTAAAAACAAAACAAAATAACAAAAGGTTCGACTGAACGGAAAATGGATTACTTACTTTAAGACAATACTATGTTTTTAACAGATTTTTCATGGGAATTGTATAGCGACAGCTTAATAAATAGATTAATATATCTCTGTATTCATACAAAATACTAGGTGGATGTTTTTCTCGATAGGAAAACAACATTAAAGGAAGAGTATTACTTTATTTTTGTGAAACTATTCAACTGATCTCAACACGATCTACGGATATTGGAAGCATATATATTTTTTTGTTTATATCTCTAAACCAAACAATGTTTTCTAATGTTTCTTGATAGGCATTAAAAGTTAAAACTTGGAATGTTACTCCAACGATCAGGCTTTAATCTAGTCCTGGTGTCATTCCAATGCTTTCAACTTTTAATGACTTTTTCGAAATAGATTTCATCACCTTTTTCTAAAGCTAATCAATCAGCATTTTTCGTTATAATTTTTTTATTTGTATTAATACTTAAGTGCGACAGCTGAGGTGTTTGTTGCCTTTTAGCCTCTTTTATTACTGAGTAAATAAATGTAATATCTATGAAACAGACTATAACTTATATCAAATTGCTTTTCTTAATTACATTTTGGTGTAGGTTTTAACAGAAACAGATCAACACTCGACGCAAATACTTTTCATAAAATTTTGTAGTTATATATAATTACGTCAGCAGTAAAATTTTCCTAAATTGAAAAATATAAGTAGGTATACAATAAGCTGCTTTGGAAATGAACTGTTTGCTTATTTGCCACATATTTTAAATTAATTAATATGTATGAGAAAATCATATAATTATTAGACAATAAAGTTTTGAGCGGTCTAAAGAAACCATTCTTACTATAATATGTTCGACCAACTCCCATCTCTAAAACGATAAAAAGAAAACGATGTTTCATATATTGGAGAAATTGATACATTTTTTATTGAACGCGGTTAACAAATAATGGTTCTCTCTGGTCCTTTCAGAACTAAAATAAATCATAACTTCAAAAACATTAAAGTTAATGAGAAAAGTTTAGGAGAGGAATTTTTTTATAAGCCCCGTTTTATGTACAGAAATATTGATCCACGTGGAAAATATATATTTTTACGTAATTTAATTCGCTTCTTTTAAACTATTTTAATTAAATAATCGTATATATACGTTTTTAAAAATGTAGTGCGTAGAAGTAACCGAGTTATATTTGATACTCCTTTAAAAATAGTGATTTTGGAAATGAATTTCATGATTTTATTGTTCGTACTAGAGGATGTCTGGTAAAGTGATATTCCAATGCCAGAGAGATTTTTGGAGCAAGGGAATGTGTTGCTACGTTATCCTTCTTGCATTAACGAAATTTCTGTTGCGCAGCCTTCAGGAAAATAACGGTGGAGAATACTGAGATTTAACCTCGAAAGAACTGTACCGTTAACTATTCGTATAGGTAGCTAATTTTGGATTCAATCCAAGATTTTTGAGTTTTAGGTGCAGTATTCACTAAACTAAATTCAATTTTAATGTCATATCAACTTTAGGGTCAGTTTCTTATTTAAATTAACTACCGACAGAATTTGGATATTGTATTTGTTTAAGGTTTCTCAAATGTGAATCATAATTACAAAATAAATTTATAAAAATATTTACCTTGCCAAATCCACATTCTGTTCCTTCCAACGGAGGTCCCTTTTTAGTTTTGCAAACCAACGGAGATGTTTCATGCCCACACCATAAATGCGAACATGGTTCTATAATTTCAAATGCTCTGCACATATAATACCTATAGACATTTGTAATTAATACATTGTTATATCCATTAAGAATCAGATTTAAATATTCTTTACTAGTATACATTAGATCAATTTGAGAATGCGAAGAATCCTGTCTCTTCGACAAATACCTTGGTTTATTGCTATTTACCTTTCACCAAAAATGTACAGATTCCTTGAATTCCGAAGGAACGTGACGCTTACATCGCACGGTCCTATTTCTCCTTAGTATTTTATTTATTTCATTCATATACACGCTGCCCAAGAAATTTAATTTACAAGAATTACAAAATGTTTTATTGAGAAAAACATTATATACCTAGTGCAAATCACAAATATCATTTAATCAAGATTTAAAATGCGCCAAGAAAAACTAAACAAGAAAAATATTTTCTCTCGTTTTAATGCCTTGTTCCAAAAAAAAAATCATAAACATAAATGTAACAATCTTCTTCGGTATCCCCTAGTTTTATTTGTCGTAAATGTCATACTATATTTTCAAAGTAATGAACAGCGTCAGATATTAAAATGAACTGTTTATTATCCAGTACGTTTAATCAGTAATCACGATATCAACCCTTCCAAATTGATTTATTTATTATTGATTCGTAGTAGTATTAGCTCCTTCTAAGGTTAATTGCTTCTAACCGCAATCGTTTAATCCAAAAACAAAGGAGTTAGTGATTATCTACGTCCCTATCAAGTTTATGCCAGCGGCTTAAGTTAAGGACTAAATTTAGATTGTGATCATATGGTTTCGTGTAATAGTTCATCAAACAACAATAGTTACAACGCATTACTAAGAACAAGTTAATTAGTTCATTTTCTTCGACGCACTAGCTATAGCTAACGAATTTGAAGTTGAAATATCCACTTTAAATGGACACGCGGTTCATTATAGTATTATTGCAAACAAATTTGTTGTTAAAGCTATTTTAGAGCAATCCTCGGGAGTAAAAAATAAGAGAACATCCCATGGGGTATTTCTCGTCGACGCGCGACGTTTCCGCAACGACAAACTTTTGGTCTCACTATAAAATTATTTAAAAATTGTTTCAGTTTATTGCGTAAACGTGTTCTAAGTTTACGTGCCTTTCTCCACATTCAGCTCAAACTTTCATTTCCAGAGAAAAATTCACCATAAATTCACTTAAATATGTTTTAAATTTAGTAGTTTGATGCTAGATTCACGATATATGAATCAACTTTAGTCGGCATACTGTCTACTTTACAACACCAACTTTAAGCTGTTCTAAGTTTGACTAAATTTAAGCCTCACTCAAAATACTTTCTGAACTGCTTAAACTTCCACAATTCTTCAGTGGGATGAGGGTTGTGATCTAAATTATTCTGTTCCAGTCACATTTGCTACAAGCTTTGTTGATAAAATCATCTTTGTTTAGTACCCTTCATATTTTCCTCGCGAACACACAGCGGCCTTAGCCTTAAAACAAAATTTAACCCCTATACCCAATTCATGAATGACTCTTTATCAACAGGGTATATTACTTGAACTTAATTGCCATGGAGGAGGTTGTTGTTCTCGGGAACGCTTTGCATTTCAGACGTCGTGACGTCAGCGGATAGAATGTTCCACCATTCATTCCTTGCGAAATTAGTTTTCATAGCTTAAATTCCAAATATTATTATTATGTACACGGCGACTATTGCATATTGTTAGCATAGTAGATTTAGGTTTAAATCCAAAAAGAATACAAGAAAGCTGGAAATATGCACATGCGTCATCGGACCTAAAAAAGTTTTGAGAGCAAAAAAAAATGCAAAAGAAAGTGAAATAATAAGTGATTTTCCCGTTGCATAATATACAGCGTGATGATTAGATTCCAATTTGAAAATGAATAGATCGCACATTCCTTAACAATTTTGGAGTTTTAGATGCAACTAAGGTAGCCCCATTTCTGTCACGTTATCTACACTTTCACTACAAGCTCTTATACAATGATAATATTGTTCTCATCAACGCATACTAATTGGTGAATCGGTACTTTGTGTTTATGGGTACAATTAGCTTCGTAACGAGTTTATCCTCAAAATAATTTGTGAATTGTTTACCGGAAATCGAAACCTAAATTTTTGTAGAAAATATATTGAACTTTGCAATGTCTTAAGTGAGTAGTGATAGTGAAGAGTTATGTGTAGTTTTATTTCACATTTTTGATTTTCGCGTTATTTTAATAAGTTGATTATGAGAAAATCAGCCTGGAAACTCGACCTGTATCATCTATTGGATCTCTGACTTATCAGTTATAAAACTGATTGACTAAGTTCTAATGATTTCATGCATACCGTCAAGAACATTTCATGGCAAGATGTGAAAGTTTGCCTTTAACATTAGTTTATTTTCCAAGTGTACCAATCCCACAGACCTGGAACTATCCCAGGGATTTCGATTCGAATTAAACAACGTAAGTAAGAATAGTAAGAATAGTAAACGAATATATTAGCCTCACAAAACTTCACATGAAACAAAATTGCTTTCGTTTCAATAATATTTTCTTCGAGCAACATGATAGTGGAGGGAAATTGGACAAAATAATTGATGTAATCAGGAAGTTGAATTTTTTCTTTATTTTCTTTTTATACATGCAAATGAGTCGAAAACCGAAAAAATTAGTAAAATCGGGCTGGGGCTTCGCGTGAAAAGCGCATAAAAGTGCATTTTTGTAGCATTTCGAGCGCATTGCTACACTATTTTTTAAACTCGTTTTTAAATATCTCCGGCACTACTGGTCATAGAAAAATTAAATTAATTAATCACGTATTTATAGCATGAAAATACATATTTTCTCCAATTTTCGTAAAGATCAGAAGATTTTTACCCCACTTATTGCGTTATTAGTAAAAAAAAAAAATAAACTGAGCAACTTGGATTTTTTGAGGTTAGGATGTACTTTTAATGTAACTATACCCCAAGAGTTTGATAGGCTATTCATTTACGGGTATTTCAGTTTTTTTAATTTTTCTACGACCAATAAAGCCGGAGATATTTAAAAAATTGTGTAGCGATGCACTCGAAATGCATCAAAAATGAACTTTTATGCGCTTTTCTCACGAAGTCCCAGCCCGATTTTGCTAATTTTTTCTGTTTTCGACTCATTTGCATGTATAAAACAAAAAAATCAACTTCTCGATTACATCACTTTAAATTCTAATTTCTCTCCACTATGAAGAAGGCGCAATGGGAAAATCTTCATCGTCTTCCTTTGCTGATCTCATCATGAGTTGATTTGAAACTGAACCAAAAGAAAAGTTCGAGTATTTTCCTAGGACTTGGGTAAGATATGTGAACGATATTTTTGCCGTGTTTGATACGAAAATCGCTGACATGAAACTGAAAATAATGACCTACTTCCATTATGCTCAACAAAAAACGACGAGATTTCTGCTCCGTCGCTTCCCTCTCAATAAAGAGGTTTCAAAAGTAAAAGCACTGATTAAATACTTAGCTATGAGTAATGATTTCTCCACATATTTAGTTGGAAAATTAATTAGGAATTTACGTTTAAGAACAGACCTCGAAATTCTACAATCCTTCGAAATGACCATGAAAATATGTATCGATTCCATATTATGAATATAACCTACGTTTGTTTTAGGTAATCCGTGGGATAAAATTGGCATATATGAAAGTTCGAGGATTAGAAATTAGTTTCTAGAATTCTACAAAGTATATTGGGCAAACGAAAAGATCAATTCAAACTAGGTTTAAAAGCATATGCTGGAAGGACAGATAATCTAGCACTGAGAAACATGCTTTTGAGAACAATCATAGCATAGATGTGGTTACCCAAGATTAGTTAGAAACATGACTGATCGTAGACAGTTTCAATTATAGTACAAAATGCCCAGTTTATTTACAAATCGGGAATATGAAATTAAAATGTCCCATAAAATATAGACTCAACAAACATATTTGAATTATTGTGACCAAAATAACTGCGTCCTGAGCAGTCGAGGCAATTAGAAGTATTACCTAATTTATAAAAGATAATCTAAAAGCTGACGCTACAAAATGAATAGGTACATTTTCTGTTTTATTTATATCTCCCCTCGTGCTTTCCCCCAAGAGTACGCAATTCGATTAAATAAATAATTGTATTTTATCTCAACCCCTAATAACAAGCAAAACGCAAAACACAGACGAAATAGATAATTTTCACTTCGTAATTTACATTCGTTTAATGGCAATCATTATAAATATGAGACACAATAAATGAAACTAATTGCTTTAAACCATTAAATTGTATTCAGAAAAGCAGTTCAACTGCGAAATCGCTGGGAACGTCTTAATTTATTAGTACAATAAAATGCAATTTACCCGTCGCCGAACTCCATTCTACATTGTTCGTCCATACTGAAGGAGGTTTGGAGCGTAGCATTTAACACAATTTCCCCCATTCCAGCTGGAGAATTCGATAGACATGACCATTTACTGAAAATAGAAGGTGCAGAATATTAATTATAGGTTTGCATATACAGTTCGATTGTAAAGTACGGAATTAATTCAATGAAATTGCTAATAATTTTTTTGGGAAATGAATTAAACTCGTGTATCAATTTAAATAAAAATAAATTTCTAATGAATGTGCGTCTGTTTTTTTTTTTTTCAAACGTTAAACCTTCTGAAACTCTCTAATATTATATGGTGTGTTTTATGTTCTTATAATGTTAATATAATGTCGCTATCGGTTTTGAAACTTTAATTTAAAATTTAAATATGTTTCCCCAGTAAAAGAAAATCGAAGAACATTTCACTGGAATAATGAATTGTAAATACACAACTCTAAATAAGGTATCGATTTTATGAGAGCTTACCTTATAATTTTTCTGAATTCATTTTTGGAGCACTCGGACCAGGAGAATTTACTAAAAGTGGCCGCAACCATTGGAGCCATAACACTTCCATCTAATGCCTCGTCGCCGCAATCGTTCCCATTCTTCGTATCACCGTCATGACTTAAACCTAGACTATAAAAGCACATGATTGTACTTAGAACGTATGGATAGGACGACATAGTTTGACCAAAAACTAATTATAAGAATTCAAACATAAACTAAAACACAACTGTCTCACGATTAAACCATTTTTGGTGAAAATATTTATTCCTTTTTGTAATTTTATTAACACATTAAAATAAATACGGGACAGGACAAAAATGTCTTCAAACGTTTAGCTCATGTAATTCATAGATAAATAAGATGTTGGTTATATGAAATATGGGTAGTTTCTATGCATTGTATATCTTATTAAACATATGCCTTGATTTTAAGAAAAATAGAACTGTAATGGTTTTATAGAAAATACTGCTTGAATTTTGCAAAATTGTCATTACTTCTCAACCTTTTTCTCACAGTTATCTCTTTGATTTTAACGATAATAAAATCGAGTGAGCCGTCGTAAAGAGTGCGATTATGCATTTTCTCTGATAAAACCATTTAATAAATTATTAATTTATGAATCCGTGATTTTCATACACTTACGTCCCAGATATAATCTATATATGCCTTACCGTAACTTAAATCTTGGTCTATATTTTTCTCTGTTATGTTTGTTAATACATTCTACTAGCGCTACTACTACTTACATGTGGGCGGTTTCGTGAGCAATTATAAAAGCACTTGTGAGTCCTTCATCTCTATTAAGCGAACAACTCCTTTTAGGATCGCATACTCCTGCAACAGGGGCATATCCCGACGGACCTCCAATATCTGATTTTGTCAGCCACACTGCTATATCATGTTGGGGTTCCCCAGGTGCTAATGATGCATGCAACCGCCTGTTCCAACTATTGACATTCTCCAAAGACTTCTTGGCATTCCCGGTTCTGACGACGCCGTGCTTTTTATGTTCGTACATCAGCAATCTTGTTACCACGAGTTTCATGTTGGCCTCTAAAGATGAGTCTTGGTAAATGGCACTTACCTTAAAAACGATTTTTGTTTATCATATTATGGATGATTCCTAAGTGAAAGATTTAACGAGAGGTGCAACCGAACAGATTTCGAGATTCTATTGTTGTATTTCTTTGCCAGTAGCTTCAGGGTTGCTCTTAAATTTTAGTGCTACAAGAAGGTATTTGTAATTGGGCTATAGAACCCTAACATTAACTGTTTTGCTTTTGTATTTGTATGTATTGCAAATTCCATACGGCATATGTGTTTCCTATAGGTAATAACTAAGTGGATGTATGCCACTAGTTTCTAGATAGATTTGCTATACTTCACCATTAAAAAATTATTATCATGGCAATGCAACAGCTTATCAAAAAAAAATTGAGTATCATCAAGTGCTTATTGAATTACTTCAAACACTTTTAATAACCTCTACTTAGAAGATATACGCAACATTCCACACCTTTTACACACCCTGTAATAAAGGATAACGGGGTAACATTTAAATGTTTACATTCCACGGTAACCAACTTTTAATCCTAAATCAGGTTTCGCAGAGCCTTGTTGAACGCTACTAAGTACTCGTATAAAGCGATTAAGTTTTAAAACTCATCAAAACTTTTAGAACTACAAGACACTGGCGCATTTAATAACAACTGACTGCTATTATTTAGTGATTAACAACAAAATGAATTTTACTCACTATATTCATCAGTGCAAGTACGTATTGATCCACTTTGTTTCGCCCGTGGAATGAAATGAGTGTATGGTCCACCGCTATTGCAATCTCCAGCCATCGGGTAGGTAATATCGAACCACCTTGTTTTCGAGCTGAAAATTCAACAGGTGCGGTCATAACTTCATTAACGTGTAATAACTACTAACTTACTAACTAACCAAATGAGATTAACATATATGAGCAAATTATGAGATACGAAGGCAGTAATTCTACAGCGAGTTCTACAGCTTCTCAACGAGATACTTAATACCAGAAACTGAGATTCATTGGGATATTATCTGAGAGATTAAGGATCTAATATGTATATGATAATTTTATGAGAAAGTAACTAGTGGCAAAGGGTAAACTTTTATTTCCATATATTTTAAAGTATCTACATAATAATTAAATATTATTGTGCAGTCCTTTTTTTGTTAATTTCCTACTTTTGACAATATATCATTTAAGGACAAAGTAATCATCAAAAATGACAAATAGTGCCCCATTGGAATTTTCTTTCCTCAAAGCTATGTTTTGTAAGATTTTATTTTGTTTTATAACTATTTAAAAAAAAATCTTCTATAGCCATCATTCGTTCATTCAGATTATGAGAATTAGATTATTAAAAATTATAAAACACACTACATAAATTAAACATCCCAATCCACAGTCAAGGCTAATCGGAAGGAAATCACACATTATTTGAAAAAACCGCAGACATACACATCTTTTATCCACCAACATTGTTAATGATAAAGTTGGAGATCGAACCCTGTCCAATGTAACCAAACTCACCTAGCTCACTGCGCCACCAATTCAACAAAACGCAATATCATTGATTAGAAGATATTACAAGTGAAAAATCAATTGGCGAAATACACTTAGATTTTATTAAATTCCTTTGACTTACGTTGTACATTATTCGCTGTCCATGCAACGTCGTAAAAATAACCATCTTCCTCGTAATCTAATTGCTCGCGGTGCCACTCTCGTTCCAGAAATGGGACAGGAATTTCAGCTGTAGATGAGTTGCCTCCGGTTACGTTTATATCGTGTTCTTCCCCATTATTCCTTGATATGTCTTCGTCGGAGCCTTGTTCAGATTCAACTCCCTCATTGCCACTGATATCTATTGTATCCCCGGTCAGATTGAAAAACCACTGTGGCGTGCTTGAAAGCTCCTCTGCATATACATTGCTGATAAACTGAGATCGTTTCAGTCTTTTATGGATGCTGTTACTGTGAAGGGGAACAATTTATAACTAATTTAAATTTGTATAGGTATAGCTAGATTCTGTGAGATAGTTTCCTGAAGGGTAACTTTTACAACCACTGGAATAGATGGGCGTTCTAGCGTCTAGGTTGGCACCGGCTATATATAGTTAAAATAGTTTTTCTCATCTCCAGATGAGACCAACTTTTTCGTGGTGGCTGGTACAATATTAATCAGATTATAATATTGGAGCATGAGATCAGAACCATAAAACAAACGAGAGATAAGGTTCCTCGAACCCAAATTTTAAAATGATATAATCTCTATAAGGAATCCGAAAGTTACTAAATTTTCTCCCTTATTCATTATTATCAAAGAAAACCAAAAAATGTTTCAGGAATTAATTGCGACTGACAGGAGAAAATTCATCTTTGAATTTCAAATAAGAAATTTTGATCTTTGGTATTTGAAATCTGTTAATCACTTTCCTCTGATTTAGAAGAAATTGATTTTTTTAGCAAATTAGTCGCAATTTCTTCATTGAATCTTAGTAGTCATGGCTTGAATCTCACCCTCCATTACCAAGATAAGGCTTCCTACAACTACATTTTCACCGGCCGCCACTGTTGATTTGATATTATTAGAAACCACTTCTGTATTCTTGATATTTTGGATGAAGATTCTACGTCAGAAGGATAAGAGTAAAACCCTTGAATATACCTGAATACCTCAACTGCACCAAACATAACGCCTCTACAACTCCTTGTTATTTTTTTTCTGTACTTAGAACAATATAATTAAATAAATAACTAGCAGTTTAAATCGAATTTTAGTAAGTATGCAATATTAACTGTTTTTTTGATAAACTTTATTCTCTCTGAAGTTTATTGTTACTTCACTGAAGTTGATATTTAAAAACCAAGCATTATAAACTTACCTTTTTGAACCATGAAAAAATACAATTTAAAGAAGGTAAATCTTTATATTCAGTACGAGGCAATTTTCTGTTAACTGATCCATTCTTCACTTGATTTAACGTGGAAATTATTTACAAGATAAAACTTAAAACCAAATCTTTCAATAAAAATAAAAAACGATCGGTTTATGAATTACATAAATTGAACAACTACTAGCTTGAAATTTACATTTTATGAGATATAGCTTATATCTTGAAGCTATTGAAATCGAAATTAAACTAAATCCCAAGAAGTTTTGTGATGTTTTTTTAATTACTATTATTACTATATGTAATGAAATATTTCAAACATTGTTTAATAGTTTGCTGATTATTTTGACAAATCATTTACCCCATTTGTTACTTAGTAACAACATTTTTAATCCAATAATAACAATCTACCACTTTTCCTAAGAACAAAAATTGAAAGATATAACCAAACTACTACCAAAGTAAAAATATACATATTTAATTTGACAGTATTCACATCTCATTTTCCGGATAAATGAAAACTATCGCGGGTTTGTCCTATTTTTAAAAATATATAAATATGACCTGCTCAGTGCTCAAGTGTAGTTCTATTATTATTTGTTAAAATTTCGGAAATTTTTCTTTAACATTATAATATGTATGTTACATTTCTAAAACTCTGTCTTAAGTATGTCCCACTACAGATAATCCAATTTGAAAAAAAATACAACGTAGATTTCTCACATTGGCTATTTATAGAATTGATGGTGATTATCTGCAAATGGGGTTACTCCAAAGTGTCTTCATCGCCTTAATGCATACGAACTGGATAAAGGGACGTTATATTCTACACCAACGAAGCTTTTCATTAGTGATGAATAGTTAGACAATGAGAATTTGGTCAGCGAAAACCCTCACAAACATTATTGATAAATTGCTGCATCTCCTCAAATTTACTATCTTGTGTGGAAACGTGAATGTAAATTTTTGTAATTAATGCATGCCCTTTTATTCAGTAATTACACGATAACGAGTTCATTTAAAAATATTTCCAACAGAACATAATACTGCAATCCAGTGTTTATAAAAGTTTTACGACAATAGGATAGTGGATAAAAATTTGGCCATTCGGTTTTCCTCATGTCGCCAATTTTTTATGTTTCCTCACTTGAAGAACCGGGTTCATAAAAACAATCCATAAAATAATTACTTTGGCTGAATTATACAGTGTGTTTGAAAATTTGAGGAACCACTTGGTTCGTCAACCTGCAAAATGGCGAAGAAAATATTTGGAGTCATTTGCATGATTTATTTAGTGCTTACGTTATTCAATAACCACAAAAATATACGCTTTATGTTCGTTACACATTACACAATTCCCATGCTGATTTCTTCCCAATTATAACCAATTATATAACGATACTGATGAACGATGAATGATTTGATTGTTCATACTATCAAGATTTTGATGCTATTTCGTGCTCAAATCTCGCCTCTATTTATTCTTCAATAATCTAAACAAGAAAACTCTTATAATAAAATATATAGTAATACAAATAATATCAACATTCAGTTCTTATCTCTTACCGAGTTTGTTTTCAAACTAAAAACCAAATTCTATAAACAAAATTATTAAAAATTTTAACTAGAAACGAGAGGAAAAAGTGATGATTTGGATCATGATACAAGAAGTGTGTATGAGTTCAGCAATGTAATTTTATCTGTTGTGATATAGAGCTTAATCTGGTGATCTGTCATTCCATTACTGAATCTGTACCATTTGATTATCAGGTTTCGTTATTCGAAATAAACATAATCGGGAAAGAAATTGAAATAGGGGCTAATAAATTAAGTGTACTGAATCACTAGTTCCCTAATTGGTAAGCAATTACGATTATTTAATCACACAATAAGTTCGAAACCGGTCTGTGTCTGGTGTAGAAAAGACGAATAATAAACTTGGCTACCCATTTGGATTTGTAGGTATAATACAACGCAAGCCGGGGCTTTTGTCCGTTGAATAGTTGTTTCCTATAATCCCATTTATTATTAATAGTTTAGTCCACCAGGGCTAGAGGTCGACTGCTCTTTGGTACTTTAGTAAAGTCGCTATCGGTCACAGTAACATTGTATGTCTCGACAGTTAGTAGCAACAACTGACCACTAGATGGATAATTTTGTTCTTTATTAGGATAATTTTATACTTCGCTGTTATATATTATATTGGTAATACAATGGAAAGGAAGTATTATCTTTTCCTCATATGACACGGTGCAGCAGGAATTCACCATCAATAACGTAGGTAATGTTATCAGCGGTCACTTCAGTACATCGTCAAATCGTCAAATTTGTGATCTCATCACAGAAAATATTATAGAAGTAGAAGAAAATGATGACGAAGAAGTAAACGAAGCGAGAAAAGGCAACGAAGAGAAACATGTGGAGGGAGGGGAGGACAGCCTGTCGAACATACTTATAACAAGGAAAAACATGGATTAGGCCTATTGGGGAAACCGTTAAAAAACACACACGTGGGAACGGATGCACTGCTGCTCATAATTTCTCTAAAGTATAGCTGGTTGTACAATGTACATGGAAGATATATAACTTTTTTGTAGAACATTTTCTTGTCTTTTTTGTAGCAACTAAAATAGTCATACGACCAATAGGAAGCGAGATATTTGAGAGAAACTGGTTTCTGTGATCTTTGACCTTGAATAACTAAGATACAAGCACGATATCGCTGGGGACTTTTGAGACGTTGTTGCTTCTAAGGTTGAAATGAAGGTGCATGCAAAATTTCAGCTTACTTGAATTTTATAGGCAGATGCTGCTTTTTTTCCGCCTAACGTAGCTGGACTATTAATTAATGATGATACGTAAAAAATGTCATTTACAAATTATGACTCCCTCAAATTTATGTATTAGAGAATTATTAATATTAGGGTTTTTTTATAAAATGAATTCTTTGGTCATTGCATAAATCATTTATAGAGATGGTAAATAACAAAATTACATTATACTGCTCTAGGGCATTCGAAGTTAAATTAAACTTTGTGTAGGAGCCGATAAGGAAATTCTCTTGTTCTCGCACTTTACGTCTGTGCCAGATAACTACTACGTGTTGGTGTAGATTTTTTTCCAATAATTTAATTGTTTGTCTCATATGTTTTATGAGTAGTTCTTGGTTTGGTAGTATTGGTACCAATTCCCGTTAAATATCTAAATTTAGTAAAATATAAACTTTATTTCATTTTGATGACTAAATTAAAATAGAAAATACCTACTCATTATTTCCTTGTTTTACATAAGATCAACATCTAGTCATATTCAATCCAATTATTTGATATAGAAACGACTTAAAGTACATATTTGGAAGAGAGAACTAAAACACAGGAATATAATTCTATAGGTTAGGTTATATGCTATATACGATTCCTTCACTCAGTAATAACGCCAATATCGATTAGTTGTCTCATCATCGGTACAATTCATTTACTACTCACAATATACGCCAACATATATTGGAGAAGTTGACAATCAATGTAATAGAAGCCATAAACTGTATTTTAGAATTTTACTTTATCATATTATAGTTACACAGTTTCTGTTAAGGAATATTCGCACCAAATTGAAAGAAGATGTACTTATTATATTTCCATCAACAAATTATTTTTTTCGTTAAACATATTTATTTAAATATTTAGGTTATTTATTCAATTATACCATCCCATACAGTATAGAACCAATTAGGGGAAAATACAAAGATAAAAATGGTCAAAAACAACAATCAGAATTATAATTACATAAATATACTTAATATAGAGGCATTAAAGTACATAAAAATAGAAAAGTTCCTGATTTTTGAAATATTAGATTGAAATATATGAAACATATTAATTTGATCTTATACAACTAGGTATGACGCATTTCGGATGCTGGAACATGAAAATTCAATATTATTATTAAGTTACGATTAATAGACTATTAATTTAACGTATAGCATACCCTAGTTTGACCTTAGAGAGTTTAATATTACGGCCAGAAATGCCATATTAGAATATAATTTTTTTTTCTTGGAATCGAATCAATCAAATCTATCTTAAAATATAACCCCCAACTTTCAATAAATCACTTGAAATCGTTCCAAAAATTTGTAATCAGGTTTTCTTGGATATACGTAGAACGTAAATGTGCCAATATAACGATTCATGACTAGACTATCGAACAAACGGGATGCTACAGTGACTTAAAAACAAAATGCTTGCTTACTCAAAGGTGAATTATTGCTCTCAAACTATATTATTTAATGTTTAAGCATAAATGAAACATGAAACATCAATTTGCAATTTTTTAAGCCGTTCTAATCCTGTATTAAATGCATATTCTATACGTTCAGTAACTCAAGCATAACTACTTTATTATGTCATTACCAACCTGTTATAAAGAACATGCGCTCCACTGGTTTCGTTTAAAGGCTGCAGAAAGTAGGCCATACCATCAATATCAACGTACGCTGTTATCAGAGAATTGCAAAACGTCACAGCCGCTGTAGAAATGGTTTCCATACCTTGAACCACTCCTGTTGCATAGTCACATGGGGGAAGATCCTTCAGCTTTCCGGCTCCATTTGAACTGATCCATTCCGACCTCAAGCCAGGCGTGAGAATTAAATTACCTTCGGATTCGGCATTAACTTGTAGAGTCCAATCTCCCACCTCAATAATCTTTAAATTACTAGTTTCCTCGTAGTAAAGATTTCGGTGTATATCTCTCCGTCTACGTAATGTTTTTTCTGTTACTTTGGGATACACGATTTTTAGGTTTTCCGCGTGAGATAAATCTAACAAAGAGTGGATTCCTTCACATAACAAAATTAATACTAGGATAGCCGCGAGAAAATTAAAAACCGTCACAGTATTACACATCATGAGTTAAACTGTTATAATTATGAGCAGTACTTCAATGAGTATTTAAGTTGACGATAAACATATGTGTAGTTAAGTGTGTGTTTATATTATTCACGCGTTTTATTTATTTACCTAAAACTTACATTAGAGCCTAAAACAAAAGTACATCAATTTAAATATACGGATATTAGAAAATTAATATAAAGAATACTAACTGTAGGGTAGGTTTTTGTATATTTTTTAAGATTTAACTGATAATAAATTACTAGCTAGCAGGTTAAAATTACCTCATCAAAGAAAAGATGGCTAAAATAAGCTCTCAGGAAATAAATCATTAAATGTAAACAAATGTGACAATTTTTGAAACTCTTTGATTTCTATTTGACCTGTTTTCAGATGGATTTGTAAATAAAATTATTTTCACACAGGATAGGAGAAATTATTGCAAATAAATGTAAATTTCCCATTAAAACCAGTGAAGTAGATATTGCAATTATTAGTCTTACTATTTTTGGGAAATGGCTTCCAATTTTTGTATCCTTCCTCCTTTATCGTCACTTGCTCTACCTAGATATTTGTATTAACCTGTAATAACTACTCTTACAACCTGCTGCATGGATACAAGCTTAATATCAGCTTTCTGACATTTTTGCCAAAAATATGAGATTTAAATCCCCAAAAATCGCGTCGATCGATCGATTGAGTAGTTTTTGTTCTAACGATTTAATTGTTAACAAAAGTTTAATAAGTATACTTTGTATTAATGAGTGTACCTGACATATAGAGATTTATATACAGGGTGACAGGTATTCTCAAGATTCAAAAGGTAAATTCATGCCGTGATTTGCCCTGCCTGTGATCGTTTAGCAGCAATTTATAACAATAGTTAACTTGTTGACATGTTGGTTGTACACGAAGGATATCAATATATTTCAGCAGATTATATGAAGAATTGATAATTCATATAATTTATTTAGTATCTAAATAAATAATGTTCAACAATTTTGCATTTGTGAAATTTTACAATTTTATTGACATATTCCAGAAAACATAATTAATATTATGTCAAAAATAAAGTACCACTTACGAGATAACACCCTAAATAAAGAACAAAATATTGTGTCTACAAGTCAAACCCTGATTGTCCATGTTTAAATTAGTCAGTGTAATTAAAAATAATAAATATGCCTGCAGTCTACTAATAAAATCTTCAATTAAGTATACTTAGTTTATCAGAGCGAGTTAAAGGACATATATTCATAAAACGCAGTGGAATTGTTTTCTTGCTATGCTTCCAATTAATGTTGATGTTAAAAGTTTAGACTTTCCTTTCATTTACACTAATTATTATTTTTTTTTAAATAAAATTTTAGTTAACTATAAATCCCGTTTGAAACAAAATAAATCTTTTATGTGAATGGATTATCTGTGATTATTGAATAAGTACACACATAAAGAAGTTTATTATTATACAGAGCGTCTCAGTTTCGCGTCGTCCAAGCATCCAATATTTTCAAAAGCTGGGTGGTAGAGGGCACAAACTTGTGTTGTTTAAAAATATTTCGAAATTCTACAGCGATCATTTAGACGTGATGTCATAAATAAATGGAATCCTCGGTGTATTAATTATTAATACATATTTGGATTCTCCGTTTGACAATTCAGTGGTTTTGTTTGTACTAAAAACGCTTTGTGAGCTTACGATAATGTAATAAAACGGCATTTGATTTACTCCAAAAATTGTCAAAATAATGCTGTTGTTATTGAATCTAAAGAAATCGCCCTCTTATGCCGGGCGAATCAGGAAACGCCGAATTTACTTTATTTAATTTTTTTTCAAACGTCACACTCTGTATGCTGTTGTACCAAAGGAATGCCTTTCCAGCAATATGAACGTATTATGGTCTATCTGTCATGGCTACCAAAATTTTCATGACAAAGTGGAACATTTCGATATTTATTAAAAATGGCAATCAATTCTCAACTTTCGGTAAAAGCGGCTTCTTCCAGTGAGACATTTTTACGATAATAACATGAACTATTAACAAAACTTAAAACTTTTATGATAAATACCCATTTGATCCTTTTAAATTTATTTTTGTGATAAATTGAAACTTGGAAAGAATATGAAATTCTTTACAATTTCCTTTTCTTCTATTCGCCCTCCCCCCCCCCCCCCCAAGAAGAGGAACGTTACCCTAGAGACAAATTTGCATTGATCTCCCGTTTTTTTATTTTTAGAAGGATAATTTAGTACTAATTTTACGAAAAATTTAGCCATTTTCTGTACTAAATAATAAATAATTTTGCTACACAATTACGTCAGGTTAGAAAAGATTTGTCAAGACAAAAATCATTTATTTATCGTGTGACCCATTTGTTCCTGAGTCACTCTATAAAATATTTATTCGTGTGTAATTTTAACTGGATCATTTAAATATTTTAAAAGTAGTTTTATTTAAATAATGAAAATAATTATTTAAATAATTTTGAAATTATTTAAATAAATAGAAATATTTAAATAATTTAGAATTTTGTTTGTAGTTTATTTGCGGCAGATAGTTAATATTCATTACACTTATTTCTGGGAATCACGCCACTTTTATAGTATCAAAGGCAAACCTCAACAGTTTGCCCCAGAAAACCACTGTATATAGTTCCAAATGAATATAAATACAATATTGTTATCTAAAATTCGTATCACTGAATCAAGCAAGAGCAGAATCCAGAATATTGTGTTGCTACTTACTAGCCGCGGCGGCCATATGGCCGAAATCATATTTAAACAATAATGGCATAAATTTATCTTTCCAATAAAGCCAATACCATGGCCATTACCACGATTTTTATGTGTTTTATTTCATTTTAAAGTTCTATACATCTAAAAAAAAACCCGATAGGTAGGTACTTGTTGTTATGAATATGCAATGGATTCTACTTAAAATTTAACTGTAAAACGATACGTTTTACAGAAAGACTAAAAATGCACTTTTTATTCATAAACTGACTGTAGATTTCAAAAATGGAAAAAAATACAATTTTGATCATTGCGTAGGTACCCTTAAACAAAGGAATTCACACCCCCGTGGTTACGCCTCTGGTTGAAGTAGGAAAATGAAAATAGTGATTACACGTGGTACTTATTCAGGAACATGTACACACAAAATTTCAATAAGAAATTCCATTTACTTCAGGAGATATATAAAAAAAATACAAACAAAAATGTATTTTCGAAACGGTTAAGTTTTCGATATAAGTTTATTAAAAAAAAACTAACATTAATTTCACATCTATTGATTCTCAAATTATCGAAGGTACAATTCGGACCACCCTGTATAATATGTTGTATTTACTTATCTCTAGGAAAGTGATCAATTTTTGAAAAATTAAATATATTTGTAAGAAGGCCATATTTTCAATAACGCTCTGTAGCTCGGTAGTCGAAATAGATAGACGATCGAAGTTTGCGCCATTGTTTGTTTCTCGAAAAACAAACCCAATCCACCTATATCGGCTTTTCTCTATTTATCATATTTTCAGAGGAAACTCCAAATCCCATCGAATTTGGTCCACTCTGTATATTATTACATTTCGAAAATCCTGGTAAAATTCTGACTAGGTTTGAATTACTTTGGTGAGTTTTCACGCCGACTTGGTTTTTTAAAGCCAAGATTCGTTTGGAATCTAGAGCGCTGCGATTAACTAAATCATCAAAAATTACATAAAAAATATTGGAAAAATAAAAATTTGAATTTTAACCAACAAATTTAATAACTGGGTGCATTATAATTTTTCAAAATTAGTTTCTTGGAAAAAAGTTTCGAATCTATCTCAATTATTGAAGTTCAATTAATCATCCACACTAAGCTTTTACCATTGCTCTATGAAACATTTAAATTTAAATAATATTTAAATAAAGGTTGTAAAAAGACATTATTATTTAAATAATTTTTAAAAGTAGTTTTTAGTTTATTCGCAGAAATTAGTTAAGATAATTTATCATAAATTATTTTAAATACTTTTTCAGAAAATTATTTAAATAACTAAAAGTAGTTTGGACGCTCTGACAGTGCCATAAAAATGTGTATAACGCGTTAATAAAGTTTTCAATGAGACAGGGTCTGTTTCAAAAAATTTGTCTAGAATCAGGCATAACGGACTTCGTAAAATTTTGAGAAATATTGACCAAGATTTAGAATATATTAACACCCCCCCGGGTGTTTAGAACAGCTAGTTTACACCTTAATATCCCCAGAAGTATTAGAAAATACCTAGGAAAAACAAAAGAAAGGCTTTTAAGCCAATAGTTTTCCGTAGGTACATTGAAACTGGCAGATGAGGAAAGATGATTAGTTTCACTATTGCTAAATAAGCATAATAAGCCACATTTACTACAAATTGGATGGTTTCAAGTCGTAATAAAATTGCCGTCACCGGTTAGCTAAGAATTCGGATTTCGTCATAAATGCAAAGAGACAGTATTCACAAAATAATAACGTTTATTGCGGAATACTAAATGACAGAATAATTGGTCCTTTCATCTTTGAGGGTAATTTGAATGCTTATGGGCTTTTAAATTTTCTTTCGAACGAGTTTTGGAACGTATTATGATTTACTATTACAGAATCTCCGTAATTTAAAGTTTCAGTTAGGTTAGATGATAGTCCTATTCAAAACGCTGCTTTGGTAAAATAATGGCTAAATGAACATTTTGAAAATTTATAGATCAGACCAGACTCAGTTGCCACTCAATCAAATTGAGTGGCTACTGATATCCCAGACTTGACGACAATCGATTTTTTTCTTTGGGGTTTACTGAAACAAAAGTTTATAAATCATGGCCACAAACTGTACAAGAACTACGGGCTAGAATAATACAAGCGCAAAAATTACTTCAGAACAAACACGAAAGGTAACTATGAACATATGAACATAAAATATATGGTGGAGTCTTGTAATTTTTGTCACGGACTTCTCTTTTTTACTTTTTTTCTGTTTTAATTTAAATTTCTATTTCTTTTCTGCTTTGTCAATACTAGGTATAAAAATATACTATAGTTTAATTTTATTTCAATATTTTTTCATGGATAACTTTGAATTTTTTGAAACAGACCCTGTCTCATTGAAAACAAAACTGTATTAACGTGTTGTACAGTACTCCGATTTACTCGTCTATCTGGTGGATGTCTATTATTGAATTTTCTCGCAGCCTCTCTTGCTGAACGCATTTTATCGCCAACAAGATGTACAATTTCTATTTTGTCTTTTAAAGTTACGTTTCCATGATTATTAATACTAGACAAACTGTAATAACTTTTCTACATCATAATTTGTCACTTTTGACAATTAACTGTACCAATGTTTTCCCTTGGATAACTTGACTTTTAAAATAAATTCATTTTTTTTTTCAGCGACATCGACTACTTAGGTCATTAGTCGCATATCCTCCTGTTTTATGTGTTAATTATTATTCTGAAATAAATAAATGCTTTATTGATTAAAAAAGGGGATATAAAAATATAAGCTTTATATCTTGTGAATGTCAGATTTTCGATAGTAGATTAGTAGCTCTTATGAACGATAGCGTATTTTTCAGACTTGTTGGACATTTTCCCAGGCATAGAAGGACTTGATCCGGTAGTGCTGTTAGTCATCTATGGGGATCATTTCTCGAACATTCTAACAAAATATGTTTCACTGATACGGGTACATCGCAAACTTCGCATCGTGGTGGTTGACGGCCTGCTAGCAAATAACTTGATGTTAAATTTGTATGACCAATCCTCAGTCTTGTTATCGCAGTTTGTTCCCTTCTATTAAAAGAAGTCATGTATGTCCATTTACGACTTCTTGTTTGATTTTCTTCAATTTGACATCAATACCGTTCCATTCTTTATGCCACAGATCTAAAGGTATTTTGTTTTAAGTAAATTTTTACATCAGTATTACGTATTGGAATGTCCTCTTCTGCATAGTTACCTGCTGCTTCTTTGGCTGCTCTGTCTGCAAGTCCATTCCCTCGTGTACCTACATGACTGGGTGTCCAAACAAAACAAACTTTTTTTCCTGAGTTTCCAGCAAATAAATACACTCAAGTATAAATTCATTAAAATGATAATTATGATTGTGCTTTTTTAATTTATCTACAAAATCGTTATTACTTAAAAATTTTGGATAAAATTTAGCACAGGTCCATTTTGAGGGGTGGTGAATCCAATGGCGCGTACATATTTTTTTCGATAATATGAATACTTAAAATTTAACTTCTAAAAACTGACGTATTAGGATTTGAATTTTTTTGGATGTAGGAATGTGGCGCTTTTTGCTCCAAAAATACAGTTCATCAAGCTCTATTATTTAAAATAAAAAATTCGGTTAAAATCGCAAAAGAGTAACTCGAGAACAAATGGGTCACACCGTACATGGGTAGGTACGCATTTTAGAAATAACTTAAATCTATCAGTCGTCGACTATAAATATTTTATTTTTCTGTTTTTCTCCGAGTGGAAATTTTCTAACTGAAAAATGCCGATTTCACCGAAAATTCAAACAGATGAAGACTGATCGTCATTGTTTAATAAAATCGAATTGTAAATGGCATACTTTCAAAATAAATGAAAAAAAGTAGATTTGATGTTCCCTGTTCCCTGTGAAAATATTGTTACATCCGGTCAACGCAGCGTAAACTAGAGGTTTCTTATTTTTAGCTATTTTGATTTGTTGTATAAACACCAAATTTTTCACTTTGTTTAATATCAGTTTTATAAATTATGAATTTATCAAAAGACATAAATAATTACAATGCGAATTTCCAAGTAATAAATTTATTACTATTAGTTAAACTGGCATATAATCGAAAAAGCTTTGAATACATAAACAGTATATTTATACAGAGGCTTTATAAATAATCGCAAAAAATAGACAACTAAGTACACATTTTGTGTTTTCTCCATATGTAATACCTTGATTTTGTACGGGTATGGTTGCCTAATATCGTTACGTTGCAATCATTTATGAAGACCTTTATAAACTAGTCTGATCTATTGCACAATTGGTAAAAAAGACCTATCAATAAGATTAAACTGTACATTATACATTTGACAGGCAAATTTAGACCGTTAAAATTTAGAGAAACGTATCTACCTAACACGCCAATCATGTACAAGAGAAGTTACGAGTGTTACGACAGATGAAATTACATTCTATAATAAAACAAGAGTTAATTTTTCCTAGAATCTAGATCAAGTAACCTTATTAAGCATTTAGGTTTATTTGCTGCTATAAAAGTTGTTTGACTATCCGAAATAACCATTTAAAAAAATTTATTCCAGCAAGCTGAATTTTGCCCGATCCGCTTCCAGCATTACAATAGTTATGTTCATCACAACACGTTATACAGGAGTGGAGTTTGGTTCGTTCTCCTATAACTATGCAACCAGGTTCGCAAGTTTCTGAGCAGTTTCTCTGTAGAAGCCAGAGCTTTGGTTTTCCAGTAATTTCGTCAGTGCTTGTAGACATGGATATTCTTCTGACCTGGATAGAAATAAAAGAAATGGGAGTTTAATGGGAAACAAATAATATATAGTAAGGCCACAAATTAACGCAATAATAGTTACAATAATTGATAAAAAACTTCCGAATTGCTTTTTCATACATGGGATCAAGCTCCGCTTAAATATTGATTCACTGTCCAACATTTTGAAATTTTTTTTTTCCTTACTGGAATATTTTTGACTGGTTTTTATTTATGTTGGTCTGCTGAATCTAGCTCTAACCTCAGTATTTCTCCTCCAATGATAAGGGAGGCGGATATATTTTGGCATTAAGAGAAACTCAATAAAAACGTCACTTATATCCAATTTATTGGCTTGAAACAATTAAAAACGTATAATACTTATTAATAGTAAGTTTATATACAATATATTCATTATAAATTAATTTTCTAAATATTTATTTCCTCTGATCTTTCTTTTATAAGAATCACCGGGGTTTCTCGTATTAGACTCCATCAATAGTTGGCCACCATATTTGGGCTCCATTTTCCTTTTCTCGATCAATTGTCTTGTTAAAGTCTTCTCCATGCTTATCTGATATTGCTCCTAAATTTTCGGAAAAGAGATCCAAATGAGAATGGAGAAAATGGAGTTGTAGCGACATGTTGCATCCCAAAATGTGGTAGGCTAAGAGTAATTCTTTCATGTGTTCGTGGTGGTTCTCCGATTTATTGGTCCCAAGAAAATAGTTGCCAATATTTTTAAATGAATCCCATGCACATCTTTCTGTATCATTTAAAGTTGTTCTAAAGTTTTCAACTCGAAGCAGTGGTGATGATGCTTAGCTTAATGTGGAGTGGGGAAAAATATATCTGTTCCTTCTGAACTAATGCTTCTCGTGCCACGTTTTTACACCAAGCTTAATTGTTTTGCTTAGAGGCCAATATTTAATTTTAATAATTATTTATCTTTTGCCCACTCACACAAAAAGCAGCAGTATTTTGTATATCCTGATTGCAGCCCTGTCAATAATGATCACTTTTAAATCTGCATAAGTATATTTGTGGTCTTCGTACTTTATACACCTGAGCAATATCTTGAGATTGTCATATGTCTCTTTCATACTTACTGAGTGACCTGGAAGCTGATGGATATTCGTTGCCATTAATAAGTTAAACAGCTTTCAAACTTGTTTTAGACAAATTTATAAATAGCCGCCATTAATCTGGTGTATATTGTAAGCTAAGATACGTCATTAAGGATATATCATCATAAAACACCAATTCACCTTCCATTGGAAAAGAAATTGTTATTGTTGCTTGTCTTTTCCTGTACATGGATGCCTTAATACATTTT
Source organism: Rhagium mordax (assembly GCA_963680705.1). NCBI lineage: Eukaryota > Metazoa > Arthropoda > Insecta > Coleoptera > Cerambycidae > Rhagium > Rhagium mordax. The sequence continues at coordinate 59,490,388 of OY796659.1, read as the reverse complement.
TCTAAAAGTTTCCATTGCTGCAAACGCGAAGAAATTCTGCTTTTCTCTTCACGATCAAGATCACTTAGCTTGGGTGATTAAGTAAGGTTTAGAAGACGATTCAACAGACTTGAGGATGTAGCTTGTTCCAGTTTCTGGTGGTGATTCTTCAGATTCCGATTCCAAATCAAGAGTAACTTTCAGGATGCTGTGGGATTGGTAATGAGTTGTCATGTGGTACTGGTCTTATTGCAGAGGAAATATTGGGTAACAAGTTTTGCTCTTGGTTCTGCTAGTGACTCCTTTAACGTTCGTCATGCAAAAATTAGTCATTTATACGAGGTTCCCTCCAAACCATTGGAATTGCCAACAGCATAGGTATAAGAGTATCTTTCAACCGCCCTGTCAATGTTTTCGACACGAACAGTAATTTATTTTTGGAACCATTGGAGCCTTGATCACCAACTTTATAGACCAAGTACAGTTCATAAACCTGTTTCACAAGTGGAGATAAAGGTTTTTGGTGGACCTTCGCCACAAATATAACAAAAGTTATCGGATTTATTCACACAAACTCGCGACGCCATTTTTGTTAAATTAAATACGTTGGACACAAAATGCCAAATATACGAATAGGATCACTAAACGACTGCACACTTACAACTAAAACAATATTTAAGGAATTGAGAATAAATTGTCCCAACTGTCTGCAGACAGTAAATTTGAGGTTAATTTAACGATTTGCAGGTCAACTGTATACTAATTTAGGTTCAAATTTTACAAAATACTTTATTTCATGGGGAGGCTCTTCGTGTTGAACAGCGATTTCCCAGCAGATTTTCCCTTCGCGATGAAATAGGTTGTGTATTGAAAGATGAAAGAAATTTGTATTAAAATAAATGCATTTTTGTAAAAGGTATTAAAAACATATTTAGAAGAAACCCTTAAATTAAAAGCTAGACCCTCTTGTAAAGTTCCAAAGTTAGCGTTTTTCTATCAATTTTTCATAAAAAAAATAAAATTTTGGGCTTCTCGCACGGTTATTTATTGACAATAACAGATTTATTATTAAATGCTCATAATAATATCTATAATATTATTTAACTTTTACTCTTACAAAGGCCCGCATAATTCTCCACACGTCTCCAGGATTTTATGAAACTTACTCCTATTTCTCCAGTGAGACTGAATTCTTGGCATCTCCTACGCCTTTAAATAGTTACGTTAACAAGTGTGAAAAGTGATACTTTATTGAACGAGTCGGCAGATTTCAGATTTCGTCTACGGTTCTGCAAGCCTACGAATTTAATAAAGTCACATTCCACATGTAATGCGTACACTGTTTTTCCACTGATAGCAGAAATACAAGAAATATATTTCAGTGACAGTTTAACTTGTTTATGTCATTCATTGATAGACAGTCCTATTTTCATGTAAAATATGCTCGTTACATAACAACAACGGTATGATAACGACATTCCTTATGAAAATTATGAATGTTCGAGTTAAATTTTATTTATTATAATTATTCGTGATTATGGTTAAAATTAATATTAATATAACAAACCAAGTTATTATATTTAAAACGTTTTATTAGGTACATACATTCGTAAACGCGGAAAATGCAAAAAAGATACTAAAAAGGGGAACAACTGATGCACTTGCAACGATGTAAAGCCAATTTTCGATTACATTTTTGATTTTCAGCATAACGCAAATTAAGTAAAACTGCCACTGAGTGTCAATCACGCGCACAAAATTCAGATTTCCTGCAACCTGCCGTAATTTACAAACATCTGGAATGAATTTATAATAGCAGTTAAATCATTCAAAAGATAAATTTGATTGATGCCAACTTCATTTTAATAATAATGACTTAAACGGCATGTTTAACATCTATTAGCATTATATTATAATCCGATATATTTGACGAAAATTTAATAACGAATACCGTAAAATTTGAAGCTGGAGAATCGATAACAGAATAAGAAAAGCAAGGATAAGCAGAACGAAAATAGAAAGAGAATATTTCACTGTAATAAACCGATTCAAGTTTAGATCTAAAAGGAGAGCATTACTGACTCTCTGTTAAAATGAAAACGAAAATTAGATTTAACAGAGAAATCCGCTTATAAAACAGTATTTATTGTACAGGGCAGGTTTAAAATAAACAAGGTGATTTCAATAGAAAATTCTTTCTATGAAATAAGGTCCACAAATACAGTAAAATTTTATACAGAAGCCAGTTTGTTGTAAAAGTTGTCCTATGACAAAAACTATAGTTTGTATTTTTTTAGATAAATCTTTCAACCAGTCAAAATTATTTTATAAACAAAACGAAAAACTGATTGTATCAAATTAATTCAAATAATTAGGTTGAAAATGGAAACAGATTAAGTTTCCGAAACGTCTGCAAAATATCATTATTTGTAATTTATTTATATTTTATGTCAAAAATCCACCTTTAACAACTGTTCCCTTGACGTAAAGTCACGGGCGTAAAGGTTATTTTTGAAAATCCAGATTTTTTTTACATTGTCTGGAAAATATTCAAGAACATAACTAAATCCCAAATAAGAAAAGAAAAAAATAACAGGTTAAAATGACGTTAAAAATTTGATTTCATAAACATTTAATAGTCACTGAAGTAAAACTTAATATTAAGGCAGTAAACGTGATACATATTTTACATATCAATTAACGAGAAAAAAATTGTTTAAATTACTTTAAAGAACTTTAAAGAACTGTAGCTGCCGAACAAATATCTTAAAGACAATTAGAACTATTGGAAGTAGTATTAGTAGTAGGTGCTTAAGAAGATATAAAAATCAAAATTTCAAAATTGTGGAATTTTATATTATAGTTTATACATTGTAATTTAATATATTTATTTTTAATGCTAAATTATAAGCTACATTTTATCATCATTCATACGTCTGTATATACATGTTTCTATATTTATATACAGGGTGTCCCACGTAAGAGGCTTACTCGATCTCTTGGCTTTATTATTGGGTTAAAATTAAAAACCAAAATCAATTCTCATGTCTTTTTTTATGAGGAATTCGATTGGTCGATTGGAAAGTCGAAAAAGTAGAACCTCTAATATACGAGGTATTGTCAGAAAACTGATTTTCCAAATTGTTTTCATCCTGCATATTGTTACGGAAATCGGTATGATACATTAGCGTGGTTATAAAGGTATGTGTCATTTATACACCTATCTTCCGCTTTAGCCGGAAATAGCTAACATTCGTCAACATTTTGGCGACAAGCTATATATTATAAAATAATTGAAATAATTGAAGCTTATTTCATTACTTTATCGCATGTTGTTGCAAATTTCTCGAAAACTACTAAAAATAATGAACGTGTGTTACATATTTTTAAAAACAGGAGATTGGCTTCAATTATTTCATAATATACAGGTTTTCGTCAAAATTTTGACGGATGTTAGCGATTTCCGGCCAAACCGGAAGTTAGATGTATGTGTAACATATGCCTGTATAACCACAAAAATATACCATATAGATTTCCGTAATAATATACAGGGTGAAAATTTTGAAAAATCAGTTTTCTGGCAATACCTAGTATATTGGAAGTTGTATCGCTTATTCGACCTTGGAATCGGATTTCTCATAAAAAAATTCATAAGAATAAATTTTTTCATATTCTTTCGTACAACACCAACAATAAATATCTCTTGACTTTTTGCGATAAAGTTGATATTTCCAGAGTTATGAATTTTTTTAAGTTAAACATATAACATAAACATTAAAAAATATGGAAAATTAGGTAAAAAAATTTTTTTCATATATTCTAAGCTATTGACAATGAAATGCGTGAATTCGAGTAGCCATTTTTTAGTTTTTAATAAGAATAAGAAAAAATTAAAGGAGGTAAAATAGACTTTAAAATTAATAAGGTAAATATACCTACCCCTTGTTAATAGTGATCGTAATTTTAATAATGAATACGTTTAGATAATCACAAACGCCAACTCCCCTAATCTCTCAATCTGAGATTATTGTACCCACACAGGTCCTATCTGTCCTAAAAAAATCAAGACAATGCTCTGTAAGATACTTGTACTGTCACATTTTAACTACAGTTCACAAGTTTTCTCTCAATGTTTGGACAGTGACAATCTTTATAAAATACAAAAACTCGTGCCTTAGATACATTTTTGTTATTAGAAAATTTGTCGCATAAACTAAAACAGCTTAACTGGCAAAATTAAAAAAACTGGTTATTTTAAGCACGGTATGCATGTATGTAAAATAATAAACACCCGAAAAGATTTTATTCCGTGAGAAGGCGCACAATATTAATATCAGAAACAAAAGCCTCATTACACCACTGGCTCACCTTACTGTTCAATTTGAACGTTCTTTGAGTTAGAGTATTTCGCGGATCTATAATGATATTTCTCTTGATATAAAAACTCTACCTCTATTTAAAAGAAAAACGAAAGCAACACTGCTTAGTCAGCAATTCGGTCTCTGAAAACTTAATAAATTTTCTTTTTTTTTCTTTTTATTTTATTTTTTCTTTTATATTATAATTTTAAATTTACTATAACATTACGTTTTAAGAGCTTCCTTTTTTCCCTCTTAGTATAGTATCTTGGTTAGATTAATGTTAATTAGAAATTTTCTCCAGATTTGTATTTATATCATAATTACAAATATTTACTATTGTACTCGTAACTATTTAATACTACGTTTAATATAGGCTATCAATTATTTTATTGTCCGCAAAATTAATTACATAATCTCCTAAATCATAGCTATCTCTACATGTATTGTATCCCGGGTTGAGTGGAAGAGCAAAGGTGTCATACTCAACTCAACATCGCCCTTTTATTACTGTTACTATTGAAATTAATAATTAAAATAAAAACATGTTATTATTTTTATTACTATTTGGACAATATAGAACCAATTAAACTCTTTACAATGGCAAAATAATTTGAGGAAAAATAATATTTCTGTATTAATGCTTTCATTGCGAATTAATGCTTTTATTATTAGGAACGGAGAGATTTTATTTCCACAAAAATGTATAAAAGGAACTGAAAAAATGTTGATATATATCGTAGCGAGTGAAGGGATTTTTCTTCAAATAAAATCTCCTGGGCTTTACTTTACCTTTAGGCTTACAGATAACTCCACGTTAATTTTAAGTTTTAGCACCCCTTTTATAAGGAATCGGTAAATCATCTACTCCCACTGCTTATATTATTATCGTATTATGTCTTTCCCAAATTAAGTTTTTTATTACCTACATAAATCAGAGTACGGTTCATTTGATAAATAATCATTTATCATATCATATTATCGATCCAATGTTTATCCTAATATTACGAAGAAGGTAGTAAAATATATTAGGAGTAATAAAGAGATTTATTGCGTTGCAATATATTGATGGATTATTGTTAGGTTTGAATGGTCCTATACGGTTCTGCTACACAATATACAAGACTGAATAACACCTAACCTTGATCAATGATTAAAACTAGATCAATTTTATTTATCTCCCTATGATCTTAACTTGAATGGCAAAATGTATATGGAAGTTACTTGAGTCCTGGAAGGTTACGTGAGTGTCAATACCACATCAAAAATTCCAACCCTTCCCAAGCATAATATTACAAGAAATGTGATGATATTCAGTTGATGTAAATAAACTGCTGCTGCTTTCTAAAGATAATTAACACGGCAGAAACTGGAGACAATGAGTACAAAAACTAGCAGATACATTGTGTCCCTCAACCACAACTACTGACAGATAATTTTAAACCACCGATGGTTTGATAAATTTAATATAGAAAAAATTGAATCTGAACATCAATTACATGTAGCCACAATCAAACCTAATTATCATCTTGCTCTATTAACATGGAGGCAACTATAAATGTAATTATCTCTAAAATGTAAATGTTACGTGACCTAAATGTGAAATAAACGTATTCGACATTTAAATAGTATTCTGCGTTTTGTTATAATAAATAAAACTGTAAGTTAAATTTTGAACCTATTAAATACAAAATTGTTTGTCATATAAAACAATGTTTTGTAGATAATATGTGGTACTTTGCTGTTTTATCGTGAAACTCACTTTGCTTTGTTATGAAACTCATTTACTGTTTTACTTTAAAACACACAAGTAGAAGGTGTAGCCACAACATATGTTTATGAATATTTTGCACCACACAACAAAAAAAAACATATTATATGATAACGAAAATATTTCCTTGGAAAACTATTATTTTGTTAGAGTACATAATTGAGTGTTAGTTAGGGCTACGTTTTAATACAAAAGTAACGACACATATTTGTAAACCTTGAATATCTATACACCAGCTAAATTCGTTTAAATTAATTGTAATCGCAGATATCTTCACAATTCTACGCAGAAGGAATTACAAGGAATATTATCTGAAATGGAAGCATTCATTTAAGGAAAATTGTTTTAGATTTTGATAATGATTACTGTTCAGATAAAAGGTTTTATTTTTTCTCTCGGTTCAATATTTAAATACGTTGTTAATATTCAATAAATAAAATGAATGTTTAATGAGTGGATATTTATGCTTTAAAAAACTCATCGAAATGTATCAGAGGTTTCATTAAATACTTTCAGAGAGGCAATTAGGCTATTTTATCCTTTGATCGAAGGCAATCACGTAAATTAATATCGAACAAAATATATCCGCTTTCATTAGACATAAAAAAGCTGCGTATATGTTACGCTGTCAATTAAAATTAACATATTAAGAAGAAACGCAGTACGTAACGGTATTTAAAAGTTTATTTTTAGAGTGTTTGACTTTTTTTTAAAGCTTACTACTGCATGGACTAATCCTGTACAGAGTGAACATGCTGTGGATGGATTTTTTAACATAAGTGTGGTTCGTCTTGACTCTCCTATAGAATTCTAATAAATCAAAAACTCTAGGATTACTAAAAACACTAAGTATGTTGCTTAAAGGTTGTGGCGTAATGTAAATTCTAGACTTCTAATTAAATAGTGTATTCTCAGTAATCATCAATTTAACTGACATGGTTTCTTTTGTAGTCCTGCTGTGCTTTAATTCTTTAATCACCGTTAAAGGTAGCAGTAGCAGTTATTCTCCTTGGAAATAGTCTATATTCAGATGTCATCTGATGAATATCATATTCATCGAAAGTTATCTTTACATATATTTTGTCTTAAAGATGAAAGATATATGTTTGATCTTAAATGCTCTGCGCGCAAAATATGAGATTGTGGAATGATGATAACCCACACATATTTACGAAAGTACCACTGCCTTACTGAATGGGGGATCTTAATACAAGGAATTTTATTGGACCAATCTTTTTTCAATGCACAATTAAGGGAGCCAGATATTGGAAAGAAATATTGCATCCTTTTATAATTATACGATTACGAAGCATAACTGAGGGTTTGCAACAGGGTTCGATAGTTCCTACTGAACATGCGACACTGGATCTGTCTAAATCAGACTAAACCTTTTGTTGAAGAAATTCTTAGAAATGTTTCCTAATAGGTACATGTAACATTAAATTTTTCTTGTTTCGTCTAATCCGAAACTCTCCAGTAAAGAAGAACTGAGAAATGTTGTAGCAACTCACTACAAATTTTTATTTTTTAAAGTTGCATCAATCGTTTAAATAATCTGTGTATCAATCAGATTAAAAATGTTATAACTTTCAAACTGCGTCTGAAAGCAGACGAGAGTTATTATTTAGGTAGGACTTTAATCGCAGGATAGTCCAGACAATATCAGTTGAAATTAAGCCACAGATTACTGCACGAGATTCTTTAAGGGGATTATGGTCTTATGTTCATCCCTATCTGGTTTTTAGTTGAGGGTATCGCGCTTGTACCCTAAAAGTTATCTTACCGATGTCGATGCTTAAAAATACCTGAAACTTTCATTGAAACAAAAATACTATAAAAATCAGAAAATCAGTATTTGTAATTTTATTAACAGGTTCTTTATGTAAATAATAAGATATTGCCTTATATTCTTTTCGAATTTACGATAAGGTCCTTACTGTAACTAGTGCATAACTAATGCCTCCAAAGAGGATTTGATAGCTCGAATTCCTTTCTTATTTCGTGAACAATACCCTTGTGTGTCTTTTCCCAAACAACCATTATAAAATAACGAGGTATGTATGTGACTGTTATTTTATTTTTCGTATTTTTATAAATTAGAGAAGTATAATATAAGTGTAGCACCAGAAGTTTTAGAAACGACTAATTTTGCTACTAATACATTTATCTCTAAGCATTTTAAAATAGGCGAACTAATTTTCCACGTTAAATCTTTTAATGTGTGTCTGTTGTTTCTAAATTTGTAACATACAAAACAAAGTCTATTAAATAATAAAAAGGGCCTTACAGCTACATACGTTTCACATTGAATAATAATTATTATCCATATTGAATCCCTACGTCAACATTTAAATAGAGGTGGTGAAATAAGTCGGTATGCGAGTAGTCACTGTAATTGCTGCCGCCGGTTTTAATTAACTGTGGGTGGCTATAAATCATAAAATCAATTGTTTGTAGGTAAATCTCGGTGAGGGTGTTTTGAATATTAAATATTTCTGATGGTGAAATTGATAAAGTTTTAATATTCAATGCTTAAACATTCGATACTTATCTTGAATTTAAATGCTGCTTACGTGTCGCAAATTCGAAATTCTAATTATACTTTTGAGAAAGGTTTGGAATTTGTGTTAAATATTTAAAGCGGCCCGCTTTACGTAAACAAAAGTTTCCTGCTAAGTTGTGAAAGTAGCTCATAAAATATTTCAGGTAAGGGTAATTCTCGTCGCATCCCTTGGTCGACGTTTTTTTTGTTTTTATTTTGGACATACATTGGGCACGTTCTAAATTAATTATCATGACAATTTTAGTACGAAAACGTTTTGATGAAAATAATGATTAAGGCATGTATGTAGTGGATGTGCAGTAACTGTTTCAGATAATTTATTGAAGCAAATATATAATATGCAGATATTAGAGATATTATTTTTGTTATAGTTTATGTATTTAGGAATTACTTAAATTTTCTTGCCTAATCGAACCGAAGAACTGAATACACAACATTAAATGCTAATAAGGCCCAAAGGAGAAAATCGAGGAAGAGTCGTAAAATTTGTAAAAATTTGGTAGGTACTAAAAGCAGCCATTGTTTCATTAGCTATGCAGCCAGTTACACCGTTCAGTGGAAACCACATATCATCCAAGTTCAAATCATCTATTTGCTCGAGAACAGGTACAATATTTTGACCCATTTCAAATGAAAATAAAAAATAATTTGTTTAATGAAATTTATTCTTGCACATTTTGTATTTTAACAATTTGTGTCAACGTGAGCAGGTGCGAAAGAGCTTGTATATGTAAATGATTGGTAAATATGATTCAGGAAGAATGGAATGCTATTAATCAAGCTTTGCTTAACAATTTGTGTGTTGTGTTTTCCACATAATGTCTGCAACATTCTAATATATTGGACTGAATCCAAATAGCAGCTACGAAAGGTGGAAAATAAATATACCGCTCTCTGTAAATATTTTATAAAATTTTTATATTGTCTTCCCACGATTGATAGAGAAATAATATACTCTTTCGAATATTGCAAAAACAGAGTATGATGCTACTTTAAAAACTGTCTGCTACACCCTAAATGGCGACAAGAATTTTAAAAGTACATCAAAATACAAAAAATACTTTTCACAAACTTTTTAATAAATTTGCTCCATACTTTTGAAACACTGTACTCGAGTTGCTGACGTGACAACTTAAATAAGCACAACAAAGAAAATATAAATCTACCCTTGCACAATTTCTCTTTTAAACTTTTGCTTTTGTTAATTAATATTTTATATCGTAAGTTTGCTATTAATTTCCAAATTAATATACAAGTTTTATCGAGAAACAATTTTATAATTCTCTATCGTTCTTGACTCTCAGTGTCTTTGAAATTAATTTAATTTGAAAATTATATTTTGAGAGAAAATTGTCCAAAAATATAACAGTACAGTTTAAGTGAATAAAAAAAATTAAATAGTAATCAGATTCAAGTACAATCGTGGTCATAGAAAATGGTACACCTAAGTTTGCGCAAATATTTAAATAAAAATATAAATAACACATTAAATTCAGTCCAATAGATTTTATATTTGTATGTATCATCAATATAAATATATCAAATTGGATATTTTTGTTATTATTTTATTTTGCTTGTATAAAATCTAAATTTTTACATTTTTAAATATTAGCTATAAAATAACCATCATATACCCCATCTGTGTCCTTTAACTATTTATTAGTATTTATATTAAATGCACTAACTGCAAACTATCTATCTAAACTAAATAGCACCAGATTCTTTCCTCTCAAAAGGAAAGGACCCAAGACGAAGAGAAATGAATAACGAGATTTCACATCCCATATTACTCAACAGTTTCTCCTACCTGACACTTCTTTTGTTCCTTAGTACATTTAGCATGCATCGCAGTATAGTTTCCTGCTAGATCCAGACACCTCTCTCCGTCCACCATGGTGTCGCAACGGTAGCACCAGAGGTCATGTTGCTTTTCACTGGCTGCCTTAGTCCTGTGCTGAGTCTCGCTCGTATCTGCAATCAATACTATCCGTTACCAGGGCAACAGAACTGTCTTCTGATGCTGCTTTAAAGCGTTTAATAGGGGCATATTACCCAACTAAATAAGTCATTGATCTGATCGACCCAAATTTCATGGTTAATAGGTCAGACAGGTTTCTAGGGAAATATAGCTACTATGGAAATTATCCAGGCGAATATGTTACAGCGGATGATAAGATTATTATAGTCTGGGAAAAACGACATGATTCTATCGGTGACGGCTGGAACCTCTGCTGTGCCACTTACACTAAAATAGTTCCGCAAATATCAAACCAATGATTTAAATATACCCATTATGAAAATAATTGTTTTTTCAGAAAGCGCTGCAAGAGAAGCGCAAGCGATTTCTTTTCACGTTGAGAAACTTATGGCAAAACCTATTACGAAAATTAACATCTTTTCTATCAAACTTCATATAATAACAGATTTTTCAATTGCTTAAATCCTAATATATTTGCTGTATGCAATATGAAAGTATTTTCCCATATTCCATAATTACAGACATCAGTATATCTGCTGAGTACATTGCAATCTTTGGTGCCTCTCAAAGTTCTAACATAAGAGCCCTGCTATTCTTATTATTCATGAGTGACATATTTGCTTATTAATCCAAGAAAAATCAACGTAAAAATATTGCAATTTGGAAAGAAATTGTAACGGGCTGAATTTTCTTAATAATGTGTGAAAATTCCTTTGGTGAACTTTTCGAAAAGAAAATGTAATTTATTCATTTGTAGCTGTGATAATTTGCTATAAAAACGAATTCAACAGTTTTTTTATAGGAGAGACCGTTACCGAGACGTAGCGCTCCAAAAAATTGAGAGCGTAGTAAAGGATGAGTAACAGGTGTCTTCTTTTTCATTGTGATATTCTCAATAGACCTGATCTGCGATGTCCTGATTCTATTATCTGATTCTATTATCTGATTCTATTTATTTAATGAATTATGTAATTGATAGTCTCATTAATTATTTTCATTTTCTGAGTCTGATTTTAGTGATTTTTCATTCTCCAAACATTGGATGAGGAAAAATAATCGATCCATGTAATCGTAGATTTTCTCATTACTAATATCGAGTGTAACTGTACTCAGACATGATTGTTGTGACATTGGCTACAAACTATAGAGCAATTTAATCCTGCTTTTCGACATCTACAATTAGAACCACATCCTTTCTTGCAGTTACAAAATTGTATCAGGTAGGTTGGGCGAGAATTCTAATTGGCTCTAAAATATTAATCTTCAATCCCCAATTTTCAGGATCAATTTCCAAATCAAATCACTTGAATTTGAGGATGATATGCCCGATAAAAGTGATATTGAGCAGCGGTAGATATTGGAGGACACGTAGACAATTGCACAGCTTTATTGGGTTTTGTAGATTAAATAAATTACAATTTTTTGTAACTGCAAAAAAGGCTGTGGTTCTAATTGTGTACGCCGAGAAGCAGGATTAAATTGCTCTATAGTTTGTAGCCAATCATGTTTGAATACACTCGACATTAATAACGAGGAGATCAAATTGACATAGATTCATCATTTTTCCTCATCCAATTCCTGAAGAGGGGTTGGAACCTTTGGTGTAGAACTTACACTTGGAGTAGTTTTCCACACACACCAAAACACTTTTGCACACACTCGACGCGCGTTTCGCCAACCAAGTTGGCATCATCGGGAGATGATTAAAACAGTTTTAATCATCTCCCGATGATGCCAACTTGGTTGGCGAAACGCGCGTCGAGTGTGTGCAAAAGTGTTTTGGTGTGTGTGGAAAACTACTCCAAATGTAAATATCCTCATCCAATGTTTGGAGACTGAAAAATCTGATTCTGAAAATAAAAATTATTAATTAAAATATCAATTATGTAATTCATTAAATAAATAAATAAATTGGAAAATTAGGACAATATGACATCAGGACATTGCAGATCAGACCTACTGAAAATGCGACATAATAATAAAAAAAACACCTACCTCCACTACGCTCTTGATTGTTTGGAGCGCTACATCTCGTAAACGGTTATTCCTGCAAAAAGCAGTTTTGAATTTCTGTAGCAAATTATCTCAGCTACAAATTAGTAGATTATATTTTTTTTTTTCGAAAAGTTCACCGTTTTCAATATATCTACTGTTTTCGCGACGTTTGGCTCCGCCTAACTAACCGTAAATTGATAAGGAACTCGCACCACACGTAAATAAAAAATCAAATAGAATTAGTCAATGATACACCGCATATATTTATGACAAATAAATTTATTTACCTTCTTCCTTTGAAATTTTTTCAGGAATACTTAAAACAGTTCTCTAAACATTTTTAACTGCACAAATTCGTAAATAATTATTTTATATACTGCGAACATTTTTATGGAATGAAGAAATACAAATGATAGCTTAAAATTACTTTATCAGCATAAAATTATGCCTTTGTTGTCGCATGGTATAGGCCTAAAGATATAATTTTTAACAAAGGTTCCATAAAGGTAAAACATCCGAGTCTTATAAAATCCCTTTGTTGTGTAAATGTATAATTATTCCGGCAAATTAAAATTCCGTATCTACTTTATTTTAATATCCTTACTAAAATAACATTTTACTTCAGAATTGAATAAGTATTACTCATAATATACCATGGTAGAGATATAACATGGTATGTCACGGCGCACATTTTGACTACCGCTAGGACTACGTCATCAAGTAGAAATCTTGGCGCGAGTTTCAAATATAAAGTAGAATAATTGGATAGATTTTGCTGTTTCTAAATAACATCTAATCTTGAAATTAAGTACCTACAAATTGAAAATCAACGAATTATATATAGCTCGTGCTTATTATCGTAATGTTTACCTGCACTTTTAATTAGAATGTATTTGACATAATATGAAATAAACTTTGAAATTATAATCATGATTTTTAATAAATAAAAGTTGTAACATTTCACATTTGTAGACTTTAATTGAAAATAATTTATTCTTTCATTGAATATAGAATGTTAGATAATGTTTACATAATTGTTCATAATATTCGATGAAAGAATATATAGTTTAAAGTTATGAAGGGATATTCAACAAAGTTGAAATCTATTTACTAGTAAAAAGGACATGGAAAAACATAATAATAACTACATAATAAAGCATAACATAACTATTTTTTGAATCCTGTAAATTTTGTGATCTTGTTTGTTTTTCTAGAGTTATCTTGTATTTTTCTGTTGATTTCTCGTAGACGAATTTAAGTAAGTTCTTGTCCAAACGAGGCAATGAATAGCATAGCTGGCCAGCATCTTTTGCTATATTGTCAAAGATTTGATCCTCTTCAATTTCTCGCCGTGGTTAAAGGAGTCATCCATGACCTTTGAGCATTTTTCAATTAAAACTGATACCACCAGACTAAATTAATAAATTCAAATAACCAAAACTTAACATTCTTAAATGTTGTGTAGCAGATTTGACAATTTGTTATTTGACAGTTGACAGTTCCCACTTTGCAGTAAACAGATAGCTATTCAGTGGCACTCAACAAGTTTTTCTACTTGCGCAGTACAGTACGAAAATCGAGCCGAGATAAAACTAACCATATTTTATCTCAACCATGATAATATACAAAGCTATTTTTCCGCAATAAAAAACTTTGCTTACATTTTGTCTTTGAATTGTATCAAATAATATACAAGTTCCTTAAGTTATTCACCTTTTTATGAATTATTATTTTTACTAAATTCTTAAGATCAATCAAAATTGTTTAGTCTGCGCCTATTTTCTTGCAAATTCATGCACGTGTTGAATCGGTCATTAATAGCTTCGGCGATGCTCATAATCAATATAGTAGCCCTTCCGCCTGGTTTACATCAATATCAAGGAAGGAAGACGTAAAAGAGAAGCCTGTATACAGATAAATATAGACAGTATGTAAACAAACAAATCCGTGTTATATACAGGGTATCTAAAATATATGGAACATATTAATTAGTGTAGAGTTGGAGAATCATACGAAATAAATGGTGATAGGTCTTAGAAGAACAACTTGAGGCACATAGCATTCTTGATACCCACCTGCGTTATTTCATACTTATGCATGATAATATACCTACTGCTTCATATTTCTATGATCGTGCAACAGTGTCATAGAAAGGTCACTATTGATTAAGTTAATTGGACAGCACGGATTCCTGACCTAAACACAATCGATTGTGTAGAAGGATTAGAGTGCTGCCACATTATTCTAGAACCCTAAATGCGCTTGCCAACTTAATTAAATTTGAAAACAAATTAGTTATGAAATGATAAAAGGACTAATTTTGAGCATGTCACATCGTTGTCAAGCTGTAATTGCTGCAAGAGGGGGAAATACTCGGTATTGACCAAAAAATTACAGTTGGGTGTAAATTGTGCGTTTTCTCTTTGAATAAATTTTCAATAAATTTATATTGGCGGTAGAACATCAATCTATTGATTCCTCAAAGTATATTAATATGTACCATGTATCAATCCAAATTTTATATTGTTTAAAAATTTATGGTCGTACATGTACGGTTTCTGTTTAATACTGCTTTCTTGGAGAACTAGCATGTCAAAGTTGCAACAGAAAAACCAGGAATACGGAAATATATAAAAATTATTAAGTTAGTGCAACTAAATTTTTTTAGATTTAGTCTACTGTTAATTATTATAATAAGGGTGGTGGACCACTTTACGAGACCCTGAATTTTTCTTGTAAAAATTTATGGAAAAATATATCTTTTGTCACTCTTTCTTTAGACTCGTAGAAGGAGCCACTTTAAACACGCCCTAATTCATATTAACTCCTTCTGGTGATATCACTTGGTGAGTTATATTATTAGTCACTAGGGTGTAATGACAATGGTCATTTTTTTTAAATTCCGACGTGGAAGTAACTCTATATCGAGATCCTCCCTCTTTTTTCTTCAAACTATTGTTTTATTTGTTTTGAAAATCTTGAAGATGGTGTTTTTTTGTTTCAAATTTCGATAAGCTGACTCTAGGAGCGTGATCTAATAAATCCATCTCTTGTGTCACTATACCACATACTGCCGCTGGCGCTTCTGCTACTAATTTAACGCAGCGTTCTACTACCTGGGAGTGATAAGGGAAACTGTTGGTGGTGGTTCAGTAACTTTAATTGATTACCAGTCGATTAGGTGGATATAATTTTCAGCATCAAAATTAAGGACTGGAATTTTAAACTGTCGAACTTTTGAATGATCCTCTTATGACAGTCTACATTTTAATGGTCTTCTAAGACCTAACTCTCTTACTGGTTTCCTAGTGTCAGCCAACATCGATAGTAATATATTTCCAGAGTTGCCAAAAAGAATCGAGATTTTTCAGTGATACCGATAATATTATTACTGCCATGTTGACAAAGATCTCAAACCATGTCAGGGCGTAAACTCTAGATGTATTTGGCTAAAACTTTTTAAATTTTCTGCAGTATCCGATTAGCTGTCGTTAATCATCTAGAATGGGCCATTTTTCCTGGTTCCCTTTGTGTTAAACGTATAAAAGAAGTGTTACCTCTAGAAACCCCATGGCAAATTTCATTGAGGTACTGTTGATCGGTTTATCAAGATTGATTCCTGTCAAAGATATTTCTATTTTTTCAAAATTTGGAACAGGCATTTTTCCACAATTTTCTAGTTGCTTTCCAATTTCGCCACTGCATCCTTTGGGCCCACTAGTTTTTCCATTCAAATGTTGCAATAAATAGCGTAATGGCAGCTCATTTGAATACAGTAAAGAAATGAACAATTGTAAAGATCGTCCCAAAAAATCCTCAAGTTGCCTAATGATTTTTAAAACATGTGTTAGCAGCTGTTCCATCACACCCAACTACTTGCAATTTAGAAAGGTCGGCACCGAGGTAGGCTCTTTCTCGTAAGAAATTGAAAATACATGATTTAGTATTCTATGAACTTCCAGATATAGGAGTTACATGACCAAAATATATGGATCTCGGTTCTGATGCCAGTACAATATGTTCCTCAGTTATTGTCGTCCTCGACATAATTTCTCCTTCTTTTACTTGAACCAAAGTTGTGTCATTTCTTCCATCAAAGTATATAATATAAATAAATAAAGGTTCCTCCGTATTTTTTTCTTAAGGTCACTCCAAGCGGAAAAGAGTGAAATTTTTCGTCTTATTTTACTGCGATCGATTATTTTAGATGGTTCTTCTGTGGTCAAAACTCCAAAATCTTTCAAAGCTGCGTTTAGGAGAAGTGCAGCTGATCTATCGAAGACCCCTGTTCGATTACAAGCCTCACTTATTATATGAACACGTTCTTAAAGCTGCATGTAAAACCACATACACCTGTAAAAAAAGCGTCGAATTTAAATAGGGCTTGATTTTTTTTTACGAAGCCCAATATTGATAATCTCATCTCAGGTTTGAAGTTTTTGAGTTTATGCTCAGCTTGTTTAGGAGAATCATGCTTTAATACTACCATATTAGAAAATGAGAGTAACGGTCTGAATGAGAAAGATGTAAGCGATAACGATGATGATTTTTTTTTTTAATTTATACACCACATGTAATTGCGACCTCCTTTATCCCAGAAGGCTCTAGGAGCCTGGTGCGGGAGGGGGCTACACATTTAAAGACAAGGGCCACACATCCAATATCCGTGTATAATGGGAAAATTCCTCTCACAGTATGTTCCATTGCCACAACCGGGATTCGAACCCAGGACTTTTGGGTGAGAGGCAGGTACTCTACCATCTTGACCATCAGTCATAAAATATTTTTATTATTATTTTGCTTTGCTTTAAAATATTTTGGTTTTAGTTGAAAAAATATACATGCTTTATTCATATTCTATCTATGTTTAATTAAGTCGAGCAGAATGGGTAAGTGAACTTTCGTTTACACTACTCAAAATGAGTGAATATTGATATGCCAAACCAGTTACTTACATGTTGGATGGCATGACTTTTTGACCGTTTTAAGATTGGCCTTAAGTTTGGGCTTAAGTTTGTCGTTTACAACAAAATGTGTGAAAATAAATTTATACTATTTTCAGTCCCCCCCCCCCCCCCTGACAAATTTCCACAAAATCTCCTTTGTTACCTCGTCTTTCTGCTTTTTTTCATAATCGTCCAGTCAGATAAAATCATATCTCGTCAGTATAAAAGGTACTATTGATTTAAATCGGTTCAGGGAAAACTTCTAGGAACAAAATCCTTTAGCAATATTTGCAGTTGTCAATGAATTGACTAGAGGAAAGTGTATCTCTTTTTTAATTTTAAGAGGGAGTTTCTGTTGATATTTATAACACAAATTACCAACAAAAAAATATAAAAAGAAAGTTGAAAAACTGACCTATCTACCCTACGTAAACTTTTGAGTACCGCTTCGTCGCTCTACTGACCCACTTATGGGGTGAACAACATGCCTTGTATCCAAGTCACAGACTCCAAGTTCTAACGTAAAAAACGTGACAAAAAACGTCTAATAAAGTTAAGCCGCCGTTCGACGGTCATATTTGACCACCTGCAAATTACACAGGGAAAAAAATCAGAAATGCAACACAAGCCGACACTGTTCTAATGTTATAAATTTGCGGTCGGAGACAAGTTAATTGACAGTGACGGCAAAAACTAGTGAATTTATGATTGCAAAAAACAAGGTGAATGCCAGAGGCAAAGACATAATATCCTGATTTATTTTCTGTTGAAATAGGTAAGTTACGTAGTTCTGAAAATGTTGGCGTATTTTAATTTATTTTCTTTCTCGAAAACTACAAGGTATATGTTTTTTATTTTTGGTATATGGCCTTACCATTAAGGGACCTACCATCCCTTAAAATTAAAATGAGTTATTGGAATTCACTCTGTATACGCAAAATATACATTACAATCTCTAATCAATTTAAAGTTGACCTAACATTTTATAAACCCGAATATGCATACAATTGCATTAATTACACACTCTTTAAATATTTAGATATATTTCAATACATTTCAGTTTTCTTCATATATGCAAAGGCATAAAAGATAGTGATTCACGTATTTATTATACAATAAAACTATTCTTGACTTCATTGCATAACAAAATTAACAGTGACGAGGGTAAATTAATTTACGTTGTGGGTAATTAAACTACTTGGAGTAGTTTACTAACTACCAAGAATAATTCAATTCCACCTTGACTAACGTAAACTCAGTAATTCCAAAGCGGAAAAGATTAAGTTGTTTCTTAGCGCAATCAATTCCCAAGTTCCTTAAAATATTCCATACACGCGTTGTAAGTTTATGGCTTAGGCAAGCATTTATCTTTTTAAAAAAGCAATCTGGCTATCACCAAAGTTTAATAACCATAAAATATAACACAATAAATATGGTAACTTTGTATAAATCTTTCGGAAGAGGGTTCACCGATCACTATCAATCAAACATATAGAGAGTTGTCACAGAACGCGTATTGCCACCAAGACGAAACCGTCTGAAGTTGATTGA
Source organism: Rhagium mordax (assembly GCA_963680705.1). NCBI lineage: Eukaryota > Metazoa > Arthropoda > Insecta > Coleoptera > Cerambycidae > Rhagium > Rhagium mordax. The sequence goes on along the minus strand of OY796659.1, from coordinate 59,471,247 downwards.
AACTTAAACTAAGAAACTGTAGAGTATTTTAAGATATGTATATGGCGGGACATAATCTGTTCCTTGTATTCTGATTAAGTAATAGACAAAATTAGAGATCTCCAACACAATACATCTGCTATTATAATACAGCTTTTAATTTACAGAGACAGATTTGTAGAACTTTTACTAAATCTAACTAACATTTTCACATCATTTTTGCTATTTATCTTTACCCCATGAAGATATGAACATTTATCATGTATCAGTTAATATCCTAAACGACATAAATCTGTTTCTATCATACTGTATACCGTTTATAATTGGGTTAGTGTCGTAATCCTTATTTCTTTTTCCTTTGTGCTACTCCCCTTACCGTGACCCCTCATTGTAATGTTATGATAGAGTCCCTGGATGAGAAAATGAATATTCTTTTGTGTTTCGCGTCTTATTTCTATACTTATTTTCATATCGATTTTATTCAAATTATATACAAGTGATTAAAAAGAGGAAAAATTGTAATGGCAAAAAATATATACAAGCTCCCTCAAAAGTAACGTTTCTGAAGGATCGATAACAAGACACTATCAAAGAAGAGTAATTACAAAAGTAATACATATGTATTATTTTGTCTTCTATTGAATAACAATGTTTATGGGTATGTTTTTTCACTGCAAAAGATTATAATCTAAATTATTCGCATGCCTCTATTTTTAAGGTTCCACATAAATATGTTTTATTTATATCGCACAATAAAACATTGCTGGTTAACCTCACTGTGTATTATGTCATCGCCACGTGGGTCGTTGCTAACACAGGATGCATTTTAAAATGGTGGCTTACGAGACGAATGATTCAAAATAAATAATGATGTTTAAATACCATTTATCACAAGTGAACTGTATACCAGGTGGCAGTTAAAATGATGATAAAAATAACTAATTTATATGGTAGTATATTTTCTGTTAGAAAATTGATCCGTTATTAGCAGTGCGATTTGAATTATAAATTAAATTTACCCCTAACCCTTAGAAATCAACATTAGTCCGAAAATGCATAATATTGATGATATATCCACAGAAAAGATACATTTTCGATGCCACTACTTTAAAAATATCTGGTGTAAAGCAATACTGTACTTCTAATAGCAACATTTCAAAACTAGAGGAAATTACGACGAAATTATCGTCGATGACGTCGATGAACACACGCCGCTCACATATTCACCTATTGCACGACTGTGAATTTAGTAGATCTGTACGTTTACAAAATAGTATCGTAACATTTTAAAAGGTTCTCAACTTAGATATTTAAAGAAAAATACTTTTTTGCTTTTTAATTTTTATGAACTATCACAATTTGTATCTGTTCAATTTTTTACTAATTTGATTGACTTCAAAACGTTCACGTAGAATTTGAAGTTGAAAGCATCAGAAAATCAAATAAAATTTCATGGTAGGTAAACAGTATAGCCTCTCATTCATGGTCAGCAAGTTTCATTTCAATAAAAGCTGCTATAGATATGGAAACATAGAAACTCTGAGGGTTTTTGCTTTTACCTCATCAGAAGCATCATTTGTCATTGATCTTTCAATCCCTATGGAAGTAAATAGTAAATAATATCTAATCACTCCTGCAAGCTTCATTCGCGCATGTAATAATGGCAGCCTTAAAATTATTTCCTTTCACGTGGGCACTTCCATCGCTTTATTCCAGCAGAAAGTTTAAACGTCACTTCCTGCTAGATTTCTGAAGATGATCTGTACGTACAAAAGCAAACAAAAGTTTTACTTGTAAAGAAGACTGTTATAACTTTTTAATCTGGTATTGCCAAAAATGGACACATACATTTTCGAGGTGGTAGATTGCGTAAAAAACTGTTATGACTATTTCTCCTGAGTTTAAATCCCAGCTGCGGGACATGGTATGACCGGAATGAATGATTATAAGTCTTAATCGTGTGGTGAAGTAGCCATGATAAACTCATCCAGAATATTAAACTAGTTGTATTAAAATTAATAGAGATGAGCCAGTGTTGGTCAGAATTGAGTTGTAGCTGCAATGAGCTGAATCAGCAATTTTTTTTATTTAATATTTCGAAAGAGGACCCTTGAAACAATAGCTATGCAAAAAATCAGAATTTTATTTCAACGTTAAATCCGTTAAATAAGTTAAAACAACCACCGTGCGAATCTAAAACGTGACGTCATTGCACGGTTGACGACAGCTTGCTATGACCTTAATAATACCAGGCTCTACAGATATTTTAACTAAATACACTCAAATGCAACGCCACAAAACAATCCAGAGCACTCAGACATAAACACAACTCTCAAAAAGACAAAACTGAGATGCGATACTGACAGCACGTCTATCATAACGTTGCAATGACGTCACACTTCTCTCAAGCTGATGTCTAAAAGCTTTAAATATCTTAGCTATGAAAAGGGCTATCATTCTGAAACTTCAGGACATTAAAGGTAAAAAATTGATATTTAAAGTATCAATGTCAGAAATGTTTAAAATTAGAAAGAGATAACAATAATAGTCAAGATCGCTGTAAATACTTGAAATATTAATTTAAAAAATCCATTTAATTATAATTAAAAAGTTAAAACACAAAATATTAAAAACAGTTAGTCATGAATTATTTTGGAAAATAATCTATCGTTAAAAACTGACGAGAGTAGTAGGGGGGCACATCTGGGACGCAGGAGAAATCGGCAAATTCTCAAGATTTTTAACAAATTTCAACTTTCTCAAGATTTTCACCATTTTTGGTATTTTTACCATTTTTTCAATTTTTGGTAATTTCTCAATATTTTCAAAATTGACGTCATCAAGGTCAAAGGTCGATCACATGACCAGAGTTGATCACGTGACCATCACTTTCTCTATTTTTACAATATTATTATTTATAAATTTTCAGTATTTTTACAATACACGAATAACTGATGACGTCATAGATCGATCGCGTGACCAGAGCATTTTGATCACGTGGCCAGCTGATAACGTCAGTTCTAAATTTTCTCTAATTTTACTTGTTTCAATCTCCATTTATATAGAAAAAACTTATAAATAAAACGTAAACGTAAAACTTATAAATAAAACGTAAACGTATCGTTCATATTTTTCATACTTGTAAAATTTATTATTGTTCAAATCCGTAGAAATGAAACCATGTTTTTCTTTCCATGTTTCATTACTAAAGAATAAAAATCATCATAGGTCATTTCTTTTTAACAGATATGGTAAGGTGTTGTTCCTTTCATTTATAAATTTTTTCTTTACAAATGGATTTAAGATCCAAACTAAATTTATGTGGCACTTCTCTTGAATATAAAGCACTTCGAGATTTGGAAATAAATAAACTTTATCAAACTTCTAATTTCGAAATTATCAACACAAAATATGGAAAAACACATTCTGTTATTTTAGATGATAAATATAAATTAATTTTATCTGATACTCCTGACAGATTTATGAATATTTTATATAATCAAACCACTTATATATGATCTAAATGATGATAAATAAATATTGGTTTACAAAGGAATGAAAAATTGTTTGAAAATCGTAGTATCCATGAAATTGTATTTCAATAAAAAACAGAATGATTCTGATTAAATTTTATGTAGGTATATTTTTCCTCGTGGTTCCTTTACAGTGTTTTTGCGAAGTAGAGAAACGTGGTACATTTTACTCTGGGATCAACCAGGTATTCGTGTAAAAACACTAAAAATTTAGAAGTATTGTAAAAGTATTGAAAATCTTAAAATATTGTAAAAATATTGAAATTATTGAATTTGATTAGATACCTATTGTAAAATACTAGAAAAGTTAAAATATTGTAAAAACACTGAAAATCTGGAAATATTGTAAGAATATGGAAAATTTAGAAATATTGTAAAAATACTGAAAATTTAGAACTGACGTCATCAGCTGGTCAAATTATCCATTTGGACATGCTCTGGTCACGTGATCGACCTTGACCTTTGACCTATGACGTCATTTTGATAAAATTTAAAATTTGGTGAAAATTGTCAAAAATGGTAAAAATCTTGAGGAATATGAAATTTGGTGAAAATCTTGAGAAATTGCCAAAAACTGAAATTTGGTAGAAATTGCCGATTTGTCCGGTGTCCCAGATGTACCCCCTTACTTCTTATCAGTTTTAAATATATATTTAAGAATATTTCAACATACATTTAAATAAATACCTAAATCCTCAAAATATTTTTGTATACCGGTAGAACAAAAAATTTAGGAACCTGCGATTAATATTTTCACATAATGCAACGAAAATCTTAAAGGACTTTTTGCTTAACATCTTCTAAAGGATATAAAGCAATACTTTGTTCCATAAATTGAAAACAAAGAGGAAGTTTCATTATATTTTTCCATAGACAGGTACCTACATAATACTGCATATAAGTGTAAACCAAATTGTTGGTTTCTCAATTTAACTGAGATTTTATGTTTATCATTTAAACAAACGTTAATGTTAACCACGGGGGCAAAATATTACAAACAACAACAAACTGACTGAATTCTGAAAGTGTAGGTGCCATCTTTTAGACAATTTTACTTTTCCACCATCAATATCATGTAAATAGTTCTTTAATGTGTGTGCGAATTTGTTATTGTTTTTATACAGTCAACAAAACAGCAAAAATGTAAGAAACAAATAACTTTTATGACCTACTTACATGCTGCTGTCATTACACTTGTCATGAGAAAAATAAAAGCATTTACAAAATTCGCACACTTCATATTACTATTATCATAAATTCAACTTTTCGATCTGATGTCAACGTTCGTTTCATCGTATTTTAGAATTTTATTCATTGTCAAACATATATTACAACTTTATGTTGATAGGAAACACAACTCTGACGCCATATTGATAAAACCGGCGCATGTCCTTCACCTTCGCTATCTCCCCCAATGATAAAGGGAGGGCGAGAAAACTCGTGAGTCTACGAAGTTGGTTAGATAAATAATAACGCTTTAATCATACCATACCTTAAAACTTTAATCAACTATAACATTTTGTGATTTATATATTTCTAATAATTATTGCTATTTTTTGTATATATAAAGATATCAATAATAACGAGCCTTCAAGTATCAAGTTACTCATACAAATGGAACGTAGGGCTTAAATTCGTTTCTATTAAGCTGCCGTTAACACTGACGGTTTTAAAGAATACATCAATCTAAGCCCTACGTTCTTATTTACATAGACAACTTGACGTTGTTATTTTTGAAGGTCCATTAATATTATGTGTGGGCTATTTATCTAACCTGGAACTCCTGGAAGAGAATTTCTTTATTCCCAGGTTATTGGGATAGGTTCGGTTAAGGGTGATGAAATTGTAAATTGTTGTAGTTGGTGCATTCCACATTTCTTAATTTATAGAATCATAGTATGTTTTCTTGTAATTATATTGAAAGGTACTTGTAAGATATAGCAAAATTTTATGTGAGAACATCTTTAATAAAAATTGTAAAGAGAGGTAATTATCGTCTTCTACTAGTAAAGGATTAGTACAAAGCCTTACATTCAGTACATCACAAGCGTTAGAAAATGGATCTAAAATGTTGGTATTTTTACTAACAACGTTATTAAACCGCTATAAATTCAGAATTAATATATTTTCTATCATTACCTACATTGTTTAAATCAGTATTTTTATCTACAGAAATCCACTGGAGTATCAAATATTACGAGTATCACAATAAACAAACTAGTTAGTTTGGAAGTAAAAATTGCATAGGCAATATTGTTATTGGGGGTAAAGATACAATATGAAATGAAATATCGAGCTATACTTTACAGCAGTAATTTTTCTTGTTCTTGTCTACCTTCATGATTGTTTTGAGAATCTTTAAAAATAATATTTATTAAACTTCTTTCAGGATTAGAAACCTTAATATGTCTGTGTCTCCACTATGGAATGGTACATCGAAACATACCTTGTGGCGGTAATTCGTCTTATCATTGTCTACCTCCATGGCGATTCTTTGAGAATTTCTAGAAATAATTTTTTTTTAAGTTTTTTCAGGAATGGAAATCATAATATGTCCTTGGCTCCACTATGGAATGAAATATCGACCTATAAGCAGCAATAAGTTTGTCGTATTGTCTACATCCCTGAAGTCTTTGTGAATTTTTAAAAATATTTTTTCTTGTATTTTTTCAGAATGGAATCACATGTAGGTATTTGTCTCCACTATATAATGAGATATCGAAATATATTTTACAGCAGTATCAGTAGACAAAAGATTAACGATGGGTTGCTGCCTACCACCCACATTATCTAGTTAGAAGGAAAGAACTTGCGTGAAGAGTACTGCCAATAACAAAACTGTGCACAAAGGTAGATGTTGCAAACAATAAATTAAGTGAAGGAAAGAAGTTGATGAGATAGATCTTTGTGAAACACCTGAAATGGTATAGAAGGTTTCTGGTGAGACTCGATCAATTGCAAGATAAAGTGAGTGAGTGAGTTAGAGAGAAAATCTGATATCCACAAGTCATAAGATGGTAAATTATTTAGTGGACCTAGATGCCATACTCTATCAAATGGAAATATCTAAAGCTTTGGCTTGAAATTTTCCAAATCTCTCGATTACATCCGAACAGCAGTGAATAAAGTGAGTATTGGAATATATGCAATAGTGATCCATAGACCATAAGAACCATAAGAAGAAAACTGTTTTACGATTAATAATTTCATTCAAGATTCCCAATTTTTGTGCGTCGAAAATCTATTTAAAGGCCTTTTAGCAAATATGGTTATGTAACCATAAATAAATAAGTTCATCCTGATCCGCTTAGTATATAAATTTTACATATAATTTTTTTTAATTATAATTAATAAATTACCTTTACCTTTAGTAATTTATGATAAGTAATTGTAAAACTGATTTTATAACGTGTTTACCTTAGAAGTTTGATGGAACTTAATGAAAGTGATATTTCAAGTGATATCCATAATATGCGTCATTTACCCACAAGAGGAAAATAAAGTAAAAACGGCTTGCCGTAATGGAAAAATCTTGTAGCTACTCTTTCATATTAGAATATTTAAAATCTGACTAGGGATGACCCTAAAAATAGGATTCCACGTAAATTTATATAATTTCAGTACATGGTTTCCTGTGCCTGAGTAAAGATTATATTCTGAGAATCAATATACTCACAATAATATGGACCCTTATATAAAAAGCTGAATAAAAAGAATAATAAGAAATAAAGAATACAATTTTTATTAAAAAAACATTATTAGTTGTAATAGCGTCAAAAATTATGGTATAAAATATTTCAGCAAGCCTTAGCATTATTATAAATATCATTTTCAACTAGCAATTTTACCAATTGTTCATTCTTTATTTTCCATTGATTATTTATTATGGTTCCGTTTTTTTCATATTTAGCTATTTGGAAGAAATTATATTATTTCAACTTTGTAATCTTTACAGTTTGGGCCTAAGCAGACGGACACTGAGACTCGCCTAATTAAAAGTTAATTCATTGCTATTATTATTTTCATTTCTATATGTATATTAAATATTAAAATCGACCAATATTTACCACCCTCAAATACCATTTATCACAAGCATTCCATTTAATTTAAAAGTATTCTAAGTAATATTAAATTTCAAAAGAAAACCTTACAATAAGTGCTTTGTAAGCGGCTCTTAACGCCAATATCAATACCTATGTAGTAATACAATCAAAAAATGATAAACTGCATTAACCAATTCGGATCAGTGTCAAGCAAGATAAGTATCATATTCAACGTCATATCCGAAACTCGATGAATATCAGAAAACCAAAAACGACTTTGATAACACAAATTTTAGGGCAGAAGCAGGCATATATTTGAGTGACAGGCTTTAAAGTGATAGCTAGTGCGCAATAAATAGTAATATTTTTATTAACATTAACATTAGTGTTTGTAGCTGCATAGTGTTTTTTATATTGCAAGAAATTGGCAATCTTATGTTTTTATTTAATCATTTTGATTTGTATCCAATTTTAATCTTTTGAAATTATAACAAACCCGTAGATTAAATCAATATTCCAGTATTCTACTCTACTATTAAAATTTAAATTTAAAAGACTCCAATTTATTCCTTGTAAAACGTATAACCCTCAGAGCGGAAAAACGAAAAATAATCATTTTGGATTCTTATAAGGAATCTGTTTATACAAACAATATATACCCTCAAGATGTAAAAGATCTTTTGAGCTTGTAATTCCTCATCTAATATTTCCATTAGTTTATGTAAACAACATGCGAGGAAATGTGCATGATGGCGAAATTATCTTTTGATATTTTGGTATAATTTTCCACCGTGTGACTAAATAAATTATCATTAATTATTCATTTTAAACATAAACTTGCTTCTGGTAGATGGTTTGTCTTTTTAAACACAACATAGGTATATTTCTGCTATTAAGTGCAATCAAAATTCTTGTTTTGTCCTGATATAGTGATTTTTAACGTGCTTCCATAGAACTCACAATTTTACATCTCTACCGAAAACAGAGCACCAAATTAATGATATCATTGATTTAATTCCGCTCGAATTCGAATCCAGGTCGGACTGGATGGAAAGATTCGCTACCGTGTATCATACAAGTAGACAAATTAATCTGCGTTAAACGTGACGTGATTAAATATTAATATAAGATGGTGGCATATTTTGAAATAATTTCAAATGAAATATTTTCAAACAGTAGAGTAAATATTGTTTTGCACCTAATTCAAATAAAAAAGCAGATATCATATTCGTAACAATATTCAGTAAAAACACGCTTTGTGGTGACTATTTAACTTATTGCTACTGAATAGTTCGTCTCAAATTCAAGTCACGATACTGGTAATTTTATTATTATTAGAAGGATAGTTAGATAAGAAAAGTTTTGCATATTTGTCGGAACAATTTAAAACTACCTACTTTTATTGGCCTGCAAAATTGTGAACAATCTTTTTTCAGATACGCTAGTAGTTTCCTTGTTTTCTGCACTGACACTAGCACTGCTCACAAAATGTCAAGTTTTTGAGATAAATAGGGTAAAGTGTTCAAAAGTGCTGCTTTTGGCCATACTTGACCATCTATAAAAACTTTAACTTTGCTCGTTCGTCAGTTTTATCAATTGCACCATAAAGTACCCAAACTCGTTTTTGGTTTGCTCTGATCTAACTATTTATTGCCTAGATACTGACGACAATTACCAATCAGGGTGCTGACGATTATAAGTAAAAATGGAAGAAAACGAGTAAATCGTCTTTTGCGTATTTTACCTAAATGTTTTGTAAGTCTTGCATATTATTATATTTTAATTGTCTTGTGAAAATGAATTAATAATAATAATAATGTTTATTTGCATTTAAGTACATGCAGGGTGCCCGTTTTTCGACCCGCAGCATGGGGATCTCGCTTATCTTAAGAGATACGAAGTCGGTTAACTTAGAGCAAAATTGCACATTTTTATACTCATCAATAATCTGAAGATAAATTTGATCTATCGTTTTGAAGATATTAGAAAAAAGCGAAAAATCGCGATTCTAGTTTTCAATTTTTAAATTAAACACTAATAAAACTACGTATTTAAAAAAGACATTCTGAAGGCACTTTTGCCGAGGAATCCGAATATGCCATTGCATTTGCCATGACGTCTAAGATGGCAGAAAAATAATAGTCAACTTTAATTTTTCTTACGGGTGTCATATTGGATTTTCACATTTTTGAATATATCTTTTTTTTCTGATTACGGTGATATACAACACATGATAGTTTAGTTTTATATTTCGACCAAAATTGAAAATTATTCATTTTGCAAAGGGTGTTTTGAAAACAAAAGCATCACTTCTGTTTTAAACAAACTTTGACTGTCTTTAAACCGTAGTCCTATATACCATAAACTCAAATATCAGAGAGGAGTCCAGTCGATAAAGGCCAGCCAGATGCTCTATTGTTTCTTTATTTTTAAGACACTTTCAATTTGATTTACAAAATTTTTTACGTTTTAGATGAAAACTCCGAGAATTTGAGCGTCTTTGGTGGGAACTTGTGTTTGAAGTGCCCACAGTAATCAACCAACACTGATGAGTTTGGAAGATACAAATTCTAAACGAGTAGAGCTAAAAATTTTATAAATCATCAAAACTCTCCAAAATCGGTATTTTTGGACAGCTTTACCCGTTCATATAGAAAACTTGTAGTGCTATGCAAATTCTACTATTAATTCGGTTTCTGCGGACAAAAATACATAGGAATCTCTACTAAATATGTCCCAAAAGAAAAACGTGCTGTACAGGTTATATAATCATCGTCATCATGCGTTATTAAATCTACGCATTTGCATAAAATTATATTCTATTCATATAATGCAGCTATGAAATATTTCTCTTCACTCAAGTTTAAATTTATTTTCATTATTATTACCATATACTGCTAAACAATAAGCTTTTAGGCTTTATTAGATATGTTTTTTTAATTAGACAGGAGTCTTCCACTAAATTGTAAAATACGTTTCCACAAAACAACGTTACCTCTCATAGAGTTAATGTAACAAAAGCTTTTATTATCGAAGGACCACTGATTGGCATTATTTAACCAGATTATTTACGGTTGCAATATTTCGTTAGGTACCTACCTACATTTTTAAAGTCTTCTCTAATAAACGTGTAAAGTTATATTTTTTGTAAAATTAAGACAAACCATTATTATAATCGTCTCGAAATAGAGACTCACTGCGTCGAACAATGGAATAAATAAAATATTAGTTTAGTAGGCCATATTTTGTCAAGAAGATTTTGCAACAAATTTTGAAGCACTAAGCACTAATACATAAAATTATTCATGTATGAAAACTAACCACTACCTGATTTTTTTATTTATGTTGCCCGAATTTCTACCCGGGTGGTTTAGGTATTTAATCCAGGTAGACAAATCTGACCTCAAAGAAATGGACCATAATATTCAGAAATATATCCTAACTACTTAACAAAGTGGGATCTTTGCATCGTACATTGCACATAACTCTAGTAGTTCGGGTGCATCTAACTCATCACGTAAGCATTTCGTATTTGCAGATACTTAGAGAAAGCAGTAGTAATTAATATGAAACAGAAAATGATTTAAAGGAGACAGAGAACGTGGATTAATATATTATTATTTATTTTTACAAAAATAGAAGCTCTTTTAAAATAATTACTATAAGCTAAAAATGATTTAAAAATCGTGATAAAAATGTGATGCCGATAATAAAAATGTAGTTGCTGTTAATAAAACAACTAACAATTTTATTTAATAAGCAGTTAAACACGTTACATATTTAAAAATATAAAATAGGCCCCAGGAAATATATTGCTTGCTAAAGCAGACTTTACTTATTTGTAAACCGAGTTGTAAACTAAACGAAAATCAAAAGATCAAACGAACTTACCTTAAGTGAAGTTCGATCTTGATTATATGTAGCACCTTGCGTGAAGATCATTATGTAGTACCCCTCGTTCGGTGTTAGAACGCGCCACACAATTTAAAGCTATAACAATAAAATCTCCTACCGGTCACCATTACTATGACTACCCTAATCGGTCCTAACGTAATTTCTTTAAAGCTAATTGTCGCAACTTTATTTGGGATAATTGTAAGCATATTATATTATAATATCATTGGGTGTGGTGGGACTGATCTTCACGCAAGGTGCTACATATAATCAAGATCGAACTTCACTTAAGGTAAGTTCGTTTGATCTTTTGATTATATTTGCACCTTGCCTTCAGATCATTATGTAGATGTTTAGAAGTTGCGACCATTTTGGTAGGTAATATAACAGATATATTTATAACTGTTTAATCTAAAAAAGGCAATTTGTAATTGTATATACCTTTGTTTCATAAAAGCATATAGATAACAGTATTTCTATACAACACAACCACATCCTAACTAGGTCCCATAAAAGTAACAGTGCTTGGCCAATCAGCCGTGCTTCTAATAACATTCCATCTAACTCCTTTGCGAGCTGCAGCTAAAGTTGAGGCATACTGTGCATTTTAAATAACTCCGATTTAATCCTACTTTCTCCCAAAGTGGTTCAAATCCATCGTGAGATGAAATGGTTTTTTAGTAGTCACAAACAAATTAGATTCTGATCTCTGATGTTAATTATCCTTAAATAACAATCGAAGGCAGTTGCTACACAAATCTAGACAAAATCGGTACAGGCTGTAATTTATTATTACCCGATGTCTTTATGCGATTCAATATTCTGTTTTCAACACCATTGGTTGTCTTTCAATGTTAATTAAGACTAAGAATTTGTACCCCATGATCGGTTACTAACATAGCATAGCAAGGTTCTTAGTTAACTGTTCCATTAAAATCCTTTCATTTGGAAACATGGAACCCAAACAATTACTTAATAACAATTGAAAAATCGTATGAGTCGAAGATTTCCTAAACCTGCACTTGGAGTAGTTTTCCACACACACCAAAACACTTTTGCACACACTCGACGCGCGTTTCGCCTACCAAGTTGGCATCATCGGGAGATGATTAGTTTTAATCATCTCCCGATGATGCCAACTTGGTTGGCGAAACGCGCGTCGAGTGTGTGCAAAAGTGTTTTGGTGTGTGTGGAAAACTACTCCAAGTGTAAGTTCTACACCAAAGGTTCCAACCCCTCTTCAGGAATTCCTAAACCTGGTGAAACTAGCGACAATGATGATCGTGCATTCTTCAGACTCGTAAGACACTAGATGAATATGTAGAGATGTTAAGAATGATAATGTTATTCAAACCGAAATCTCCAACGCACGTTCAAAATCGCCTTCACAAAAGAACTTTTAAGACTACATTTATATTTTCTCCAAATTAAATTTGAAATAAAAACTACTAAGAGCACAGTAATTGCAGTCAGGTATTTCATAGCCTTACTGACAGTTTTCCTGCCACCAGGAAAAAACTGCACCACAATAAATGCGGGTTTCTGTCCAGAGAAAATAGCATCTCATTGGGATAATATATTAAGGATTCGCCTAATGATTTATAACTCGAATACCAAGGCTGAGAGATCCAATTAAAAACAACCAATACATTCTCAGCTTGTTCGTTCATGATTTTCCGTAAAACCTTCAAAATAATAAAAAAATAGTGTCAAAGCATAAAAAATAGATTGATGCCCATTCGCTGTAAACGCATCAACTGCAAAAGCTTCAGGGGAATCCAAGATATGAACCTTTTGCATCATTTATTATTTTTCGAAGCAAAAAGATCAATATCAAATCCTCCGAAATATTTTTAACGTCTATAAAGACAAAATCGTATAACTGGTATTCAGTATCCTGAGATGGACGCCGCAATTCTAAATCGGCCTATTTATTATCAGAAAACTTAATATACGAAACAAAAAAACAAATTTTCCTGATCTCACGCCCTTGCTATATTTCCTTGGCAAGTTCATTCAACTTGATTTTCAATAATATTTCAAAGCTTGCTAAATCAATTGCAAAGCACTTTAAAGCAAAAAATGCTGGCAATAGTTACAAATAATTTTTGTGATTACTTTTATTATCCACGTTCCAAAAGCCATGAAACTTCTTTTCTCCCTAAACTACCTTCAAGCCGCGCGAAAATACACCCAAAAAAATTCCCCGAGTGTAATAATATAATTTTATTGAGCAACTGGCTCCAATAATGTTTTCCTTCAACCAACCAAGGTCTTTATAAAGATCTCTGCGAATTGATATTCGTCATAATTATTATTGGCATCTAAAAGGACAAGGTATTTTGCACGGCCAAAATTTTTTGTGTAAATCCATCCACAATTCACCACAGGATATACAGAACTAACAGGTCAACAAATTGTGCCTATTCTCGTATTTTACAATGTTTCTCAATTGGCAGCTGCAAGAACATTGAAGACGTATTAAAAATATAGCCAACAAATTTGCAGGTGAGAAGGAATTAATTGCCTCTTTCATTCATTGATTATGAAGCCTAAATGCTTTAGTAATGAGCAAAGTCTCCGAAACATTTGTATTACAATCCGAACCTTACAAGGGAATAAAAATCTTCTAGATATATCACGGATAAAAAGCCCTTTAGCTCTCAGTTGGGAAACCACCGGCTTCATCAACTTGGTGAACACTAAAGGTAAACAGCAAGATTCAAACAAAATAATTGGAACCTTAAAAAACTTCTATCATTCGGGTGGACCGATATTAGGTGATAAGCATTTTTCATGTCAATACTTGGGAAAAACAATTTTTTGACATTAACTTTGAAGCCGTGGATTGGTCTTCTAGCTTGAAACGATTTGTTAAGACGAATCTATTTAAAAATTCTAAATTTAATATCAAGCGTTTTGAACTGTCAGATTTCTGAACTGAGAAGATACAATTTGGCCTTTTAATATCAAGCGTTTTGAACTGTCAGATTTCTGAACTGAGAAGATACAATTTGGCCTTTACAAAGAGTATAACTTACAATAGCACCCATGATTTTCTTAACCGCCTCTTAAGTCACCCAAGTAACCCTCGGAAAGTCCTGTAGGATTTTGTATTAGGTAAAGAGAGACGAGGCCCTACAATGTAGAGTCTCAACCACATCTAAAAGATCCTTCATTGGTAATCGAAGGGACTCTCTATAACGCACCCAATAAATTGCGGTGGTAAAACGGTTTAAGGAACTTTGTGTCCCCCCTAACATAATTTAGAATATTTTTCTCCATGCTGTTGGATTTGTACTTATTTTTGTAACGGTTGGCCTGCTATTGGTTGCATTGATGCTGGTAGTGATAATTCTGATAATGTCTGTCAGGTCCCTGTAATATCGACGACCTAGACCCCCAAAATTTAAAAATTCGAGGCATTGTGCGTGATCCCTTCACTTTCAAAGTTGCAGTACTCTGCAAATCCTAACCTGACTTCTTTAGTGCTTTGGCCTCCTTCAACTGTTCATCGAAATTTGCACCAAATAACCAACCGTCCAAGTAAACCTCTGAAAAATATTTTTAAAACTCTTATTAAAGTATTAGGTAAAGAGAGTTTTAGATAACAATATTGTATTTATATTCATTTGGAACTGTAGACATTGGTATTCTGGGGCAACTGTTGAGGTTTGCCTTTGATACTACACTTTTATCTTGACATATTTTGACCATTTCCTTATTTTTATTTATTTTTGAGAATTTGGCGTGATTGCCAGAAATAAGTTTAATGAATATTAACTATCCGCCACAAATAAACTGCAAACAATATCTTATTAAAGTCAGTTGACACTACAGCACATCGTGACTTTGACTTCTCAAAATATAAATGAGCCAAAAGCTTTCTGCTGTCACTGAGGGCCTATTAAAATTTTATTAAACAAAATTTTTATTATTATTATTATTGGCCTTACAACCTAATTGTTTTGGCCACGATTATCTACTTATTGGTAGATATTCCTTGTGATTGCTTTGCGTGCATCCGCATCAAGACCATATTTAAGAATTACCTCCCACCTTTTTGAAGTTTCACAGTGAATTTCCTCGTCAACGGTTGAATAATTTATCCCAAAATATCCAAAATTTCTGGGTTTAGATCTGCCGGAAAAGCTTTAGCCTCCACATGGCGAGAAACTTCCTCGGGTTGATATGGAATATGATTTCAACATATAGACAACTGGTCCAATAACAATCTGTGAATCCAAATGGATTTTAGGAAGTGGAACCTCCACATTCCTATTTAAACGAACGACAAGTCCACCGGACTGTCTATGAAATGGACCCCATTTCATACGTTTTGACTATTTCACATATCAACAGAATGAAACCTCCATTCTTATACATTTGTGAGATTGACTCACCTACGAGTCTGCACCAACCATAATTACTCATCAGGTAGATCTTCATTTTCTAAATAAATATTTAGGTTATATATTCTAACTTACCTCCTGGATCATATATTGTCTTGATCCTTGACCGGGGACCTGAATCGAGTATATTCAGGTGTCGAATATCTCGTATAGTAGTAGTCAAGTGCAAGACCTTCGAAGTGAGACGGTACGGCTCGAGCCAGAGCTGTCAATGTCTCACGCAACAACTCTTTCCAGAGCACGCACCTGTTTGTCCAAACTATCATAAGATGAAGAACTCCCCCCCGTATGTTTATGGCGGTGGCTCCCCATCTTTTCGCAAAATTTTCTAAATTTTTGTATCGAACTTGTGTCGCGTTTGACACACAACGAAAGAATGACGTTTGGACCGATTAGGGTAGTCATAGTAATGGTGACCGGTAGGAGATTTTATTGTTATAGCTTTAAATTGTGTGGCGCGTTCTAACACCGAACGAGGGGTACTACATAATGATCTGAAGGCAAGGTGCAAATATAATTAACATCATTTCTTAACTTAATAATAATAATAATACTTTATTTATCCAAGAGATCACAAAGTGACAAGTCAAATTTACAAATGTATAATGCACTTCAAATGAAGAAAGATAAACATAAAAATGCATTCAATATTCCTCAATGGAATAAATTGCATTACTTAGAACAATTCTCCTTTATGTTGACAAAAATCTGTTAGTACTAGTTATATCTTTTATATCAATACTTAAATTTTTATAATGTGCATCCCATGTAGTATGGATTATTTTTATACAATTCAAGTCTATGTATGCTGAACTGCAAATTATCGTGTAGGATAATCATGCATGAAGTAAATGTTGAAAAATTTTTTTTACAAATTTTAAAATTTTAAATATATGAAGACAGTGTAATGTTCAAATATTCCATTTGATATAATATGTCGATTTACATGACTCCCTATAGTTTAAACCGAACATTCAACGGATGGCTCTTTTTTTGCTGGACAAATATACAATCTGACTCGCGATTTGATGAATGAATGACTGAATTTCCCCAAAAAATAATGTCCTATCGCAGCCTGGGCTCAAAATTAGAAAAATTAAATATCTTCATAGTATTAATGTTGGTTATGGCATAATTGGTGGCATAATCTTTTTAGTACAAAGCAGTTACATGCACACTTGTTACAAATATAGGAGTCATCTATATTGGTACCTAGTAGGTACTTATCTACTTGTTCAATAAGTGACTTTCGGTTTAGATTTGAAAGTAAACTGGTCTAACTGGGTGAAAATGTAAAGAAACTGTTTTTTCATGGTGCGTTAGCAATTTTTATCGTAAAAATAGGTACTTTCATTAACTGAGGCAGAATTTAACTTATTAATTAATATAAATATTATCCAGATCTATTACAACAATAGGGATATCGTCAGCAAACGCACAAGAAAACCCATTATGGAACTAAACTCTTTGTTATAAAAACTGTAGTTTTTGAGAAACAATAAAGATTGAATTGAATTGAATTGAATTATCTAAGGCATTTATATAAAGAAAGAAGTAGTGGCCCCAAAACACTACCTTGGGCCACGCCAATATCTCTTATTTGAGTTTCTGATATCGAACCAAGAACATCGACATATTACTTTCTAACTATTAGATAGGTAAGTATGACTTTTACATTGACCGTGTAAACAATAATTTTCAACATTATGCAAGAGAATACATGGTTTACGCAGTCAAATGCTGAAATATCAACAAGTAATGCCAACCTCGATGCCAACTTTGTGATAATTAATATTTTTATAGATAAAGTCCAAAAAACTTACTAATGCCGAGATGGTGGATCTATTTTCTCTAAAACTATGTTGATTTTGGGAAAAAAAACTGAATTTAATTCTAAGGGTTCAGTTATTCGTGTTGCAATTAATTAGCCAATAATTTTTAAAAAAACTGATAAAATTAATATTGGTCGGTAGAGTTACGACCGCCTTTTTTGAATAACAGACTAACTTTTGATGATTTTAATAAATCGGGAAAAGTGCCTTTTGAAAAGCAGTGATTTATGTCAGTTAACGGTATCGCTTAGGCCTATAAAATCTGGCCCTATAGAACCAGAAGTTTTTAGCCCATTTATACTTAGTATTAATATTTTCAGATGTATCAGTAGGCTTTAAGTAGATTAAGTTTTAAATCATACGTACTGCAGTTCAATTCCTGTTTATATTGTTGTTTGGTATATTTAATAAGGATTTAGTTATATTTTAAAAATGTTTATTGAATTAGTTAGCGATGATCATTTTATCTGTGGTTACTTCATTATTTATCTCTAATTCAAGATTATTATTAACATATAATTTTTTCTACAAAGAGTGACTAATTACATTCTATACAGCATCTGACTTATTAGGAGAATTTATTATATTATCAAAATACAGTTTGTTTGCCTGACAGAACTCTATTGTAGATATTTTTATAATATTTGTAAAAATCAACATTGCTTAAGTCAAAGCCAATTTCTTGTAAATTAAAAAGTTGTTCAAGGCGAATTGATGACATTTTAATTCCAGTAGTAACCTTATCTTTTTTAGAAAAAGATCTAAATGTATGAAAATTATTTTTTGGTTTATTTACCTTGAAAACAATTCTTTGGCAGGTATGATCTGACAGACCTGTATCTGAAATATATCTTTCTAACAAAATATCAATAGAATTTGTAGGTACATAGTCAATTACTATTACTAATTACTATTACTATTAAATAGAGGACGTGTAGGTTCAAATACTGGATATAAACAATAAGATTTTATCGAATTTATGGTAAAATCGCCACAAATTATTGAATAATTTCGCTTGGTTTTATAAAATATGATAATTGATTCTACAAATTTCAACATAAATTCTTCGATATCAGTATTGGGAACTCTGTAAATACACATGATTAATAAACAACTTTATCTAATGTAGTTTTCACTAATTAACATTTGAAAATACTTCTATCTTGATTAACATCTCTATGTGTGAGTAATTACATGAAAGGAGCATTGGAAATTTACATGACAAACTTCGAGAATAAGACGAATGAAATAAGATAAACAGGTTATTTTAGTCTATCTACAAACTTTAGGGTTTAAATGTTAAATTTAACATCAATTTGACCTTGTAACATTTTCTTCGTTAGATTCTTTTAAAGACTGGCGCTGGTAAATTTTGCAAATTGCTGGAATGCCATTGATTACATTGCAAATGGTATAAGAAAATGAACGTTGAAAAATGAAGGTTGATGTCTTACTATACTCTTAAAGAACTTTTTTCCATTAGATATTAGTTCTAAAACTAATTTTTCTATATGTATTGATTTATTGGAATCTGTGATTCCTTTTAAGATAAACTATGCAAAAATCAACTCTTGAATATCGGTAACCTATTAATTGATCTGTGCCCTCATCTGTGCCATTTTACTAGAATTATGATATTTCATTAACTTCATTATGAATCTTATACATGCATTTTGACATCCAGGAAGACGTTAAATGTCGACATTTGTAATGCAAGTACATCAGTAAATCATATGAGATAAAACTAATATCTTAAATAATATAGTTTTTGTACTTGAATTGATATGTTTTGAGGGTTATTAATAAACACAACGTTTATCAACTTTGCCAAACTTATACCCATCCCATAATATTAACAAAATATTCATGGTGAGATCCAATTTATCCAGTCTATGGTCCCATGAAACGTTAAAAAGGGAGAAATAACTTAAACATTAAATTTATTTATTCGTAAGTATACTTCTGTTAAAAAACAAAATATAACAGTGAGATATGTTTTATACATTGTTATAATACAATTTACCTATGAATAACTTTATTACACATTTGACAGCGCTCCGTTAAATGCTACTAATTAATAATTTTCCTACCGAGTAAAATTATTGTGTGACAACATTAATCCGATAATATATAATCCTCGCGAAGATCTAACCTGAACATTATATCCCAAATTGTAATATGGAATACACCTAGTAATCAGCTAGTTTAATTGAAACATGTCCTGACATGAGCTATTTGTTTAATCGTAGTTAAACAGAAGCTGAAAATATTATTTATGCATATGAAGACACAAATTCACGTAAATTAAGCTAATATCTATTTTTCTAATTCTATGGTTTTCGCGTAGTTGATTATTTGTAGAAGAGTTTTCGAGTTCTCTTCCACGTCGAATAGTTCTTCAAAATATTCAACATCAAAGAAAACCCGAAAACTCTTCTAACTTGACTTTACTTAACTTAGAATAAATGAATTAACGAGTTATCTTACAAGAAACGAAACGGACAGATAATTAACGCAATGATTTGCGATTTTGGAAATGTGTGGAAAAATGCGCTACACTTCTGTAAAAATATGGAACTGAAAATATATTGGCAAAAATGGGTCTGGGACAACAAAATACAAAGAATA
Organism: Rhagium mordax; assembly: GCA_963680705.1. Lineage (NCBI taxonomy): Eukaryota > Metazoa > Arthropoda > Insecta > Coleoptera > Cerambycidae > Rhagium > Rhagium mordax. Next base: position 59,450,926 of record OY796659.1, on the reverse strand, counting down.
CATAAAGTGATGAAAACAAGGATCAGACAAACAAAGTTGAAAAAACTAGGTCAGCTAGTAAATAGGACGGATATATTGGAGACAACCAAGCAAGAACAAGATAATGAGGGGAAAAAATAATTAGAATTAATGCAGGAATTCGAAAAAGTGAAATTAGACTTACTAACCATATTATGTGAAACAAAAAAGAAAGGAAAAGTAGAATTAGATGGAGGACATCTTTTAATTTATAGAGGTGGGACAAGACCAAAGAAATTGTCATATGCAAAACCAGTAACAAATATCTCAGAGAATCCTAAAAATAAAAATGAACTGGGAACACAACATAAAAATGATTGTAATAATTGCATATGGACCTAATGAAGATTACAAAGTAGAAGCGAATTAGGTTTTTTGGGAAGAGTTGAATAATACAGTTGGAAACATAAAGGGCAAAATAATAATTGTGGGTGATTTAAATGGTAGAGTAGGAAGAAGCAAAGATGAGCCACATGATGTATGTAATTTGGATAGCAAGGAGAAGACACAAGAAATAATAATGAATTGCAGATTGATAAACTTTTGTATAGAGAATCATTTGATAATTATTGATAATTATTGACCATAAATGGGATGAGATTGAAATTGAAAATAAAAGGCAAGAATTTAAGGGGTTACTGATAAATGAAACACAGAGGGTATGTGGAACTATAAAGATAAATAACAAATAAGAAGTAAAGAAATAATGAATTTATTGAATGAAATAGAAATATTGAAAAGATGAAGTGAACATTTTAATGAGCTTTTAAACCCGGAAACAGAAGGAAAAGTAGACTGAACTTTAACTGGAGACGCCCAAGGGAAACGAAGAAGAGAAAACAATATTAGAAGAAAAATTAAAGGGGGTACTTAAAAAACTCAAAAAAGCAGAGCAGCTGGACCGGATGAAATTAGGACGGAGATGCTAATGAGCTTAGGACCGACGAAAATTGTTAATACGGTTTGGGAAAGGGGACAAATATCAAAGGATTGGAGAAAAGGTATAATTATGTTTATAAAAAGGGAGATTCCAGAGAATGTGTAAATTACATTGCCAGGGTATATGAAAGGCTATTGGATAATTAAGAAACAAAATCAAGGTACAAATGGAAGATTCGCAGTGTGGGTTTAGAAAAGGAAGTACCCAAAAACATATATTTTCTGTTAAGCAGATGATGGACAAGATAAATAAAAATAAAGAGTAAATCCAGTGTTTAAATGCAAGGCATTCAATAGAGTGCCAAAAAATGAGGTATGGAGCAGTTTAGAAAGAATTGGCATACATGCAAAACGAGTATATGATATTAAACGATTATACATGGTGTCCCAAAATTATGCGGCCAAACCTTAGAGTAGAGTAGAATATTTAATCAAACGGGATGATAACGACAGAACAAATAATACTTCAAAATTATATCATTCCTCAACAATAAGTTTATAGGAAGCGAACAAATAAGCAGGAAAACAAAAATGACCATCTTTTAAACAAAATATAAGCTAACACGGCCATACACGGAAGTGAGAGCTGGGTGTTCAGGCACTGGAGATGATATATTTTAAGAAAAGTTAAAGGAAACACCAAGAGCGATAAGATAAGAAATGGAATTATACGAATAGGACCAGTAAGATAATAGAAATACAACAAGTGAAGTGGTTTGAATACTTGGTTAGAATGGGCAAAGAAAGGCAGACGAAGTAAGTATGACAAGCAAAATCATGGAGAAAAATGAATAGGGGTGACCCAAGAAACATAGGATAACTAAATAGCCGACATATTCAAAGAGAAGAATCTAGCATGGCACGAGGCACGAGGCACTATTGCAAAGAAGAAAACAGATTAATTTTGGTCAAATAAGTGACATTATCGTTTTCATTTATTAAAGATTAACTTATCTTCGACAAAATGTGATGAAAACGATGAATAACAAAGCTGGAGAAGTCATTTTAAAGTCGCCATCTTGGCAATTTTTTTGGAGAATGTCTATTTACATTTATATTGTAACTGCACAAATCATCAAGATTTTTACTTTTCTTGTAACCGCAAAAGTGAAGTAAAAATTTCTCTGCTGCAGAAGTAGTATCTTCGTTTGAAACTGAAAGTAAATTGAATCCTTCACGGTTGATTTCAATAGTAGCGTCTTGATAAATTGGTCAAGGTGTAAACATACTCGATCCACAACAGCGTGCATAACATTGTGTCGACTTAAAGGAATTATAATGGCAACAAAATTTTCCTGCTATTTTCGAAAGTTGATCACTTTTCTTTTGGAGAACATACAGAAAATTAGATAGAATTTGTTTTCAAATTCGCTTGGATTTATGAAATTTTTTTGAGATACCTCATTCTTAATGTTATAACTCGAGATTTAATGGTCAGCTTAAGATAGGCATTACCTCCTTATTGCATTTCAAGAGTAATTAGGTGTTATTTTAATTCAAAAAATCATATGGGTTATTCTTCAATCAATCAATTTTTGTAGTAGAAATAGGCTACATTATTATATTAATCATCTCCCATTAATGTCAAGTTGATTGCCAAAACATGAGTTGGTGGTATAATTTTTTGTATGTAGAAACTAATTCAACGTTAGTATCATCAAATGTCGCAACTTTCTTCATGTTCATCCGTTGATTAACACGTTTCCCAACTTTCTAATTTTATTATCAATTAAAAAAAATAATAATAACGTAGACATTGTCCACCAAAAATAAACAATTAAGTTCATAACTTTCAACTTTTTCTATCCCTATAGGATGAGGGTCATGAGCAGTCGTCAGATATAAGAACGTTATTACAGAGACTACTGGTGGATAGACTTTTTTTTTTCAATGTATAAAATAAATTCTTCACTGATATTTTCAAGGCATCTACTTGAGCATGCTTATGAAATCGCTTTAAAGGTTAAAGTTAAAAAATACCTGCTATTCAATCGTCGCTCACGGGACAAACAGAACTTTCGCATATCAAAAATCTAACTTTTTTATTTGTGGACATAAGTGTGTGAAATTTGCCACAAATGCAAAGAAAGGTATGCTTTTTATAGTTATATAGTAAAATTTCGGCACTTTTGTTTATTCATTAATCAAAGAGAAAAAAATTAGGAAAAAGTTAGCAGAGGTCTATTACGTCAAAGATGAATCGAAACTGATGAATGTATTACAATCCTTTTAAGATGGAAATTAGAGACAATTTTTATATAAATGAAAGGTTATATTTTCATAAATATCAAAACGATGTCTAACCTACAATTTTCGAGATATCTGCTGTCAATTTTTTTTTTGTTTAAAAATAAAAATTTCTCCCTCTCCCCTTGCCACACTTTTGTTGATTAAGGTAATGGCCAAAAATGAACAAACTTTCAAATCCCCTAAAACGAAACACAGTCAATAGAAATATGAAATTGAGTTTTATTTTCGAATGCCTTCAGAACACCCTCAAGTCGAATTTGGCAAAGAGGGAACCTAAATCCCACAATACAAAAAAATATTGAGCCAGTTTGAAATTATATCTTAGGTAAAAAATATTTTGTGATTTAGAAAGAAATATCACACCGATTTCGATATATTTTTCGATAAGGGACGCAAAACTGTTCTTGGTTTTTTAGCATGTCAATGAAAATAGTATTTTCTATAATACCCATAAAAAATTCCGTCTGGACAAAGTTCTGAAGTTATCGAAAGTTAAACTTTTATTTTTTTTCAGTTTTCCTTATTTAACTCCTGAACAAAGTATAATTTCAACTTCTATCTTTAGACATGAGGTTAATGGTTTCGTTATTTTCGCGAAATCTTTAATAAATTTCCTATAAAATCCTAACATGCCTAAAAAGGATTTTAAATCACGACTAGTTTTCAGAATTGGAAATTCTTGAATTGCCTTAATTTTCTTTGAGTTTGGCTTTGTGCCTTCTGGAGTTATGATATGGCCCAAATATTCAACATTTTGTCTTAGAAATTCTGATTTGTCAAGTTGTATACGTAATTTAGCATCGCCTAATTTTTTTAAAACTAATTTTAAATTTGTAATATGTTCTTGAAGAGAGGTACTGAAAATTATAATATCATCCATGTATACGAGGCAAATTTGATTTTTTATAATTGCTACAAATATTACCAAGAAGATATACTACTGTGATATTATTCGTCATTATTCTGGACAGTATACTTTTAATGGCTCCTTAGTGAACCTACTATCTCAATAAAGAAGATAAAAAACTAAAAAAAAAACTCTCTTTTTGCCTCCCAATTTAAATAATAAAAAACTGAAACACCCTGTATATTTCCATGACGGTTAATATGAATTTATAATTGTGTGGTAATGCCATCCATTATGTTCCTGGCCACTTCAGCATCATATTCCATATGGCATAATATCATTTTAAAAAAATGTAAAACGCAAATCCTGCACTGATTTGCAGAGTCAGCATACAACACCCCTAGCCTGTGGTGGAGAGCATAGAGCTGACGGAGGCTGCCGCCACGGGGAGGATCCTGCTTGATCCTGGCCAGTATCTCTCTGACGTTCGTTCGTGATGCTGTTATTTCTGTGAGGAACACAAAATTACGAACTCTATTACGTACATAATTCTAAAGTAATTTCGCTGTAAAATAATAATTGTGTGACAACTTTATTTTTTTAATATATAAAGTGGTAAGTAAAGTTATTATTAATTTGCCTATACTTACTTATTCATGACAAACTATTGATTAATTAGTTTATTAAGTTTAAAGTTAATAAAACGTAATAGAGTTTGGGATAGGACTTCATACACGATATAAATTATACGAAAATAAATTGTATTATGACTAAACATACAACTGCGATCAAAATTTTGATGAAGGGTAAAATAAAATTTATTAATAAAAACATTATGACAATGTCACAAGTGTTTATTACTAAACTTTAAGCACTTAATTCCGCTTTATCGTTTTGGCATAATAAAATATGTCATCAATGAAATATGGACAATAAATAATTTCTACTATATTCTAGCAGGAAGTATTTCTACTGACAATTCGTAAATTTTGAAAATAAGTGTCAGTTAACCAACTACAATTACTCCGCCTACAAATTATATTGATTTAAATATTTTACATACCTGAGAATGAAACTAATACCTACATTAATTAAAAACACTTACGATTCTGTCTTCCTAATGTAGTATACGTTGTTAGGTGGGTCGATGTTAAATCTATCGTTTAGATATCTATATTAGATAAGTAAACTAGCTTAAGCGTTAACGTCAAGGCGCCTTTCGGTCCTGAAAGGTCTCCAATAATTATAATTTAGGGAAATAATGCATTGACCTTAGTGTATTTCGGTTTTCCGATTTCGACCTTTTAAAACCACACATCAGCATTTTTAGGGCTTAGCTGACATTTCAGTTAAAAAAGTTTATATCTATCGCAGAATAATGTGTCTTGAAAGTTATGAAAGTTTAATGAGAAAAGTTCAAAGTAAAAAATAACTTTTATGGAATTAATGTTTTTCTATCGCTACGAAATTGGACTTAAATTATTTATTGCATTTAGATGTCTTGTAGAAGTGACTAAAGAATGATGGCGCAAAATGTACTACTTACTGAATAAGAACGCATGATGAATTTACTTTTTTACGAGAACACGCCATCCGACCTATCCAAGTGAACCCTTATGAAGGCAATGATGGCGTTCTTAGGAAGATAATATATACATCAACGCCATATTGATAGATACATGGGAATTAGAACACGAGTATTCATTATTAACTTTATATCATCATAAACTATAACTATAGTTGACATGTACATGATGAACGCGGATAATTCTTCGACGAGGTGGAAAAGGGTCGTAATCACAAATTTGCGTAGAATGAAGGAATGTTATGGATAAAGAAGTTGGAAAGCTGAAATGACGCCCGATATGCTTTTGCTAATGTAAATATAATTACCTAAAAGTTGTTGAGATCCCTAGTTCGTAATACCATCAAACCTCTCTCCGATAAAAAACGGTGTAGCTGGGTCATTTGAATCAGCCCCATACGACTGATTAAATGGTATTTAGATGTTTAGATAAGGCGATTCCAAAATGTTGTTGCATATTAAAGTGAAAATATTGGTAAGGTCATACAGATGAAAAACTGCTTCCATTTTTTTTTTTCAATTGAATGAACATTAGCTATTCATAAATATTTTTGGTTCCACAAATTAGCCACAAGCTATATAATTTCGAAAAATTATAATTACTTTCCACTTTGATTTAATCGTCTCCAACTTTATTTTTTTTTTCTAAACATCATGTTAATTTTCGTGTTCTGTATTATAATGGCTTTTGTCTGAAGTCAACACTGCAGATTCTCATTTATAGCGAATGAAACTCGAACAACGATTAATTATTAGACATCAAAATTTTCTCGTCGTTTTATTCAGTTTAAAATGTTCCAAAAGTCACAATTTATCTCTGCAAACGAGACTATTATAAAAACACCCGACTTTAAATCACCAATGGCCACAAACAGTCACTAACAGATATAAAATTCGATTCAGTTTGGAATTTTAAAGACACAAACGAGTGTTTTGTTCCGTACAAAAAGAATATATATAAAGTTTTTGTACCCTACACGAAACAAGTTTATTGCCAAACGATATAATTTGGATTCGAAGTCCAGTCCACAGGAAATTGTATTATTTTGATTTACGTTTATTGAAGCTCAGCAGTAGTACTGCCGCTGTTACTTTCTCGACCCTTTTCAAAGTTCCAAGTCTGCTACTAAATTGTTTTCTACGTCTTCGAAATCATTTATCGTGAAACCTATGTCACTGTTTCATATTTGTGGAATATATTTACGACGCTAAATGTAAATTAAATACGACGGTAGGTATATAATATCAATATTTTTATAACACCAAAAATATTAAGACAAATTTTAACGACCTTAACGATTATAAGTACCTCCTAGATTAATTAATATGTATGTGATTTTGAACAAGACATATATATGATAGAACTACTCATAGGCAAAAACCGAGGCAAAAACGTATTTCCATTATTATCAATTTAAGTAAACGGAAATCATCCGTTATACCCAAAAATATCAATTTGGGAAAGTTATTTCTGTAACTCTTTGATTAGAATAGCATATTTCTGTTTTGGATTTGTAATTCTTTGTTTTTCGTCACTCATTCTTCAAGTTATTTCCGATTTATGGGTTATTTACCATTTGCGAATCCAGTAGAATTAAAATTAAGATGTAATCTCCATTTATATTTATTTGAAAATTAGAGAAAAAAAAGAGTGTTGCGTTTTTATTTATATTTTTCATTTAAAGAAATTAAGCTAAACTTTCGTGAGGTCATTAAGCGCAAATTCAAATGCGGCTCCAAATGTAGTTATTCTTAGGATATTTTATAAACTGTAAGTTAACTTCTTTTTGAACAAATTTAATTTTGTATTTAGCAGGCCCTCAAAATTTGTTGTTTTGCTTTAATCCAAACTATAAAACCGAGGCAATAGTTCATGATATATCTGTTATCGGCTCCCAGGCATTTCGGAAATAATTTTTTAGAATAAGTAATTTCTTTCAAAAGGTATAGTGACTCACTAAATTATTTGAATACTTCCAGCATTTTGTTATTGATAATTTGGTACCGAACACTTCACTAATAATAATTATACGTGTTAATACAAATTATTGTTATTTATTTTCATATTTCAACGATTTATGAAATAAATGAAAACAATTTAAGAAACAAAAATTAAGAAATCGTCTTTGCTACTACGTAACAAAATGTTGACACCGATACACAATGTCTAACAAGGTATTGCTAAAGTGTCTCTCATTACATTGGTGAAATGTTGTCGAATTTATTTCCCTCCTAACGCGTTCTTTCAAATCTTTAAGTTTAGTTAACGCTGTTAAATATACTTATTAATTTTTTAATGTCGCTCCAAAAATAAAACTCGATTAGCGTTAGATCAGATGATCGCGCCGACCACTTGACTGGTCTATTATTTCCATAAATCCCCAAAAGTATCGTTTAAGTAACTAAATAGTAGAAATTAGTATAAAAACCATTTATAACGTTCCTAGCTTGTTAATAGTGAAGTGCTTGCATCCAAATTTTAGGTAATGAAATGTTTTATTCAAATAACTCAGTGCACTGTTTGAAATAAAATACTTATTCTGGAAAAACAATTTCCAAAATGTTTTTTGGGCGCTTATAACAGAAATTTCACATACATGGTTGGCATATCATCATAATTTTATATTTTAAATTTTTTAAGGTTATGGGCAAAACTAAATTTGCTTCAAAACGTGTTTGCCATTTTAATATTTTTATCTCATAATCTTGATCATATGCTCGATTATATGTATACAAAATGTTTGACTGGATCGAAAATTATGGAAATATAAAGGGAGATTTAAAAGTCGAAAGTGAAACTGGAACCGGCAGAGGCTATTCGAATTAATTGGTCGAACTAATGTAAATTTCGCGTTACTTGCCCAAATTTGACATTCATATCTTAAAAGATCAAGAAGATATAAGGGCAAGTACGGTCTCGTAGTCACCCGGTGTTATCAAAATATTATCATTTTCAAATTCATCTCAGATCTGTGCAAATACTCCATTTATTGAATTAATTTCCCTTTGTTAATTTTTTCTGTTGCTGTATTTGTTTTAACTCACACGTACAGTTTAATCAGAGTAAAAAAATCCAGCCAATCTCTGAGATAATAGAAAATATTTCTTTGTTTATTAAAATAAAACCCAAAATATTTTAAGGCTGTTTAATGTCCGAACTATTGTTGCACCAAGTTTCTCTATTTAGCTGTTTAAGCTGTTGATCAAAAAGAATTTAAAATCGGAGAATTTTTAAAAATATTGAACACCGTAAAACTTAAGATCGTAAGAATTTAATACGTGTAGGTAAAAAATTAGCACTTTTTTAAATTAAGTAAGAAACGAGGTGTTACTTTAGAATTTTCGTTAAAAGGGCACTTAATATTATCCAGATTCTATTTGTTGTTCTAACTATTTTTCTACCCCAAAATACAGTGAAAAACTTTTGTAAACGTCTTGTCAGTAACTGTTTATTTGTTAAGATTTGTTAAGTCTTAATGATGCATGAATAAATTTTATATTACAGAATGCAGTACAATGAATCTATAGATATGGTTTCATTAAAAGGTTTATTATATTGGTTTATGAATAATAAAAGCTTTACTTCCTATAACAACGTTACAACTTGCTTTGAATATCTACTTATATGATCTTCGAAGACGAGATGCTTAATATAATTAATAAATCAAAGGAACTTACTAAGTGAAATTCGATCCTAATTATATTAACTAATTTGATGTGTAGAATCCAAAGTTTTCGGTTATGTGGTAAAATAAAAAAACTATTCTAACGTTTCGGTTTTATTAAACCATCTTCAGAGAACTAGATGGAGAACTTACTTTAAAAATTATTTATAATGAATTCACAGTATATATATTGTCTGTAGTTTATTTGTGGCGGATAGTTAATATTCATTTTAGAATTTGGCATGATTCCCAGAATTAAGTTCAATGAATATCACAGTATATACTTACAATTTAGGTGTGGTAAAAATTACATAATAATTAATATTAGATACATTTTTACGTCTATTTTGGTTGACATTTTAAAAGGAACTAAATGCTAAAATATTTTGTGCCTGGTGTTTTGAGATGCTTATGTTACCCTTGATAAGGTATAACTTATTTATTCCGGATTATTCCAGGAGACTCCAGAAAATGCTAGACAAATCTAAAGGACTCCAGAAAATTCCCGTAAACTCCGAAAATACTAGAAAGTTGCTGTAAATTATTGTGATAAAATACAGTTGAAAATAAATAAACACAAAATTAAACCAATCACTGGGAAAATAAAGAAAATAAATAGTAACAACTAACCTACTTCATCTTACATAATAAAGTGGTATTATTGGTGGTATTTTTAACATAGACGAGTTCGTTGCTTACATTATTTTTGTCCTAGCGTACTTTCGTCTACTCTTATTCTCATGCATTGCCACTACGTGATACCGGAATAAATTCTTCATAACCTGCTAATTTTCTGGCGCCCCAAAACAACATTTATTATGCGAATGATTCAATCCATCCTAGAGCAAATCAAAATTTTGTTGTGATTTATTTCGGATTAAGATGGAAAAGAACTGCCTATACTTTAGATGTGGTTCGCACTCCATCATAAATTCTAGGAACTCGAGTATCTGACCTATCACAAAATCATAGGGCTTTCTAGAAGTTCCTTTGGTGACTTGAGAGGCGGTTAAGAAAACATAAGATTTCCTAGTAGAGTTACGCTTGCTGTTTCCATATCAATGGCATTCATTAACCAATAATACTGTCATGTATTTTAATAATAAAATTAAATTCAGTACTTTAAAAGAAAAATAAAAAATAAAAAAAATTGTTCATATAGAACTTCACTCTGAAGGCAGCAAATAACTTACTTTAAATAAAAAAGAATAGTTTAAACATATAGCTTTAAAGGATACCACTCCGAAGAAACTCATCTTCGTTGTAGAAACACATGTTATGCGATAGCAGTAAGACGGTTCACCAGATGTGGTTCGTATCACCTAAAACAGTAAATCAAAACCACAAAATAGATAAATAAAATAACATTAACCAGCAGAAAGGTAATATTAAACAAGTCAATAATTCACTAGTATCAAACAGGCAGTGATTTATAAAGAATGAGCAAAGTTGTAATTTTATCTAGCGAAAAGTCTAACGTAGAAAAACGTAGCATTAATACTTGATGTTAATTAAGATTTATTTTTATGTAAAACTGATCGTCTATGCCACATGGATAGACACATCGTAAATTAAAACTGTAGAAAAGTATAGTGAAGTGAAATTTAAAAATGTAGTGCTTCATCGTAGCCAAGAACAGCAAGTGAATTTGAGTTTTAACGAAATATAACATATTGGATATGTATAGATCGGTTATGAGACCTAAAGTTCAAACATGATATGATTTCCACAACATGATTACATATAAGAAATATATTTCAAAAATTACATACCCAAAATGACAGTTTGGCATTTAGTATCCTCCTAAGAAAAGAGAATTCAGGATCACCATGCAGACGAGAACAAAAAAAGAAAGTTGTTGAAAAACCAGCTCATGAGAGGCGTCACGTAATTGAAGTCGTTCCTGAAAATAAATAAGAAAATTGTGATAAAGACGAGAAAAACCAGAGGAAAATCACTACTCACCAGCTAAAATTAATAAATTGATCGAAGTTGAACGAGATAATATCCTGGCTACACCAGAAATTAACAAATAGAAGAAAGAAAAATCAGGTACTTACATAGTACTATATAGTTGAGGACTTAGGCATATAAAATGTTCTTGAATAATTGGGAAAAGCATAGAATATATGGCAAGAGAGCCATTTTGACCACGGTCATTGAACTTCAGTGAAGGCAGTAGGTTCATAAGTTCGTTAAAACCATAGAACACAAATATCAGATAGACTGCTCATTACTAATAAGATAAGTTAAGGGGGACATTTTCTTTTAAATCATTAAATTTAGAATTTCATTTGTTAGTAGATTTTACATAGATAAGTTATCGCAGGCTCTTAGCTTAAGGATTTATTTACGAAATTTGTCGATATTAATGTTGTTAAATGAATAAATGATGTAAATTTGAAGGCGATAAATTTTGCTCATTCTAACAATCAGAACAGGATCCGTGCTTAGTAAGGGCGACATCTGTGAGTCCTGCTAAAGAACTGCACGATTGGTGTATAACCAGTTCTAGTGCAATAATTACAGATCCCTGCACTTCATGCTATACCAACTTTTAAATTATAATCGCTAGAAAATAAAACAAAACCTATTGAGAACATAATATTCATGTATTAATAAAAATTACATAAGCTAAAGAATACGAAAGGTAAGTTTCCTTCACTAAAAGACCCCAAAGAGACCCTGAAAAGGAAAACAGGAATTACAGAAAACCTGAAATTAAGTTATTCTCTTCGCGCAGTACACACGGTCGTTTATCAACGCAAATAGACTGGTTGCTGTGTGTAAGGCGCAGGTATTAGTATTTCGCATCAGTAGTACGGGTAAAGGGTCACAATTAAAATAAACTAGTAAATGAATTCTAAAATTAACTTGAATTACTATACTTCCTAAATAAAATAAATACTAAAGACATGCTATTTGAAAACTATTCTTTAAACTAACACGCAATAAATATTACTAAATTTATACCACCTACCTTTTCAACAATTTAAAATAATCAGTTATTTAAAAAAATATATATAAACAACTCTTCTAGAGCCTTCTGGGATAAAGGGGGTCGTAATTACATGTGGTGTATTTATTTTATCACAAAAATATTTGGCATACAAAGTGGGGCATAGAAAGAAAAAAACCATCAATAAAATAAATTAATTATATGTTTCAATAATTTCCCCTATCACTACAAATAAATTGGCGCCCAACGTGGGGCGAAGCAAACGAATACAGGTTAAGCAATTAAAATAAATAAAAACATATTTCCCCTATCACTACAATACTTAATCTTCTGACACCGCTCGTAAACTTAAGCTACTTATTGGAGCTATTAAGCCTTTTTGAGATTTGCGAATTTCATAAATCATCGTTTTGTGGTAGTCATTAACTTGAGGCATCCCTCTTACTTTTTTTATTAAGCCGAGAAGCGCAAGATAAAAATTTTCAAAATGTTGTAGTGCAATTTGTATGCAAAGATGTAGTGCACTTATATCTTGGTCTATAGTGGACTGTTTCCTTAAAATTTTAAATATTTTATCCACGACTACTAAATCATGTGCATTATGTATGTATTTCCTCAAGCATAATGCTATCCATCATTCCTTGCAGGGAATAATGGTTTCATTATGCACTAGTAGTGAATAATAAACAAAGTTTCCATGACAACGTATCGGATAGTAAAAGATTTAGTCAAAAATATTTAATAGTCGTGGATAAAGTATGGTATTCCACTGTCATATAGCTATTATTCACTCGCGTGATTTACGACACTCGCCTTTGGCTCGTGCCGTAAACGTTCACCCTCGTGAATAATATAGGCCGTTATATGCATGTGGAATAAACCAGTATTATTGTCAAGATCATTCATGTACAGCTCAAAAATGAGTATTTACTTCTAACATCAATTTTATGATTTATAATTAAAAAATGTACTCTTATTAAAAAATTATTTTATTAAAACATATTTTAATTATTAATGATGATGATTACCTATATACACCAAAATTTGTTTGTTATTTATCTCATGCAAAGTGTTTAAATTAACCAGTTAAATTGGAAACATTCAATTTAATTTATTTAATAACCTTTTATTAGCGGCTACACACCCACAAAACGCATTTATTTAATAAACATCAAAGTATACCGAGCAAACAATCAACAAAGTAATGCCCAAATATCCAATTTTAATTACACTTTTACGTGAATTTATTTCTTTTATTTCAGTAAAAAAGGTATTTTGTGTTATTTCACCTTACATTAAAACAGTAAAAGGAATTATGATTACACCAATAATGTTTGGCAGAAATAATAAATTTCCAATTTTTTTTTTCTGATAAATAATATTCTAATTCTAATTTTTAAGGACCAACTCTCTTGCATTCATTCTTCGAAATTCATTGCAACAAACATGTCACCATATAAATGCTATGTAACGCAGTCAATAATAATTTTTAATATATATTTATGCATAGTCGAAGTCATGAGAATATGACATAAGTATATGCGAGCTGAAGATTTATCCAAAAAAGTAATAACGTACCTCACCCTAGATAGTGGCGGCACAATCTGTTAAAAAGAGGCCTAACCTAGACATTTTGACTACCGAGCTGAATTTTTCAGAATATGTAGTTTTTGATATGTATAATAACATACTAAAAGTCCCGAAGAATCCGAATTGAGCGTTAGCCGCCATGTTAAAAAATGGCTTGCGCGCGCAGTCGTAGAAAATATTTTTTCCTTGCCTTATTTATTAACCGATTTTAAGTTTCTAAAAAAGCAATTGTAACCAAAGAATAAGGCTATAATATATATATTATGCATTTTACTAAACTCAGTCTAAGTGATATAAAATGTACTTCAAATGAAAAAGTTTGTTTTGAAAATTTTTATTTATGCAATTAAAAAGAAAACTGTGGGTTTTATGAAAATATTTGTTACATAAAAGTTGTAGGCCATAAAAAATCAAACAGAATTGTTTTTTGAATTATTTTGTAGCTCTAAAAATAACGGAGATAGAGCAATTTTATTATATAAAATCATATGTTAAGATCGTTAGAATCAGAATTAAAAAGGTAGGATGTGCATTTCAATCACGAAGCAATTAACCACAAGCAAATGTTATTTCCCAGATAAGTTTTCAGAGGGTGCGTGAGTTAATAATCATAACAATAAAAAAAAAATTATTACAAAAAATTATAAAATAATAGTCCTGAGCTTACGATCCTGTCGGCATAAAAGACCAATCCGGCCTACCAAAAGATGACGAAGTCTCCGTTACTTAGGGCTTAGGGCACATGATTCTGACATCTACAGTCACTAAATCTGCGGTGTATACATTCGGAGGCCACGGTAGGAACTATCCAGCATCGTAAAACGGAAAATGTTAACCTTTCAAATTCACTCCAAAAATGAAAACAATTGAAATCAACAAATATTTTGTACTTAAATAAATATCACTGGCATTAAGATTGATAAATGGCAATGGCGTTATAAATAATAATAATAATAATATGAATGCCTTTATTGCCTAACAGGTTACACCCAATAACAGGACAATTTATTAATATTACCCTTGTATAGGATATTACGTAAATTGATTCATAATAATAATATATACAATAAACAATAAATACAAATAGAAAATACAAAAATAAATGCAAATATGCAACTATACAATACAAGCAATGAGCGATGTTTGGTTAAAGATTATTCACAGCCATATGTAAAATTTCATTTTTGTACAATTATTTAAATCATACTTACCTATGACATATTTGATTGAAATTACTACACATTGTATATATGAGCGATTTTAAAATAATATTACTTCTAGCATGAGGACAGTAAAACAGGTAATTACATCTAGAATGATAATTTGTTAAAACATAACTGCGACAATAGTTCTGGACAGCAAATATTATCATGCAATAAATTATATAAAAAAGAAATAGAATTGCACTTTCGTCTTAATTCTAAGCTGTTCATTTCAAACCTGGCCAAAAGAATGTTTTGTTCAATACCTATTTCAGGATAAATCGCATCAACTTTAAATGACAGAAATTTTAGAAATCTTCTCTGCACATTTTCTAAGGCAAGTTTGTGATTCGCGTAATAGGGATACCAAATAATATATGCATACTCAAGTTTAGAACTTACGTAAGAAAAGTAAAGAACTTTAGTGCTCAAATGTCCGTAAATGATTTGCAGTTTCTGATTATGAAGCCAAGCATCTTCGTAGCTTCTTTCACTTTTGAATTAATGTGATCAATAAATGACAGTTGACAATCTAATATGATTCCAAGATCTTTGGTGGAATTACATCTAAGTATCTAACAGCATTCCATCAATTAAGTATACATTTACAATACTAGCCAGCTTTTTTAGTAAACGTTACAACCTTACATTTAGATGCATTAAGGTAATCTATTATTTATGCACTAACTTTGAACCGCATCAATATCATCTTGCAGCAATACGCCATCAACAGAACAAGTTATCTTCCTATATATTTTAAGATCATCCTCAAATAACAATCTATGACTGTTGCTACGGGTTTTTAAAGCTAAATTAAATATAATTAACAAAAGTATGCTTAGAACATTGCTGCAGTCCTTGACAAAGAAAGAAGGTATTAGATCGAGAGCAGAGGTCATTTTGTTTTTTCGTTTAGCAGTTGCTTTTTGAATTTCAGTATCAGTCACACTATCAAAATGAATGGAAATACTATTTAGAGCAGTCACAGTTACATCAGATACGTTAGGAAAATCTCTCATTGGTAAAGATACACTTTAAAAAGAAAGACCAAAGGCATTTACAATATTCTGAGGGCAATCAAAGTAGTTTCCTTCATATTCCATTCTACCTAGAATTCTAGATGTGGACCTTTTCGAGTGAATGTATAAAATATAAAAAAAAGTATAAAACTGACATCGGTTGATTTCTTGTCTTTTAAAGCTGTTGACATGTAACCACTCCAATTAATTAGTTCATTCACGACTATACAATAATGCATATCGTACGCGTTTGATAATTTGCCAATAATAGTAATCATTATCCTTTACAGGGATTTATGAACTCTACTGACCAATCAGGAACTCCCAACTTTCATAACCATTGGCCCCTAGTCAACTAGAAACTCACAATTTTTATACTCACCGGGTTTAAATTTTCATGTCACACAAAGTAGGCTAAGTGACGAGGACATTTTAAAATTAAATAAAGTTCTTCTGACAGTTCTGACAATTTTTCGCGTGTTTGTCTGTAATTTGACGTGTTATAATTATTTATTCAAAATATTTTCCCGAAACATAGTAGTCTGAAAAAACCATAGTATTCTAATCGCGAGTTATGGCCATTACTCATTCAGTTTACGCAAACTATCCCAATAAGTAATGGCTTCATAACTCGCTCGTTGAATAATATACTATTAAACTCTTTCAATAATGGCCCAATTACCCACAATACTTTTTGACAAAATTTTTTATCGCACTTACCTAGTGATAAAATGTCTTCCATAACAAATTCTTGTAATTTATTTATAATAAAGGTTTTTTGTAATACATACTTTATAGTACAGATAGGAACGTTGCCATAGTGGCCCATAACAGCGCAATCCTTTACTCGTAGAATTTTTCAATTGTTTTTATTTTTGAAGTGAATTTGAAAGGTTATTATTATTTTCGAATTCTCGATAATGGATAGTTCCTCCCATAGCCTCCGAATGTATACAGCCACTCCCCGTATATTGTAGGTAGGTATAGTGACTGTAGATTCCAGAGTCGTGTGACCTAGGTAGACAGATACTCTGCCGACTTTCGGCAGGCCAAAGTGGTCTTTTATATCGAGAGCAGCGTAGGCTATTATTTTATTTTATTAGACTATTATTTTTATAATTTTTTTGTTATCATTTTTCTTTCATTATTATTATAATTATTAACTCACGCACCCTCTGAAAACTTATATGGGAAATAACATTTGTTGTGGTTAATTGCGTCGTGATTGAAATGCACATCCTACCTTTTTAATTCTGATTCCAACGATCCTAACATATGATTTTATATAATAAAATTGCTCTATCTCCGTTATTTTTCGAGCTACAAAATAATTCAAAAAACAATTCTGTTTGATTTTTTATGGCCTACAACTTTTATTTAACAAATATTTTCATAAAACCCACAGTTTTCTTTTTAATTGCATAAATAAAAATTTTCAAAACAAACTTTTTCATTTGAAGTAAATTTTCTATCACTTAGACTGAGTTTAGTAAAATGCATAAAATATATATTATAGCCTTATTCTTTGGTTACAATTGCTTTTTTAGAAACTTAAAATCGGTTAATAAATAAGGCAAGGAAAAAATATTTTCTACGACTGCGCGCGCAAGCCATTTTTTTAACATGGCGGCTAACGCTCAATTCGGATTCTTCGGGACTTTTAGTATGTTATTATACATATCAAAAACTACATATTCTGAAAAATTCAGCTCGGTAGTCAAAATGTCTAGGTCAAAACAGATTGTGCCGCGACTATAGAGAGTGACTTTACATTTCAAAGTTATTTTCAAACCCTTTACGGAGTTATAAAAATTTTAATGAGAAAGTTACGAAATTAAAATGAAATGCATGACTAAATTATAGCATGGCTTATTTAGTAGCAGTATTTGATCTGGTACTTATTCCGTTCACGCAGCAGCCAGAACTTGCCGGGATAAAACATATCAAGCCAGCACTCGCGTAAATCAAAAGGTTGATACAAAAGTTACAACTAAATTTTATTAAAAGAAGTTTTGTTTTATTTGGTTCCACGGCTTTCTAAAACTTTTATTTACTTTTTTACCTAGACAGTGAACTTTTAATCAAATGAAAATCTACAAAATGACTCGTATAATTAAACTTGGGGTAAAATTAACGCAAAGTTTTAAAGGCAACTCATGTTCTAACTACTTTACTGTACTTTTTAATTAATAGTACACCTCAACGTTAATAACTCTTGTAGTATTCCATTATTTCTTGACATGGTCTTGTATTTAATTTAATTTGCAATTAGCAACTACAAGAAGAATACACTTTTAAATCTTTCAAAGACGTCACTTATTAAACTAATTAAAAGATACTTCAAAAAGACTTTTATGTATCCTTTTACATAAACCAGTTTTGTTAAATTCAATTCCAATGCTGCCCAAAAAATGCTCCTAGTTTAATATGCCTTAAGAACTTTTTTCCTAAAATTATAAAGCCCAGTTAAAATTGAATTCAAACACTTATTTAAGTTTAACATAATATTGAATTGAAATACATATAAAATACCCAAAAGAGTAGAGTAAGACCTTTTTGTCTATCCCAAAATGAAACATAATACACTGCTCTCAAAAAGCAACTCATGCATACCAGATAATTTTAAATAATTATCTTATCATAATTATTTATAATTATCCGATATGCAACGCGATTCTGAACGAGTAAGTAACACATGTGTATTTTTTTTATTTATCTTTCGATTTTCTACAATAGGATTTTTCGTCTCGCTAATACGTACCCACAGCTAAATTTCAATACCATCGAACTTTCCGGCCTTGATTTATCGTGCTTATAAGAAAATTGGCGGATGGACAGACGGGTGGACAGCTGTTTAGGATTCGACGATGACTAATACAACGGTGGAAATATTTTTGTTCTGTGGCCGATATTTGTGATATTAGAAATCAGCTGGTATATGCAAAATAAGAACCTTTATAAGTATCACGAATTTCTAAAAAGTTGACTTGAAGGCGGCCTAACCCTGAAGGAGGTCCAGCCAGCATCTGTGGACAATCCAAATCTACAGCGATTCGAAAGTGTAACAAACAGCTTTGCTATTTCCATTTCATTTTAAAATGCCGAGGAAGTTCGTAGTCTCCAGTTTTATTTTATCAACCAAGATTATAGCCAGCCCTGACTCCTAGCTCAATCAATGACTTACTAACTAAGATTGACCATTTGGTATTTATAGATGTATAGTTAAAACTTAAACCATCTAACCAAGCTCAATATAGCATTCCATCAATGCAGTAACAGACTAACAGAGAATTTCGGCTATAAATTATTTTTATTAGGCAAATATTTTTTCAGCAGTACCTACAGTTTAATCGAACAATTTACACATTATTTTGGATATATTACTCTATGAAGTCGTATCACTAATACAGATATTGTTTTAATCATGTGGTAATATTAAGTTTAATCTCCACCCACGTCATTATCACTTATTACTACATTTCCTTCAATTTCTAATAATTTTGGATATTTTCCACAATACAAGAAACATAATCATTCTCAAATATTATATACTTTACAGAACAAAATATGATCATGATATTGTAACTTACTTACACAAAACGGACATACCTACAACAATTCATCAAAATCATGGCTTCCATATGCGAGGCGCAATCCATTTAAGGTAATGCCCTGTAGTCGACGTTACGTATTTCACAAACTGATAAATTTAAACACTTATTCATTCAAACAGGGTTAATATTCAACATTCTCAAATCGAGCCAAGAGGATCCTATCCTATTATTAAATAACTCCAAAGAACCTCCTACTGTGCGAGTGATGTTGATTTATACTTTCAAAATTTATACCAGACGACAACGTACAAACAAAAGTCAAACAACACGAATTATTAAATAATAAATTTCGAACTTCTCGTACTACGTCTCGCACAGTTTCCACTCTGCTAATCTGTTTAGGATTTAATAAACGCTTCTCGTAGTAAACGGTCGACAAATTGGCGCAATATTCAAGACGTCATATTTCTTGCAGAGATACGCCAACTTCAATGCGGTTTTCGCCCTCTTTTTATGAGGATGTTTCTGAACTTAAAATCGCATGGGTTTGGGCAAACTTATTGGAATATCTCTTGTCGATGGTAGCGCTCGAAACAGTATAGAGTTTTTTTTTTCGACGCTCTTATACCTGCCCTTTTAAAATCAATGCAATTTAATATACATGTTTTCGAATGAAGGTTGTGTTTAGTGCCGAAATATATAAATCAGTTTTACACGAATTCCTCTTTTACAGTTAATGGGACAATTGGATCACGGTATTCAAAACTGAAAATATACATGACGTAGTTAGAATTCACGAAGGTCATTACAAACAGTTCGTATACTCAGACAGTGAATCTGTCCTGCTTGTCCTTAACCACTACAGGATCGACTGAAATTACTTTAAATATCATCTTTTCAGCAGTATTTTAAATCTTGACGTTCTCCACGTTTTTCCGTCAATCCTTCAATTTCTTACTCACATTTTTTCTCGTATCTTCATCTGTGCCATGTTCTCATTTTTTTCCTAAGCCTATCATCCAATCTTTTACCTCCCATTGTTACTTTGAGAGCCATTGTGGCTACTCTCTAAATTATGCCATATGTAAAATCACGTAAAGTTATTGTGTGTAGAATATAATTCTTTAAATTCTACTCGGGCATAATAACTCCCAGATACTGAATCTAGATATTCGTCCAAAATTCGTTGGTTTTCGGCAAGCTTATGATGCTATAATTATACGTAACTGTATCACATCATATTGGAGTCACCAGAATTATCAGAAAAACTCATAACACAGGCTAAATTCTCAACGATAGAGACGATAGTGTAAGTAATCACTCCAAACGACTCCCGAGGAAGTTGGGCATAGTAAACATAGTCCAAAGAAGGATGAAAGTTGACTATTAATTGATCAAATTATTAATAATCAACACAGCTAACCTATGTCATAAATAATGGCTAAGTTAATAACAGATGCAAAAGCATATATAGAACGAAAATTCTAAATCAAACTAGGTCAAACTTATTAAAACAAAACGTCCCATTTAGACGACGATAAAATCGAGGCTGCCTAATCTCAAGATACGGAAGTGTCGATGCAAAATATTAAAGAAAATTTCTCTAAGCCAATAAACCATGTCTTGCTTTACTAAGAACTTTTAAGATAAGAAAGGTCTATAGGCATACCAAAACAATAGTCGATAAATATGAAACATAGTTGGTAACATAAACAAATGCGAAAGAGGTAATTAAAAAAGAAATGGAATAATTTGCTTGTAAATCCTTTATGAGAGTCTGGCATAGTATAGAAGCAACCATTTATCAATGTTGATGATCCCTTTTTATTTGCCTTTAGTTAATTTTTGGGTTCATTAATTATACGTTTCCCCAGGGAAAATATTTATATCGTTGGATAATTTTTTTCGTCAGGAGAAAAAAGAAAATAAATGGGGTTTTTAAAAGGGACCATTTAACATACCAGACGAGAAAATGTTACTTTGTAATGGATATCTATTAAAACTAGCCAGAGATTTTTCTCAGTCGAATTAGAAAAATATTAATAAGCTTTAAGTAATGTTCCTACATTTACAAGTTGCCACTTTAAGCTCTTGCATAAGCGATACGATGGTGCTGAAACAATAAACTTTGACTAAAAGCCTTTCTCATATTTAATTCAGAGGAAAACTGCGAATATATTTGCGTCTTGGTGTATTAGGATAATGGAGGTTTACATTTTGGGTGCGGCCATTTTAATATATTTTCATTTCTATATTTATTTTTCATAAACTGCTGGAGGAATTTTGTGTTGTTGTGTAAGAATTCGTTTAACGTTCTCGTATTTTCATGTAGTTGGATAAAATATTTGAAATATTTACATTTTCAGCTCTAAATTTCTTTCATACATTTATTTGCTGTGTTCTCATTTTAATAACTCTTCGGCCCGTAACACCCTGCAAATGGTAATTCTTACGTACAACAAGAAAATTTAGTACCTAAAAGATTCCTAAACCAATTTTAAACCAATAAGCTCAAAGGAAGTTTTACCGTTATACATGTTTTGGATAGATACAATGAATTGAATTTTTTCAAAGAAAAAAAAAATTTCCTTAATATTTCTAACATGTGTAAAGATTTTAGAAAGGGATTTGTTTATCCACCGTACAAATTAACTTCTAATTGATGATTTTCTCTCAAGGATAGGTTACTGAATGTCATGTGTAAATACCACTTTAAGATCTTGCAGTGGAAGTGTTTCATTTAAACTTAATCATAATAATTTAAATCTCATATCATAATTCTCAGATCTTCCGCGAATTCAGCGGTGAATGTGTTTACAAAGCATTTAATTCCTCTAGAAATAAAAATCGGATGAATGTAAATCAGAATATCTTGCCAGTCACAAGTAAATTTAATTTCTCTACTGATCCATCGATTTAGATGCATAGCATTAAGAGACCTAATGCTGAAACGGGCAGTAGCTTCAATATGTATAAACCACATTTAGTTAGAAAGCGCTATATCCCCATGCAGTTAATTCTGGAGAAATTGCGTGTATGTTTGACCATTTGCTCGCAGCAGAAGAAAGAAGGGACTGATAATTCCTGCCCACGCGTTTAATGAAAGTTGGTGTTGAAGTTCACGTTCTCCAATATCATTGAAATTTTCCAGACACCGAAAATAATTTCTATGGACGTTAATTATGGAGTTTGGAAATACTTTGTATCATCAGTGAAAGGTATATTAGCTTTAATATATGACTGATGGTCGAGATGGTAGAGTACCTGCCTCTCACCCAAAAGTCCCGGGTTCGAATCCCGGTCGTGGCAATGGAAAATACTGTGAGAGGGATTTTTCCATTATACACGGATATTGGATGTGTGTCCCTTGTCTTTAAATGTGTAGCCCGCACAGGGCTCAGCCTTCTGGGATAAATGGGGTCGTAATTACATGTGGTGTATTTATTTATATTTATTAAAAAAATTTAAATTTTGAGCAAATTATTTGCAGGAAAATCTGGTTGTTGGAGCAATTTTATGGGTTCTTGTGTAAATAGCTACCCATCGATTGCGTTTAAGGCAGCTTATTCCCTCAGAGCAAATGTTACTTACATTACTTTTTCCAAGAATATCAGTGGCCCTTGCAAAACTTCCTTTTTCCGATACATATGGGAAGAGATTTATTTCAGCACAAGGTAGTAGACCATCAGGGTTATATATCCTGGTGGATCGACTGTACTACAGTCAGCGTTGATTAAATGAGTTAAAGATACGCCTTGCTATTGTCAAAATAGAAATGGATTTTATGCATTCGAGAAGTAAATGGTGCATCTTAAAATGTAGTTTTCTATATCCAGAGGTGAGTTGAACATTTTCTTTTTTTATTGGATTTTTGGGTATTTTGGGTTTTCTCTTAAAAGAAAGTCGAATAGGACACTATATTTCTCCTTTTCAGAAAAATAAATTCTAATAAAATGTTTATTTTATATGTATTTAATATATTGCATTCGCAGGACTATACAAGAAAGTAAACGTTGTTCTGTAATAACTTTAAACTTTTGGTAGTTAATATACGACTGTACCTTAAATAAAATATTACAAAGGAAAGGAGTTGAAGCCAACATTAAACTGTGTGATAAAATATTTTACATTGATTATTAGCTGGATATAGAAAATAGTACTTTGAAGGACTTTTTGACATGCAGAAAAATGCAAATAAACAGAGTTTGATTCTCTGATGACCATTTTGATTTGATTAATTATTTTTGTCTTTTTCGATTTATTAAAATTTATTATGATTAAGTTTTAATTAATTGCTTGATGCAACTTTTATTTTTAATACACCACAAACATTTATTTATACCCAAAACCAATCATCGTTCAAACAGTGATTCTTAAAAAGACATTATATTACCAAAAAAGTGATGTGTATCCGTTTCAAAAAAAAAAAATCATTAATAAAAAAACTATTTTACCCATTACGAGATATTAAGGTAAATTTATTTTTCCTTCTATACATTTATTCACTGTAACTCCGAAATGAAGCAATTAAGTACAAAACATCATTCGAGCTTTTAGGTTTCTATTTATTTCAGACAACGGCTCTGAAATTTTCTATTGTACTTAAAAATCACCCTATATATTGTTGCAAATTGTGACAAAGTAAAATTTTAATTTGGATAATAACTCGAAAAACTATAATATTATCCTATATATTCAACTAATCTCCTGACGTTTCAATCATCATCAGAGATTTCAGCCATAATCAAACCATGTCATACACTCGTCACTAATTTGACTCTCCTACACTACTATGGAGTTTCACCAAAGAATATATCTCAAAAATAGGCAATTTTTAAATATTTCTAAGTCTGTTCAGATATACATAGTTGAAGCAAAACCTAACCTCAACATAAATATAAGGAGTCAAATATAAAGCTTAATTTGAATACAAATATTTTTATGCTCTTTCAATAACAGCTATTATTTACGTACGAAATAAATTTAAATTAAATGAACCCCACGTGAAAAGTAAATCGAAATCGTATTTTAGATTCTAAATTTAAAATATTGCAACAGGTACTAAAAAACCGCATCCAGGCACACATACCCTTTTTATGTTTAAACTTAACACTTGTAGGTTGTGTCACCATATTTTATGCCTAATTTATTACCTACTCCGTGTGTCACGATGATATATCGCTCAAATGTATTTTCATTTTCAGAGCTTCCCTAAGCTGACATCCATTCGCGAAAATCCAGAAAAATAGTACCTCAATCATGAAAATAATTTGTTATATTCATTTTGCTGTTCAATTTGATAAAAATATAGAGGATCTTTGTATTTCTTACGGCAAATCGATTAAATTTTCATGAAATAGTTGATTGCTGTAATCAAAGAAAAAGCCAATATTGCCTTTACTTCATTCTACAGCTAACTTAAAAATAATGAAATATTTTGATGACATTTGGTAAATATACAGCTGTACCAATCTTAAAATTATACGCAAATGATAAATATATATAGATAAGCCAGGGCTTTGTGTTATATAAACAAACGTTTTGCCAGTGTATTTTTTTATCAAATAAGCGGGTCGGAAATATTCATTATTTGTTGTGTGCCAATTTTTAAATAGTTTTTATTTTGGACCAAAATTTAAGCAGTGTGTTCGTGATGTTAACTATTTAGATTTCATGAACAGATGAAGATATTAGAAATATATAGACAAATCTAATCTTTCTCAACAGCAACTAACCGTATTAGTGCACTAACTAATATCCTTTTGAGAGAGGAAGTTGAAACAAGAAAGTGGTCAACTAGAAGATATCATTAGATTTAATTACAGAAGGGTCAACACCATTTAATCCTAATGTTCTAAAAAATCCTGGAGGTCTAACTATGAGTCATCTTTACCATTTCTGTAGGTTTTTAAACCACCAGTTGTAAGTAGTGTAGCCTTTAGGTCACAACTTTCAGTTATCTGCATACAAAAGCTCTGTAAATTATTTGAGATGATATCTTAGTGGGCAAAATTAATATTCTTAATTTCAAAACTTAAGCCTAGCACTTTTCGCGTGTCTTTATTCTGGAGTTCCTCCACAAAACAGTTCGAATCCTAATGATGATTTAGTACTTTATCTTGTAAAGTCATCTGCATCTTATTCCCCTCTTCATGCTTAGTATGTACATTAAGACAACCTGCCTGCCTGAGGTATTTAGATTCTGGCTCATCTTTAAAATATTCGCAAATATGGAAATTTATTTTTATATACTTAAATAATGATAATAAAATCGGAGAAGACAACCACACTAACGCATATTAAATACACCAAATATGTAACAGCACCTAATTATACACGAATGTTCACGAAATACTGCTATTGATCTGGAATATGGAATAATTAAATATTCTTCCCAAGGGTAACTTTTAAAAAATTCAGCTTATATAGGGGAAAAATTTCTCGATGTAAATAGGATGTATTTTTATCCGTTACATAATTTATTGAAGCGATAACGGACTGCTGAGTTGCTCAGGATTTTTTTATGGACAGTACTGTAAAACTTAATTACAAAACAAAGCGGTACACTTTAAGCGACCCTACCGGCTGAATGTGCGGCGACCTGTGTTATGAATGCATGAGAGATTTACGGAGTTTATGGTAATCACCCATTTCAACCCTAGTATATCGCAGATAGCAAATGCTGGATTTTGTGTAAATAATATACACGAAGGGACCTGCTACTGCGTAGGATAATGAGGGTAAATAATAATTTGCATCAGAAACATCAAAATTGTACATGTGCAACAGTCTCCCTATGTCGGTTTTTTAAATATAAAAGGTTTAATTAAACTCTTGTGTAATTTGTTGAAGTAAATAAGTTGGGAAGTCAAGATGTGTTTAGTTAGTTGCAAACATAAATTTAAAGTGTATAGGAGACAGGAGACACATAATATTCCTCTTTTAGGATTAGAGAGTACATGGATAGTAGCATCTTTCAGTTTTCTTATTTAGCTAAAGCACATCCAACTTAATGCTTAAATATTTGCAAAACAAATATTATCCTAAGTAGAAAATAAGCTTTGATGGAACATGTAGCGTCTCAAATTTAGAATCAGGACAAGTCAACACTTTAACAAAGCCACACGCATCGAGAACTGGGGTTCTAAATTAATTTATCTTCCTTCAAGTATAAAATTGTATGGAAATGTTTGCAAACAGAAAGGTTAGCCGGCAACTGGCAAAGAAAAACGAGGTTACCTTGAAATGAGTGCCGGAGTATGAAGGAATATAAGGTAATGAGGTCGCGGATCGCTTTGCTACAGAAGATGCATGAACATCATTTATCAAGTCTGAACCGTTTTATAAAATATATAAACGTCACGAATGAGGTGTGAGAATGGGAAAAAGAACATTATTCCACTTACTAAAGCCTAACTACAGGACAAAGACAAACATTGAACTATTTGCAAAAGAGATCTAAAGAGCTACTCGAACTCAGCAGACTGAAGTCAAAGCTAATAATAACAGTGTTCGTGGACACTACCCATTTAGTTAAAATTATGAATACAGGAAGAGAAAATCGTCTTATAAGTCTTATCATGGACATGGCTGATTGGATTGGAATGATTTGGCTATCTAGG
This sequence comes from Rhagium mordax, assembly GCA_963680705.1. Lineage (NCBI taxonomy): Eukaryota > Metazoa > Arthropoda > Insecta > Coleoptera > Cerambycidae > Rhagium > Rhagium mordax. The sequence goes on along the minus strand of OY796659.1, from coordinate 59,423,676 downwards.
TCTAAACCCAACAGAACACGTCTGGTATCTATCGAAGGGGGGATATTACTGCGAAAAAGCTCTAGAAAGATTTGGCGAGCTGCAACGTTCTATTCAGCAAGAATAGAAATGATTAAAGCAACACCTCGGCTCTTGGTCATTTAGACCACTAACCACCAACTAAATTGATACCTAACATAAGAGAGAAGTTTTGTTTAAATTTCGTTTTTGCTCAGTCATGAATTTTTAACAATTATTTTTTCTCATTTTCTGGTCAACATTTTTTGTAATAATTTTTTTAACGTTTAATTAGTCTTGGTACCATGAAAGTTGCAAGGCAAATTTTTTATTAAGCAGTATTTATATTTAGTTCTCCTTGAAAAGGTCAACAGTGGTGCGTAGTGCGAGTAGGATTCACATAAAATGAACCCAAAATACCAAAATCTATTTTAATTTTAATAAATATTTTTAATAGTACATCTAAGTATATTATTTTTTCCTTGAAATATTTTATGATTCGAGATAAAAATATTTTACTTGTATGTTTCCAAATTATTATTTGTTTTGTTTCTAATGTAAACTATTTCAGACACATTAAAGTAGTAAATCATGCTTACCTAAACACTTCGATTTATTACAAAAATCTGTGGAATGACAGACAGATTAATGGGTACATTCGCCTTTTCTAATTAGTGACTGTTAATAAAAATTTAACAGCTATTTTAATTTGTTGTACGTACTTCAATATTATTGTTACTTACTCGCAAGGAAACAATAATTATTTTCAAAACAGCTTGTAGAATATTTTTGATTTTATAATACCGACGAAACTGTTAATATTACAGGTATACTAGGCTGGCTTTGCAATTAAGGATAAGAGGATTAAATAATCTAATTTATCTTGCTCCAAACACTAGGTGAACTTTGTATTTCCTCTAAAAGGTCTAAGAAATTATATTTGAACTAAAGTGTAAGCTAGAGAAGGGCAGTTTAAAAATAGATGTAAAATTAAATAATTTATTAGGTAGGTTTGCAAAATAGGAATCATATAGAACAGAAGCAACATAATAATTAATACAAATCATATTTGCCTATAATTTGCCTAGTAGCGGGTGTTCAGTGTTTACCAAAAGTGAGTGAAAAGTTAAGTGCCAATAATTACTGTCAAATCTAAAAACAAATTAAAAAACAATTTATTGTTCTTTAGAAGAAATCAGTAAAAAAGTATAAAATAATGGAAGAAAATATTTAACGAGGAATAATATATTGAGCACACCATCATTTCTTATTCATCATGTAAACTGACATTTTTGAAAATCCCATTAATTTAACATAAAAATGTAGCTTAAAATGGATAGTTTTAGGTATATTGAAAATTTTGTACTCTCTTAAATTTTTTTCAAGCTAACTTAACTGTTAACTACAATAACAACTTTATAAGTTGAAATGAAAAATATCACTAAGAAATCCAAGATGACCTTTAAATGACTTTCACAGGAACAAGTATAGATATTTTATTTAACAGGTATTTCCTACATAATCAAGAGTAAACAATCTCTTAAATCCCTGTAACTATATTTTAGGGCATTCATTTCAATGATTTTATGAAGAATTTACTGTTTTTTTAAATTATGGAGAAAAACCAACACAATTTGATTTTAAAAACGGTTAATCTTCACAAGAATCAGTTGTATCATTATTACTTTCAAAATGTCCTGTATACTATATTATGAAATGCAAACCTGTATGCATTTTAATACACAACATAGTAAATTATTATTTTTCTGGATACATTTTCCATTCTTAAATTGTCAGTTTAATAAGAATTTCCTCTTCTGAGTAAACTAGCAGCTTCAGGTCTTTAATTATTTCGACCTAAACCCTTAATTCTGTATCTCTTAATATTTATCTTTAAATATCAAGAGACAACCAGTAATTATTCTTGTATAAAGTTTCTAACTTGCAAGTTCTTCTGTGGCATTTTCAAAGAGCACTTAAAGGTAAATTCACAGTAGCAATTGCTTGTTTATATTCTTTACTCAAACTCAATGATTTTTCGGATTCATATCATGGACACTGGTTTCATGTCAATTATTTCTATTATTAATGCTTAGATTAATACAAAGCCCTAAATGATAATAATTATACATAAATAATTATTGGTTATCATAAAAAAACAAAAATTTTGAACGATTATGTTTTTTGATATCTAATTAAAATTTTGATTGTTTGATTCTTGGCAAACCATTTTTCAAAATATATTATTTACTAGTTCACAAAAATCGAAGAACAGAAACTACACTTGATATACATAAATTATTGAGAATCATAAATCGAAGAACAGAAACTACACTTGATACACATAAATTATTGAGAATCATACCACGCACATTCGATAAGATCCAATAAACCCAACATAAAAGAAATAGAGCAGGAGTGAAAGAGAGTAAAATACGTGGACACATAAGAGTTTCCAGCCGTTATTACCAACTACGGAAAATGGAATTTGAACCCATGGGCACGGTATACAATGACAAGTTACACTTTTACCCTCTGTGGTGGGCCAATAATAAGTATTGTAAATCTAACAAGACTGTTATATTCGATTAAGCGCTCTGATATAATAAAGATGGAACATCCAACGAATCCTTAGTGTTAAATAATTTACATACAAAAGTTATATGTCCTTTTCTATTAAAATTAGTAAATATGGCCGCCACTACCTAAGGTGGGTTATTACAAAAATTTTGTACTGAATTATGCATTTACTACAAAATGTGCTGCCATAATTCAATTAACAATTTCTGTATTTCGTTCCTTTACGTTTATTCTTTATTTCTTTTATGTTTTATTATCAATTTTCTTTATTTCTCGCGTGCTGTTAAAGTCCTTTATGATTTACACAAGAGCTGTCTTACTTTCTAGCTTCCCCTAATAGTCTTTATTGGATTCTTGTGGAGCTTGCTCTTTTTATTTGGAACGCAGCAGAACTGAGAGCTGTCAGTGTAAACTATATATCTTTTATCCAGTTTCTGCAAATAACAATTACAAAGGATTAACTTTGGCAATGTCGATGCTTAACTACGTTACAGACCACTGGATAACGTCAACTTTGATGAGCACACTGACAAAACTATACACACATGCACACACATCAATCTAGGGGTATTTATTCTAGTACGAGTAGATTGCCATATCTTTTGTTTCTCAAAAAGCCTAAATATTCGATAAATTTTATTGGATATTTATCTGTATTGAATAACTTTGTTATGTTTGACTATAGTTTTTAATTTTAAATTATGCGTAGAGAAATCATTTGAGTTGATATGTTGGAAAGTGATGCGTGACAAGTCGATGTAACACAAACTCTGGAGCATGAATCAGTGTATGATTTAGCATTTATGGACAATATATGAGCGACAGTTAGGCCCGTCAAATAATTAAGGACAACACAAATTAGTCATTCAAACTTTGCGACGGAACCCGATGGTTACTGATCCAAAGATGGTAAATCGAATCCGGTTAACACATGCCGTTGAAATTTCCAGTGCCATTATAGAAGGCAAACTTCGTAATGGTAGTTTAATAATTAGCCAACTTCCAATTAAAGACAATCGCGATTACAATTGTTTTGGACAAGCGAACACCAATATTAAGATAATATACAAGATGATACAAGATACAAGATAGATACAAGTATGGAAACAACCGGACTACAAAGGCACAAAGGGTATTGTAGAATGTATACGAAGTGTAGGAAGTGCATAATCATATAATAGTGAAAGGTACAAGTTGCAATTTGAATTGGCAAAAAAACGAATATCATTTTGAAAGAGAATTATTTGATAGTAGCTCATTATGTGGCAGATTCCTCGACATGTGTTGTTTCTTCAGGCGATGTTTCCACTCTTATGCATAACACTATTACTAATTATGAAACCATAATATGTGTAAGTAAGAATGACGACTGAACTAACTTAAAATAATATTCTTTTAATGAACGGTGCGTGATAGCTCTTTGTGACGATATGAGTAATAGTAGTATTGCCAGAGGAGATTATCGTAGATAGGTAAATCCAAACCAACCGATCCATAGCTATGTTGCTCTAATATTTGTCCATTTTTCCATTTCGTCTAAAATATACTCGACTTTTTGAATAGATTAAAACCAGCAAGATTAATTTCACAATTCTACAGTCCAATGATTCTGACTTAATCAAGATTCATCTGCAGTGTTTAATTTTTAGCAGGAGCAGCTTGTATGAAAGATACCTACCTACATCAGCAAGACTATGCAAAAAATATTAAATGAAGATAAAATAAAGTCGACAATGAAAGAAAGCATTTAGCTAGCTGGAAAGTTATGTAATCGTAACCTAGTTAAAATACTTTGATGTATTAGAATAGAATAAGTATTTTAGATTGAACCTGTTACTTGGCTTAAAATACTTGTCGATTCGATTACAAAATGCATGAAAAGTTGCTGGGAAGATCAATGCATCTGCAAGATTAAATTGAATTCGTTCACCTTCACCGTTCCTACTAGAACTTGTCAAGGTCCAGAGACTATAAAAATATATTTATATGAATGCCTGCAGTTTCTACATAAAACCCCAGCTTAAAGAAATACAGTAATGTTGTTTGGATCAAAGGGCACACAATCCTTTGGCATTGTGAATTTATACTTGCGATTGCAACTTTCCTGGTGAGCCATTCTTATGGGATGTATCGAATGGATTCTACTTCGTGAAGGTGCACTATCTGCACTTTTGTCACGGCACGTAAGAATTTGTAAAAGATTTAACGATAATAATAAATAAAAAAATCCTTTTATACAATGTATATTCAAGCTTTTAAAATAGTAATTACAATAAGAGTATAGCGTAGGTCTAACCTTATCTAACAAAATAATTTAAAAAATATCATATTACTCCAAAAACGAGTCCAGGATTAATAGTAATCGACTGTGGCAGAAGATCCAGAAGGAAGACTGCGTAATAATTTGATTTGGTTGTTCAACCAGTAAATTTCACACAATAATTTCGGTTTGCTTGCAATTTCACTAAAACTGTCTTTAAATGCGATGTTGTCATTCGAAAGGACTGATCAATTTGAACAGTGTTTTCAGCGAAGTACAAGGTGTCTTGCTTAAATCTGGAAAAAGGTAACTTCTTATTTTTGGCCAATGGTATAATTTTTTTTTTAATATGGCACTACCGTATTATAGTAAAAAGTTTAGGTAAGTATGTGTTTTTATCACCAAATATCACTAAATCATATAAGCGATTGTACCCCACTTTTTCCAATCCACTTTTTCCAATGGATTTTTTCCAATATTTCCAAAAGTTTTTCTTTCCAACATTTATTCAAAATTCAAAAATTAAGCCAACTTCAAATTAAAATGTCAAAATGAAAATCAACAAGCTAACTTTAAATCCAACTGTCAACATCAAAATCAATAAGTCCGGCATATCGTCATCTGTCACGTTTTAGTGTCTTTATAATTTGTAGTTTTTGTAGATGGTTATCTTCACAAGGACGCTTGAACGGAAGAGTATTTTGGAAATGTAAATTGTACCCTAAGAGCAAAGTTCGAGCGATCACGCGTTTTCACCTGACTCATGGACAGGTAAACAACAAATATTAATAATAGTAGTTGTACGTAAGAAGTCCCGAAAGTGGCATTTTACTGAACGAGTAGGCAAATTTCAGGGCGAGCCGCAGGCGAGTCCTGGAAGCCTGCGAGTCCAGTAAAAGCACTTTTGGGACGTGTTACGTACAGGGTGATCCACCATAAATTCACCCTCCTGTAATTTGGCCATTTATGAACGAATTTCCAAATTTGAAAAACCAAATTATAGGGTTTTTTCAAAAATTTGAAGGTATACTTTAAAAAATATATATCTGGGAAATTAGAAGAGCTAGGAATATAAACTACTTTTTTTTAATGGAACACACTATATTTTGTTTGAAAATCAGACTGGTCGTGTTTTTGTGGTTTCAAAAATATACACTTTTATATATTTGTCTTTTTTAGTTTTAGAGATATTGCCCAAATAATTATTTTATTTTATTAAATAGAATCGCCCGCACAACAATAATGAAATTGAACTCAAGTAGGCTTTGATATTTATTGAAACCTATTACAGATTTGTATTACATTTAAACGAGACACTTCTTTATCTAGTCTATCGATAATATAATCGACGTGATACAAAGACGCTTTTTATTACAGTTTTTTAAATTCATTATTATTTACGATGGTTCATCATGTTTATAATTGATGAGGGTTTCACAAACTTTGAAAAAAGTAATAAATAAGTAAAAACTAATTGAAGTGAAAAAAATTATCATAAAATATAAAAATATATAAAAAATTACAGCTAATAAAATGACTAGAAGTCAATAAGTAGTTAATTAATCTACTGCAAAAATCTAAGTTTTACTGGTACCAAAAAAAGGAAGATTAAACTCGGAAGAGAAAATGTTTTCATTTTGTGTAGGTATTGGGAAATTGATTATGAACAGAAAATTCCAAAATTATTATTACAATTGATCAGATATGCAAATTTAGATAACAAAAAATGTATTGAACAACAATTGATGAGGTTCTTGCTGACAAAAGTGACTGTGATTTTCTTTTACTTACGGAGCACTGGCAAAATAGCGATCAATTAAATTCTATAAAATTAGACAACTTTACTTTATTAGACTGTTTCTGCCGTAAAACCCAGAAGCATGGTGGTGTTGCACTGTATAAAAATATACAATTTAGCTCCAATATTACTGTTCATCCTATAACTGAATTTTGCAAAGAAGGTGTTTTGGAATGTTGCTGTGTTGAACTAATTAATTATAATTTCATTATTGTTGTAATATACAGACCTCCTTCTGGAGACTTTAATATTTTTTTAAATTTATGTAATGGTTTACTGAATCATCTGCATGATACAAAAAAATCAATAATCATTGGCGGTGATTTTAATATTAACTTTTTAAGTCAGAGTACTAATTTATCACTTTTTAAAGATCTGCTTTTTTGTTTTGATCTCTGTATTACTATTAATTCTCCAACAAGAGTAACGTCAATTTCTAGCACGTGTTTAGACAATTTTCTGATTACGACAAATATTAATAATTTTAAAGCTTGTGTTGTTGACTTACATTTGTCTTATCATTTTTCTCAATTTCTGTCCATTAAAATAGAAGTAAAAAGTAAAAATGAAACTAAATATGTATACCGCAGAAATTTTAATACAGAAAACATTTCTTTGTTTCATAGTTACTTACAAGATGAGAATTGGCAGAATGTTCTTACCCAAAATTGTCCTGATACTGCCCTAGACCATTTTTATAGCACAGTTTTGTATTTTTTTGATATTAGTTTCCCTATAAAACGTTTTAGTATCAACAATAAAAAAACTAATAAAAATAAACATATTACTCCTGAATTTGTTCAACTGAAAAATCAGGTAAATTAATATAGTGACATATCTAAACTAAATCGAAACTATAGGGATCATAGTATATACTTAAATAATTTATATCGTAATAAATTAGCGGCTGCCAAACGTGCATATCATGATTACGAAATCTGTAATTCAGACAATAAAACCAAAGCCATGTGGAATATAATAAAATCAATTCAAAGATCAAGTTCAACTTCTAAAGATATCCACTTCATAAAGGATGGTAATGTAATACCGGTAGAAGATGTAGTTAATAGTTTTAATTTAATTTTCTCTACTGCCACGAATACAAATGGCTTATGCGATTTTGACTATTTAGAATCTAATGTACCCAATTTTCATAAATCTTTGTATTTATCTCCAGTTTCCGCTACTGATGTTGAAATTCTTGTAAATAAATTAAAATGTTCAAACTCCAGCGGCCATGATAATATCTCTAATAATTTGATAAAGAAATGCCAACATGTCATTAGCTCTCCATTAGCTCATATAATAAACCTTTCCATAGAGAAAGGTATATTTCCCAGTAAATTTAAAAGAGCCATTGTTCACCCTCTATACAAAAAAGGAGACCCGAATGATTTTAATAATTACAGAGCTATAAGTTTACTATGTAGTTTTTCGAAACTTTTAGAACTCCATCTCAAAGATCAACTAATAAGCTTCTTGCAAAAAAATATGCTGCTTTCTCCTGGTCAACATGGTTTTACTACAAACAAAAGCACGGAGACTGCGTTATGTCATTTCCACCACCAAATTATTAAAGCGGTAGACAATAAGAAATCTGTTGTGGGTCTGTTCGTAGATTTTTCACGGGCTTTTGATTTGGTTGATCATCAGTTGCTTATAGCTAAACTCGCTCGATATGGTGTTCGAGGAACAGCTTTACAAATATTTTCCTCATATCTAGATAATAGAACTCAAATTGTAAAGATGGATGGTGGAGTTGAAAGCGAAAGTCGTGATATCACTCAAGGAGTTCCACAGGGTTCAATTTTAGGGCCACTGTTGTATATATTATTTGCCAATGATATTATTGATTACTTACAAAAAATACCAAATGTTCATGTAGTGTGCTATGCCGATGATACAAACATCCTAGTTATAGAAGATAACTTAAATAAAGCAAAAGATACCACTGAAAGAGTTTATCGAGAAATATTATGCTGGGCCCAAAAAAATAACTTAAATTTAAATCAATCAAAGACTATTTCTATACAATTTTCATTAAATAACAATCCTGAAATGCTAACACTTTTTAATGGTACGGATCTCGAAATAAATACCTGTGATGCGCATAACCTATTAGGTGTTACTTTCGATAAGCAACTGCAATGGACTCACCACATCGAAAATTTATGTATAAAGTTAAGAACATGTTGTTATGCCCTTAAATTTATGTCTAAACACTGTAGCGAAGAAATACTTAAAACATTGTATTATGCCAATTTCCATTCCCATCTTAGATATGGAATTGTAAACTGGGGTAATAGTAGCAACGTGGCTAGGGTATTTATATTACAAAAATACGCAATTCGCATTTTGTCAAATCTGAATTATAGAGATACTTGTCGTAATGCTTTTATAAACTTGAAAATATTGACTGTTGCTGGTCTTTACATATTAGAAGTATGTTCATATGTTCATAAACATAAAGAGATTTTTTTAAACAATCAAGTTAGGCACTTGCATGACACTAGATCCAGAGATCTTTTACTGCCTGATTCTCATAGAACAACTATGTACCAGAAAAGTTTTCTTTACCAAGGTTGCAAATTATACAATTCACTAGACGAAGATATTCGAGCTTCTGGTAGTATACATATTTTTAAACGAAAAATGAAAAAATTGTTGCTAGGCAAAAATTGCTACACTCTTGATGAATTTTTTTAATAGTTTATTCTCTACATTTTTTACATTTTATACTACATAATATATGTAGTTTTTCTATAATATATATTCTTTTATATGTGACGGGTACAAATTAATCTGTACATTTTTTTTATATATTTATTGTAATGTTTAATATGTTACTTTGCAGTGTTTTTTGCACTATTTATTTGTACTGCTATTTTTAAATATTTGTGACGTTTTCTTCATTGACTTTTTGTATACTTTTGTATATATATCTTTGCATAGTGGAGAAATAAATATTATTATTATTATTATTATTATTAATAACAAAAATTAAATACGTAAATCTTACTAGATGCAAAGATCATGTATACACTAGATAGTCAGACCTATTGTTTAATTTTATCGATCATAAATGGACTCCAACTTAAGCTTCATCTCACTTTAACTCATGATACTGGCAATACTTCTCTGTTATTTGGCATCCAATTTTGCATGTGTTAGAGAGAGAAGATGGGGCGATGAAATAAACAGTGGCTTTGACTATCTAGTATATGAAATGATCTTTGCTAGATGTAATGGAAATCAAATTTTAAGGGCAATTTTGTTACGAAACAAATTGAAGAATAGTAAAACGAAAACTTCCTCAAATCAAAGATTGTCGTCTTGACTGATGTGAAACTACATTAATCGAACAAGAAAAATATATCATCAAATTTGTAGGTAAAAGCAAAATATACAGTTGAGAAGATATGAATATTTAACTAGATCAAATCAAATAAACTATGTACTAAAATATGTTTACAACATTGCATTGAATTGAATTTTCAGATGAACTTAATTTTAAAATCAAACAGTTAAATTATATCAAGATAACATAGCTATTTTAAGATACAATAAAAATATTTAATACATTTTGATTCTTACCCGTGTCCATTTTTCTTTGTTAAAATGACCTGAAAGAGACCCCTGTATCCGTGTATCCACGAATTTTTTCCTTTTACTTCCTTGTTGACTGTCGTTCTCGGTTTCCGATTTAATTCCTTATTGACGGCTGTACTCGGTTTCAGATTTTAAAGTTATAAATACCCTACGTGGCTAAAAGCAATTATCTAGAAGCCAAAAGAAAGATTCTAGCTCTATGTACCTCAGCCGAATAACCATGAAGTTCGTTTTCACTTTTCGTAACGCACGCGAATGGAAATTCTTTACATTACCAATAATGGCGTTCTACTAATGGGCGCATTCGAATAGATCGCGTAAGCGGTTTCCAACGTGTAGTCATTAATAGCTTTAGAATATAGAGTACGTACCTATTACAGTTGCATACTTACCTCAAGAACTCCGAGATGTAGTAAGCATAAAGAAATTAGGACGAAATAGTAGATAATAATAAACAATGTCAAACAGAATTCAAATATTTTGTTACAACGTATAAGGTTCTGTATCATTAACAGTCTCTATGCAGGAGAATAATAATAAGTTATCTTGATGGAAAGAACCGAGTACGGAAGTCTTTCTCTACTTAATTTGAAATTTTCTTGTGTAAAAATTAATAAGTTATTTGTGTTCCAATTCCTACTGTAGTTTATTATTTTAACCCGCCTTGGTTATTCACTACAGTGTACCTTTTTGAAAGGTAGCATGAATATTTAATTGAAGAGTATATACTGAAATAAAGCATACTGCTATGTAAATTTATACAGTTAATGTATGTTTGAAACGCAAACGAAATGTTGCGAAAGTTGTGGTACCGGCTCTTGCTAAATTAAAAGTAAATTATTAGAAAAAAAAGAATATTAAGGGGGTGTAAATTATACATGTGCATATTATGAAGTTATATTGAAATGGTTATTACAAACTTTTACCCTATTTTACTAATGAAGTGATAATATGTAACCACAAGAATTTCTTAGTAGTTTATTATATAAATTAATAAAAAAAAATATTGCCCATCACACTCTGCGATGTATAAGAAATAAAATCAAAAGTAAACGTTTAACTTTGTCTTTTAAAAATATATTAGTTTTGCATGAGTCTGAAACGTGGATTCAACCTAAAGAATTAAAATTGGAATTGGAGAACTGTATAACTGATGTATTGAAATTAAAAAATTTGTAGAAAACATTTTATTCTCTAATTAATGCTAATTATAATAATTGTCCTACACGTCATAGTTTTAATCTGTAGTACAACATACACAAAATGTGAACTATATAAAAATAACCTGTATTAAGTATATTAGATGTACCCTTGATAATAAATTAACCAATTAAGATATATATGTTTCCATGAAACTTACTACCTCTAGTTCATGTCATTGTGTTACATCAGAATTAAAATAAGTTCGTAGTTGAGAGGAGGTGACAAAAAATGAAAATCGAATACTATTGTCTTCATAAAAATTAGATTACAGCAAATTGCACAAGAAAGTAATTTGTAATATAATTCATGTACTCAAGACAAAGCTTTTGCATATTTGAAACTTATTTAATAAAACAACGGCATAATATTTAAGAACTGTGTGAAGCAAACGAGTGGCACTGGTTTCTAAAATCAGAATATATAATTTGCTGAAGAGAATAAACAACGAATATTAGCGTACTACGTACAACTTTACTTGGTTTATTTGTTAGGTATTGAATTGTGCCGGGAATTACGGTCTCTGGGGAGATAAACCATGAGCTTATTGTATAGCTGCATCGACTTCAAACTGATATAAGACTAACTTTACAGGATTGTGTATTGGAAACTTTCAAAACATCTTGCATAAACTGACGTCAATACAGTCCCGTGCCGTAATAAACAAAACGTAAAATTATGTAATATGTAAATTTTACCTAAAAGATGTAACTTACTTCTAAGATGTGGGCTGCATGAAAAGAGTTTCGAATTTGAATGCTTATGATACCCACGCACCAAACTTCAAGAATATGAATATACTGGTAAACTGTTTTCATTACATTAATTTGACCAATGAAGATAGTGAATGGGAATAAGATTTATACGGCTTCTTTAACCTTTAGCCAACAAATACCACCCTAAAAGAATCATTAAGTGAAAGTTTTCAGTGGGTAGAACTACAAGAAGAAGATTAAAATGTATATTGGAAAGAAAATAAAATTATATGGTACTACTTCTCTTTCATTTAGAGGTAAAAATTTTACAGAAGGAAAATATAGAGTTACTATTTCGAAAAATACTCCACTTTACATTAAAAAATACATTTGTGGCAAGTTAACAAAGAAATACAGAGTAAATACAAAAAATCAACCGGTATATACAAAAAAAAATATTTCCGGTGTAACAAAATTATAAGTAATTACACAAAAATAAAAATAAAAATAAAACACCATAATATACCATATAATTTAAATAAATTTAAATTATTAATCTACTAGGTACACATGATTAAAACTGACAATAAGATAATTCAGTATAATAAATAAAACGCAGATTTTGAGCGGAGAGATTTTATTAATTTAACAAATTAAGCAATTTAAAAACAAGTCTTCCTTTTTACGTAGAATTTAATGCTGCATTAAAAACAAATATTACTTTTTTAAGAAGTTGATGGTCAAAAAATTAATAAGCAGACAAAAAAAGAAATTTGGCGTTCGCAGCGCCCTCTACATTATTTTAATGGTCCATAACTTTTTAAGGAAGCAAAATGGTACTATGTTCAGCTAAAATGATTTATTTTTACTCAAGGAACCTACTGTTACAGTTTGGCCCATTCTGTAATGGACACCCTGTATAAATTAAAATTTAATGAATTGTTCTTGGATTTAGATAATCTATATTTGGGATAGTAAAGATAATCTTTGTACCTTGTATTATGTAAATGAATATCAGAGTGTGTCTGTAAATGTCTTTTCTTATTGTGAAATTCTTGTAGTCTATTGTAGATGTACAGGTTAGGTAATGACATTGTTTTTAACTTGATGGACAATGGTCTGCAGTGTTCAAGATAAGGGACACCCGCAACAATTCTTATAACTCTCTTTTGTAATATAAAAACCGTTTGCAAATAAGCAGAGTTACCCCAGAGTATAACTCCGTAGCTCATGTGAGACTGAAAGAGGGCGAAATAAACGATCAATAACGTACTTTCATTTATTAATTTACTAAGTCCTCTAATTACAAAGGCTGCACTAGACAGCTTACTACAGAGTTTTTGTACATGTGTATCCCATTTTAACGAGTCATCTATTAATGCCTAATAACTTTACACGATCTCCTTTGATCATAGCTAAGTCTGAACTAATTATTAAGCTTTGCGTTTTGTTTTCGTTTAAGCTTAGCCTATTTGATAAGAACCATAGCTTAGATTTTTCTACAGCAACATCAGCTTGAGTGTTAAGTTCTCTAACATTAAGTTGTCGAATTTATTAAGGTCAAATCATCGACAAATGGTATCAAGGTAGATAGGCAAGTAATTAATATAAATAAGAAATTGAATGGGACCTAGTACAGAAACTTGAGGCACTCCATGCTCTGTAGTTTTTATTTCAGAATTAATATTGTCTACCGATAGACATTGTTTTCTATTATCAAGATAGGACTTAAAAGGAGCTAAAGGTAATCTAATCTAATGCCATAATATTCAAGCTTTTGAATTAGTATTCCGTGAGAAACACAATCAAAAGCTTTACTCAGATCACATAGTGTAATCGACGAGGAAAAACTTTCCTCGAGTGCCCCGATTATGCCTTCAATTACATACGAAACAGCTTTGGTTGTCGAGCAGTTCTTCCTAAAGCCCAATTGGCACGAATTCAAAATATCATTAGATTCCGGATATTTAACTAGTCTAATTTTTAAAAGTATTTCCATGATTTTCCCAAATATGGGTATAATGGATATTGGGCGGTAATTGTCAAGTGACATATCGCCTTTTTTAAAAATGGGTATGATTTTAGTTAGGTAATTTAAATATATCCGAAAAAATGCCAGTGCTAAAATAAGCATTAAATAATTTGCTTAAGGGTACGGCAATACTTAATATTGTATTTTTTAACATAGCAAGATTCATACCGTAAATATCCAATGAAGAAGTATTTTTTAATAACATTACAGCATCAATTACTTCTTGAGGCGTTGTGGGGAGTAAGAAAAATGAACTGGATGGTCTATGTGTGTCATCATAAGGTCAGTAGCTGATAAACCTGAGTCTTTTATAGAATTCACAATAGAGCCCGTGACAGTGGCAAAAAAATCATTAAAATCGTTATTCGATATATTATTTGAGTTTGGGGAGTTTTTTATAATATTTCTTTCCATATTCACAATTTTTCAACTAGCCTTAATTTTGTTATTAGAATTTACAATGTACAAATTGTAAACAGTTTTCTTACTTATTTCAATAGTTTTTTTTACGTAAGTACGCCTATATGTAAAAAATGTATCTTTATCTTCATCGGATTCGGTTATGTTAAAAATTATTTTTAAGACGGGCAGATTATTTCTCATTTGCCTAAGCTCATCACAGAACCATCGAGGTTGCATTTGAGTATTAAATGTTGAACGCTTAGTCAAACGGAATATTTTTTCAACGTGAGACCGATAAGTATTAACTAGTAAACTGTTCAACATTGTCATAATATAATAAATTAAAATCACTCCAATTAAGTGTATTTAGTGATGTATTCAAATCGCAAAGGCCACGTGATGTTATTTTTCTTCTAAAGGAAACTGTAGTTTTTCTACTATCTTTCACTTCATTTACGGAAATATATTGACCAGAATGATCTGGAAGGCAAGGATCTATTACATGGGAATTATTGGCAGAATCGTCAAAATTAGTTAAGATATTATCAGTAGTAATACCACAAGAGATTGAATTTTCGCGATAAGTCTGTTGATTTATTTCTAACGAAACTGAGTTGCTTGGTTTTCTAGCAACTCAGTTGAGTTTAGAAATAAAAGATAAACTTATAAGATAAATTCAATCTCGAGTGGTATTTTATTAGACTATTTCACGAACAAATATTTTGGTTGATAACTTTACTTGAAGTAGCACCGAAGCGACTCATTTTGACGTCTGTCTCTATAATTAATTTTTATTAAACTGTCAAACTTTGCTTTGCCATCTGTATCCATGGTTATGGCCATCCGTATCCATGGTTACGTCGTTGAAAACAACACGCTGATAGACCAATTAGAATTGAAAGACAGTCGGTGTTTTCGCTGTAATACAGTCTTTGGTTTGTGATTGGTCAGATTATGTGATAATTTTAGGGTGAGTGAAATAGTCAACACAAGTTGATGAGCTACTAGTAACTCTAGTATACTCGCAAATACTTTCAAACCAAAAGAAGAAGATGAACACATTAAATCACTTAGATTAGCAGATTATCCCCTGAAATTTATGTTAAAATTACCGGCCAGTAATTTATTAGTGTATTTATCTGTACAATATTCTAACAGTTCAATAAATTTACTATGAAAATTTTCATATTGCCCCATACGCGACCTATACACTGCGATAACTATACATTTCAATTCAGTCAACTCCGCGCAAAATTCTACATCAATATCAATACAAAATTTTTTAACATTAACTATTTTAAATAAGGTGTTATTTTTCACATAAATCGCTACTCCGCCATCATTGTAGTCTAATATTTTAATAGACTTTAAATGCTGTTCATCAATTATCCAGTGTTCTGACAAGCAGACTACGTCAAAATTGTTTTTATCTAAGGAGAGAGCAAGTTCATCAACTTTATTATAAAGACACTGAATTTTTAAATGAAATAGAGAAAAATTGTAATTTGTCTGCAATATAGTTGACTTACTATTAGCCTTCTCATCTGGTATTGTATTTACTGTAGCAATATTGTCTGCGACAAGTTTGGGTATAAAAAAGAAGCACTATTTCTGTTCTTGCGTGCTTCCTCAAAAATATGATTTGCTGACTTTTATGTACAAATTTTGGAGACACAGAATCTGCTACTTCCACTGAAGCTTCTCCTAAATCTTCTACACTGGAACTTCCTATTTGTCCATCAGATTGCAAAGTTTGCGGGCAATTTTCAGTTTTCTTGTTCCATAGGTATACTGTTTGTAATTGTTTATCTGAGCATTTATTCACAGATAATTTTTTCTTGGTATGTTATCAGTTCATTTAATTTTAGTACTTGTTCTAAAAATAATTTATTTTCGGCTTTTAGCTTTTGCATGTACATATTTTTCATTTCGCCATCTTCCTGCAGTTCGTTCATTGTTTTTTCAAGTATGCTTACTTCTTCAGCTTGGCTGCTTGGCTGCTTTTGTCAAGTTTGCAACAAATTATTTTGTTTCCGTTAATAAAGCGAATTTGGTTTTTGAATTTAGGTACACAGCATTTGTGTATTATATTAAAACATTTCACGTACACAACGGCACACATAATGAATGAATTGCTTATTTTTACAACATTTGATACAACTAATTAGAATGAATATTGCTGAATATTTTATTTCAATTAACCAAAAATATTTTCATACATTAATAATTATTCTTTTTGTTCAATGAAGTCGTTATGCAAGGAAAATACTATTTTTTGTTATATTTTACTACTATACTTTCACAATCTGCGACATTTATTATTATAGCACATTTTACAGAATATATGTTGCACTGTCGAGTTAATAATAGGTATAACACAAAATGCCAATCGGCAATGACATGAACTAAATCACATCCACCATAATTAATGTATTCTGTGATCATATTATGTAATAGATGTCACAAAGATCAGTAATAACTCATTAATAGTTAGTGCACCAGTCACCAGCTTCAATATAAATTACACTTTGTAAGAGCTAGCTCCCCATAATAATATTATTTAAATAATAGAAAATTGAACATTCATAAGAGGAGTCTTGTAGGTCGGTATGAATCGATATGTCAACGTTTTATTATCTTGGATCAAAATTTTATAATTTAGCGCCTTTAGATATTAGTAGCCGCGCTTATGTATTTTCGTGGGCTTGGAATGATTGAAGCAAGCGACCTATTTTATCTGTTAGTACTTCTACCGTGGAATGTGAAAAGACTTCTTGGCCAACTCAGACACGCGTCGTTTACCCCCTGCACCCCATCAAAGGGTGTAATTTTCAAATGACTGTATCTCTGTAACTGTTTGAGCCAAGGAGTTCGTTCGAACGCCAAAATGTTTGTATTTAAAGGACGAATAAAAATGTTTATTACCATTTATATGAATTTTTTAATATTTAGCGAGATATTTTGAAAAAACTAATATTTCTAGAGCAACCCCTTTAAATTTTATCAAATAACTTCAAAACGCACAGTCGTAACGAAAAGGTACCTTAAATAAAAATTATTGCTTACGCTTTTAGTTTCATTTTGGTATAGACATATATGCACTTGCGGTTGCTCAAAGTGGTTTAAATACTGTAGATATCGGGGGAATGCATATTTACAGGACTTAATCATTATGCTCTAGCTGTGCGTCGTGGTCTAATTCTGCGCCGGCGCGGCCCGCCTCTTGAAAAAAACTGTGTGCTTACAATTTTACCTTCATTTTTCTACATATACATATATTATAATATATCTGCAAATGCAGTTGTCCAAAATAGATCAAATATTTAAAATAATTGTAATAAATTTCTCACTTACAACAAACCGAAAACTTTATTATTATCTATTGAAAAAAAATGTCTTCCTCTTCGTCACTGGAATCCTGCTCGTCCAAATGTATAGTCTGTGTCTCCAAATTTTCACAGTGTTCTTCTGCCTCGCACTCACACATTTCTGTACATTTCAATTTATTGATCAAACATTTGCAGCATTTTGTGTTACATTTATTTTTTTGTAGCCGCATCGAATTAAATTTAATATTTCTGGTGGTGTGCACTGTGCATTCCTGTGGGTAGAAAACAGATGCCAGTTGTCCTGAATTATTAGTTTACCATCCAAAATCTGTAGGATTGAACACCTCGCTCTTAGAAATGTGCGAACTGGTCCAAATAAAGAGTTGTAATCTTGCTCTATGCAGAGCTGGATACAAACTACCCTTGATGGGTGGTAACTGATCACCCTGTTATTGCATCTTTGCAAAACCCCACCACCTTAATTCAGGTAATGAGCAACTATTGGTGGCAGGAGCATATACTTTACAAATAAACCTTCCTAAATCCTTAATTATTATATCTAAATCAATTTCTTTGTCGCCTAGCGAAATGGGTGCTTTAAGAATCCTGTCTGCTTGCTTAAAGACTTTCCAAAATTAGAGTTTACCTACAAAATTAAATATGAGATTTTAAAACCAATTAACGAGGTTATTTGCGTTTCTTGGAGAATCCGCCAGTGCTGTCGCAACCAGAAATTGCATGTAATGCCGGAAGTGCTTATCTTTGGAGTTCAGTTAAATTTTTCCACAAAATATTTAAGTCAAGTTTTCTCTTATGAACACCACTACCAGTAACATAGAAACTATTTTGGATCATTGATTTATAATATTTTATTAACAATACGAATACGTCGGTGTCAGGTGGGAATATGTTGAGTGACACTGATTCTTTGGAAGAATGTTTGTTAGGAGCATAAATACAATGCAGAATGATTTTTGTATCAGCCTCTTCTTGTGTGCCAGTCAATTCTTCTACATAACCAGTTTCAGTACAATAACAAGTTTTCTCCCGAGCAACTATTAAAGTTCTGTTCTCGAATAACTTGGTTTTGCATCTTCTGCATTGTATTTATACTTCTAACAAACATTCTTACAAAGAATCAGTGTCATCCAACATATTCTCACCTGACAAGATTCTTAAAGCACTCATTTGGCTAGGTGACGAAGAAATTGATTTAAATATAATAATTAAGGATTTAGAAAGGATTATTTGTAAAGTGTATGCTCCTGCCAGCAATATTTGCTCATTAGCTGAGTTACGGTGGTGGAGTGTTGCAAAAGATGCAACAAGAGGGTGACCAGTTACTACCCACCAAGGGTGGCTTGTATCTAGCTCTGCAAAGAGCAAGATTACAACTTTTCATTTGGACCAGTTCGCACATTTCTAAGAGCGAGGTGTTCAATCCTACAGATTTTGGATGGTAACTAATAATTTAGGACAACTGGCATCTGTTTTCTGCACACAGGAATGCACACCTCCAGAAATATTAAATTTAATTCGATGCGGCTACAAAAAAAATAAATGTAACACAAAATGCTGCAAATGTTTGATCAATAAATTGAAATGTACAGAAATGTGTGAGTGCGAGGCAGAAGAGCACTGTGAAAATTTGGAGACACAGAGCATACATTTGGACGAGCAGGATTCCAGTGACGAAGAGGAGGATATTTTTTTTCAATAGATAATAAAGTTTTCAGTTTGTTGTAAGTGAGAAATTTATTACAATTATTTTAATTATTTGATCTCTTTTGGACAACTGCATTTGCAGATATATAATATATGTATATGTATATAGAAAAATGAAGCTAAAATTGTAAGCACACAGTTTTTGGCACGAGACTAAAGCGTGCCGCGCCGATGCAACAGCCGGCGCAGAACTAGATCACGACGCACAGCTAGGGCAT
The DNA here is from genome assembly GCA_963680705.1 of Rhagium mordax. Classification (NCBI taxonomy): domain Eukaryota; kingdom Metazoa; phylum Arthropoda; class Insecta; order Coleoptera; family Cerambycidae; genus Rhagium; species Rhagium mordax. Next base: position 59,403,831 of record OY796659.1, on the reverse strand, counting down.
AATTAAGACCTGTAAATATGCGTTCCCCCGATATCTACAGTATTTAAACCACTTTGAGCAACCGCAAGTGCATATATGTCTATACCAAAATGAAGCTAAAAGTGTTAGCAATAATTTTTATTTAAGGTATCTTTTCTTTAGGACTGTGCGTTTTGAAGTTATCTAATAAAATTTAAAGGGGTTGCTCTAGAAATATTAGTTTTTTCAAAATATCTCGCTAAATATTAAAAAATTCGTATAAATGGTAATAAGCATTTTTATTCGTCTTGTAAATACAAACATTTTAGCTTTCGAACGAACTCGTTAGCTCAAACAGTTGCAGAGATACAGTCATTTGAAAATTTCACCCTTTGACGGGGTGCAGGGGGTAAACGACGCGTGTCTGAGTTGGCCAAGAAGTGATTTCACGTCCTATGGTAGAAGCACTAACGGATAAAATGGGTCGCTTGCTTCAATCATTCCAAGCCCACGACTGCCTTATTTTGAACATATGCGCGGCTACTATATCGGATGTATTCAAAAAAACCGTTTCTTATTTCCTGCTTAAATATTAATTAATATATCTATCTCTATTCTTTTCTCCAATTGCTGCAAAGAACAAATAAATAATACAGGTTTATTTGTAATTATTAATTTATACACAAATGATATTAATTTTTAATTTTTTTCTTCAGTGACTAACCTATGATACTTTTGGGCTCATTTTAGAATTTTCTTTCGACTCCCTGTAAATTTTTTTTTAATGATTACTGTGAAATAACTATATGCCGTACGCCAAAATGGTTAAGAAAGATATTTGATTGTGCCAATGAAGTTAAAATTTATTCGGCTTTTACTATTAGCGCCGCTTGCACCTCCGGATTACACGGACCCTGATTACAGCATAGGGTAGCAGCCTGGAAATTAACCGCCATAATTTAATAATTTATTACTTTACAATGGTGGCGGTATGAATTCTAGTTGATTGGTTACAAGTGGTTACAAATTAGCTACTAAATGATGTTAAAGTTAGAAATTATGCGGATGCTATGAAGCAGGCCACCATAAAGTAATAATTTATTACCTCATAATGATGGAGTTACAAATTGTAACAGAAATAACTACACCAACAGTTTACTAACTAACTAATTTACTACTTGTTAACGGGATGAATTTGTAACTATTTGTAGTTACAAATTAGTCACTAATTGATTGCAGCTTGTAAACTGGCCGACTAAAGAGAAGGTAATACCAAATATTTTGACAAATTTTGGTATATCAGTTAGAAAATAGTTGCAGATAGTTTAGATTAAATATTTTATTTCAGGTGGATAATTTCGATAACCTAGAGAATTATGGTCCTCGAAGTAGGTCGCTTATGGGCGCATTTTAGACAAAAATGGAGCAATCTGCGGAAAAAGTTCGAGACCGCTTATTTTTTGTATAAATAACATGAAAATTCCCGTCAATTCTACGTGGGTTAAAAAGGATCAAGATAATCAGTTTCTATTGATCTAAGATAAAAATATGTAGTAGTTCTTCGTATCTGTTTCAGTTTCCTGCTTAACATCAGAATTCCCATTTCATGTTAGAAAATCCATTGGATGAATTTCATTAATGTCATCTTCTATAATTTCTAGAGTTCTCTGTTCTGGTGTGTTATTAAAATCCAATTGGTGTGGCATTGAAACAAGATTGATTATAGCAATGCCCATAAACTGGAGAACAATTCCCTTCTTCTGCAGCCATAGTTAGGCCCACAATCTTTTGTGCATTTGTAGAAAATCATGTTCAGTATTTCATGAGCGGGTTATTTCTCACTACCCTTCTTAAATTTTCTGGTTGTTAGTCACTGGAACCATTTTGAACTTGGCAATAAATGTGACATCATATCATCATGTGACACTATATGTCGGTGAAAGTACGTTCAAATTTACGGGAATCCATATTTACTATCGTTATCAAAGTGATTTGGTACACGTAAAACATATCTGTAAAATGTAAAATTTTTGTACAGGGAATAAGTAGTAACGCCCGTCTTCAACTAGGAGTTGTTACACAATTTCAGGATACTTAAATGGGAATAAACCCACAAAAAAGAAACGTGGCTGCACTTGAAGGTTTTATTTGGGAACCTTCTTTGGACTCAACTCGTACGATGAGGACTTTCCATATATTTATGACAAATAAAAGTTCAACTGGCTTGAAATTATTTCATAAAGAAATGCTAAAATGACTGGGCTAATATGTTATCATTTTTTCCTGACATTTTTTACATTCAAGCTTTATTGATGTAAATTGAGCTAGATCAAAGGAACAGGACCAACCATTTTGAATTGAGAGAGTAATTGTGAATGTGACCGATTTTACTTAAACATGTGAATGTAGATTGGCTTTCAAGTTCAAAGAGCAAATTTAAGGAACATACCTGCAGTTAACCAACATAAAGAGAAATAAATATTACAATATCTCTCTTATTTTCCACCGGCTATATCGCTCTGACACGCAAAAGCATTCTTTTATTTTTACTCTTATTTTAACAAATTATTTGAAAATTTAAACCGATTCTGTAATATATGCCATGGATAATAACACATTTAACTATCTAAGTGGTGAGTTTATTTTAAATTGCTCTCCAACTCGTATAAATTATATTTAGGTAACAGTGGTGAATAACAAAGGTTGAACTAGAAAGTCACTTTTATTAGTGACGAGGGCTCTAAATTTACATTGCCTTTCTATAGTAAATTATATGTCCTCCAGTATTTCTAGAAATAGCTGAGTAGGGTAAAGGCAAATTTATCCATTCAATTAAATTAGATGTGATTTCAGCGTTGGTTTATTTCATGCGTTTATTTCTCCAATATGACTTCCTTTTGCTGAACGCGTTTAATTAAATATACGCGATAACTAATTTCAATCACAACCACACTAAACAAATTTAACTTTTCACTCAAGAAGACACAGGTGAAGATAATGAAAATTTCAAAACATACTTAAGATTATTTTAGCTTTTTTCTAATACCATTGTTATGAGAATATAGCCCATTCACAGTATAAATTAATTTGTTTTGACGTTTTTCTCCTGGATTATTTTTCCAGAGCCGCAGCTGTTAAAAATCCATTCGACTTTTCCAATATTTACGTGTAGACTGTAGATGGCATTATTTCAGCAAAAAAAATACATCCAAGGTTGGCAATAATTTAGAAGTGGAAGAAGCCTAGATATACTGATATGCACACCCAGTATAATAACGAGAAACTTATGACAATTGCCTGTGGGATATATTAAGCTCAATTGTTTTAGACTATGATACGTGTACGAATAGTTTGGGCTTTAGTGTGGATTGTTTGTGCCTCTTCGTCTGTACTTTGTGGTTTACCTCTTTACCTCCTAATTGTAGTTTGTTAGTAGGAAGTGGTCGTGGACTTAAAACTTGTATGTCTGCTGTTTCCCCATATAACATGCAGGGCCGGCGTTAGACGCAAGGCGAACGGTGAGCGCCTCTCGTTTTCGCTAACCTTGCAGTAGCAAGCCAGGGGAAGAGACCAGTAGTAAAAAACAACAGGTTACTCAAAGAATTAACGTATTTTATCAATAATGTACAGGGTGATTCACTTAACTTTCGCACCCCACTTTTCTCCGTTATTTTTGCAATTACAAAAAAAATATTATAACAAAAATTGTAGAACTTTTTCTGAAGTTTTTAAATATGGTATCAAAAAAACAATTGAAAAACAAATTATGAAGTTACAGATATAACTTGCATTTTTTTTAATGGAACACCCTGTATTTTATTACATTTTTCGACATAAAATTTTATTCTGATTTCGACAATATAGCACACCTGGTACTTATTTGTAATACTTTCCGAAATATTTGCATTTAAATATATAAATTATAGACAATATCGCATATTCGAGTATGCTCTGATTTTAATAACATTATTGTTTTTGATTTGTTAAACTAAGTTATGTTTATTTTGTGTTAGTATAACTCTTATTTGTTTATTATTGTTACTTGTTTATTAATTTACAATTAAATTCTATTAAAATCAGAGCATACTCGAATATGCGATAAGAGCTGTGTTTGGTGACCCAGTTCAGAACGTCCTGGTTTAAAATCAGCGAATTATATGAACTGAACTCGAATTGCTAGAACTTTAAAAACTATTTTGTTCGGTGTACAAACATGTACACTCGGGATTTTTACGTTTGATAGTTGTTGTCAAAGTGATATTTATTTTAAAACTACAGTGGGAAGTTGTAACTTTTAGTTCGGGACGTTCTGGACTGGGTCACCAAACACACCTATTGTCTATAATTTATATATTTAAATATTTCGAAAAGTATTACAAATAAGTACCATGTGTGCTATATTGTCGAAATCAGAATAAAATTTTATGTCGAAAAATGTAATAAAATACAGGGTGTTCCATTTAAAAAAATGCAAGTTATATCTGTAACTTCATAATTTGTTTTTCAATTGTTTTTTTGATACTATATTTAAAAACTTCATAAAAAGTTCTACAATTTTTCTTATAATATTTTTTTTGTAATTGAAAAAATAACAGAGGAAAATGGGGTGGGAAAGTTAAGTGAATCACCCTGTACATAGTTCCTGTGAAGATTATTAAAAAATTACTATTGTCGTTTAGAAGACAACAATTGAATCGAATCTATACGAATGTACAAGAAGTAACAGAATTTACCTTGATAATTTGATAAATTCAATAGTAACGCCAAGAATAAGTAGGTGTAAATTATCATGTAAACTTAAAATAAGTGTATTTTCTCACCGAAATAATCTCCAGAAAATCCTAAAATATTGTGTTATGTTCCAATTTCTCATTTCTAGGAAATTACCGTGTACAAAATCGAAATTGAAGAAATGAAAATTGGTAACAGTTAAGTTCTTCAGAAATGTTAAATAAGAGATTGCAAAATTGGGTCTAGCCTATAAAACTTAAAACTTAAACGACCTGTGTCTCAGAAAGGAAGCAATTTGTGCCAAAACACCATTCACACTTTGCAGTTGCAAAAGCAAGAAAATTTAATTTTTGAATTTCTTTTTAATTTTCTAAATATTTTAATGTTACTATTGTTGCTGTGTTATTATTTTTTTCTTCCCTTTGACATTGGACATTCTTGAATAAATCTGACTTTTTCCAATATATCGAAATATTTATTACAGGAAAAATAAATTTGTGTGAAATTGTGTTTCGTATTTCGGTAGTGTCTCAAAACTTTAAAATCTTAGTAACCAGAGGTGAAAATGTGTCATCCATACCTATAAAAGCGGAAATCTAGCGGCCACTGACTTTTTCGTGAGTTTTGTGATAAATATATATATATATATATATATATATATACAGGGTGTCCCACTTAAGATATATCCACCCCCCTAAAATCTTTATTTGTTAACCGATTTTCGAAATCTTTTTTTTGCTGTATAGGGCTTGGAAAACTGCATTTAAACTATACTTTTATACCTTACATTTCTTAAAAAGGTACATCATGACCTACTGAGACGAACTTTTTTTAGCAAATTTTCGAAAAAAACTATTAGCGATTTTTTTAGAGAAAAACTAATACCAGAAATAGATTCAGGACCTTTTAAAACCTAAGTGGTGTGAATTTTGTGACATTAGGATACAGGGTGTTAAAGAAAATGGAGAGGAATTTTTAACAACGGCAAACTTTTTTTTGTAAACAAAGGCGGTACTATTTTGAAATTATCAGTAATTTAACATTTTTCACAATTCTCTGGTTTATTTGAAGACGAATTAAGAAAAAAACGACAGTGGTAACAACTAAAAATGGTATCTAATTTCTGTTGATACGGTTATCGAAAACACATAAAACAATACATTAGTTATTAAAGCTAGTTAAACCATTCACTGGAAAAAAATATTGTAATAATCATTTGAAAAAACAAACGGTATTGAAAAATGCATAAGGGTGAATGGTGGACTCATTGAGAATAGTTCAATTTAATTATTAGTTGATTAATTTGATTATTTTTAGGAAACTTGTTCTTTTAATAATTTTGTCGTAGTTTTGTTACCAGTAAATCTTAATAATTCTGTATTTGTTTGTTTGTTGTTTTTATTTTTACCATTTGTTTTTTCAAAGGATTATTACAACATTTTTTCCAGTGAATTGTTTAACTAGCTTTAATAACTAATGTATTGTTTTATTTGTTTTCAATAACTGTATCAACAGAAATTAGATACCATTTTTAGTCGTTACCATTGTCTTTTTTTTCTTAATACGTCTTCAAATAAACCAGAGAATTGTGAAAAATGTTAAATTACTGATAATTGGTACCTTTGTTTACGAAAAAAAGTTTGCCTTTAACACCTGTATCCTAATATCGCAAAATTCACACCACTTGGGTTTTAAAAGGTCCTGAATCTAATTCTGGTATTAGTTTTTCTCTAAAAAAATCGCTAATAGTTTTTCTCGAAATTTCGCTAAAGAAAATACGTCTCAGTAGGTCATGATGTACATTTTTAAGAAATATAAGATATAGCTTAAATGTAGTTTTCCAAGCCCTATCCAGCAAAAAAAAATTCGAAAATCGGTTCACAAATAATGATTTTAGGAGGGTGGATACATCTTAAGTGGGACACCCTGTATATATAAATTTTTGGTTCACTCCTGAGATAAAGAAATGTTTTTCTATAACACTGACATTTTTAGATGTATTTCTTTCCTGACTCCATTATTTAGCTAAAATATAATTATAGTAAACAATGCTGTAATTTTCTTTGACAGCAAAAAATTATTCAATGATAACACAAGAGGACACTGGGTAAAATAATTTGGACTCTTGGATTTAAAATACTGAAAAAAAATATATTTTGTTGGAAATTTTAACGCCCTCTATTTCGAAAACGAAACGTATATTCTTAAATGAGTAAAAAAAGTAATTTCTTGCATTTTCAGAATGTGCTTATGAAACATTCTGAATATAGATTAAAGACGTAGTATGCTAATATTTATTAATTTTTCTATTTACATTGATGTTTTACCATGACATGAACTAATTTATTATCATTTCTCGTGTAGATTTATTTTTATGTGAGAATTGCAAATTACTTCAACTGAAAAATGGCTTTGATATATCTAACTGTAGCCTTCATTCTATGAACAGCATAAATAAAATCTAAATTTACTTCTTTTGTTACAAACTTTGTATTCCCCCCTTTCCTCTAATCAAAATAATGTACTATATCTTTTATATTTATTTATTACTAAACTTAACCAAAATAACATTTTATGGTATAAAATGATTACAACTTACAAGCGATCCCACAATATTGTATTTATATAACAAAATCCACAGCAAAATTCATCAGACCTAAATCCACGAAATCAGTATTACATAAAACGCAGTTATTTTTTAGGCTGTACACAAAATTAATAAATTACAAAGGCAAAATATTTAATTTGCTTTTCCTTTCATCAATTATAAACTTCATTTTAGGGCTTAACTTGAATTATACTCCGATAAATTGCTTCATTAGCAATGGTAATTGCTTCTACCTTAGCAGCAAAATCATTCGGCTCATTTACATTTTACAAATTCTATATTATTTAATAACAACTAAATTTGTTACGGATTTGATTACAGTCTGTGTTTGAGAAGAGAACTGATTTGTAACTAACTAAATATATTGGATTTAAATTAACTCAATTTATAAGAACGTTATATTTATATACTTACCATATAAATGTATAGAAAAACAAAGAATGCGAAATGAAATCAGAGAGTGTTAATTTAGAGCAACTAAACTTGGTCAAGAGTAAATTTAATACCGTACGAAAGAATATTAATCTGGAGGGTATCTTTAAGGGGGGATCTCCTTACCACTCCTAAACTTCTTGGAAAAATTCAACAACAATGGTGTTGAGGAATAAGATTTAAAATAAGTCTTTCGTCTCTCTTTCATTAATCTCGCAGGAGTCGTTTTCGAGGAATATAGTAAAAAAAATAATAGCCTTCAAAAGCCTTCAAAATTGTTCTAAATTGGATTTTATCACGCGCATTTTATCTGGACTGATTCCTTTGTCAGTTTTGGTGATGAGCTATTCTCCAGACGGTAAAATAATAATAATAAACATTTACTTTTGATCACCCAAAGAGAAAAAATCCGCGTCGAGCAATTTCCATCCAAAATTTTAGAGAACGATTCGTCATCAAAACTGATAAAAGAACTATAAAAGAATCAATCCAAGAATAAAATGCATGTGATAGTATTAAATTTATCGAATTTAAATTTAATTCTCTTATTTTATTAGTTTTCTCTAAATGTTGTTTTTGGCATCATTTAATTTTCTTTTTTCTTATAGCTGTTTTACATTTTAGTACAGCGGATTAGCTAACCTATTGTGCACTTTTTGATAAAAGCACCAAATTTGGCACAGAGGTAGACCGATGTAATATGAACAATTTTGGATGTGGAGCCATCTGCCAACTGCCCCCTGGAGGCCGTGGCGGCCATTTTCCAAGATGGCTGCCAGTAGACACCCGAAAGACAACAGCAGTTATATAAAATTTGCTGCTGAAGGTTTTAGTGAATGTTTATTGAATGTTTTGTATGAGAGATAGTTAGTAAGTTATATACAGGGTGGGTCAATAGTACGTGCGTGCGGAGATACAGAAGAAATCTGTATCTCCTGTCTCGTTAGAGATAGAGACATGGTTTAAAATTTTAATTAAATTGTGAGAAAAAGTAGGTACATTTTTTAAAATTATTATCAATTATACAGGGCGATCCGTTAAAGTGGTAAATGAAAGAATATATATTTTTTAAATGGAATGACCCAATTTTTTTTTATTATGTTTGAATACCGCTATGATGGCCTATTCAGCGGTAAAATATTTTTAAAATTTGTTTGATGGTTAATGAATTAAAAAATATTTTTATTGAAAACTGCCGTTTGCAGGTATCATTTTGAAAATTGATTTTGGACTTATTTTTGGAGAGTAATTTTTTTCTTTGACATGGTAGTAGTGTATGCATTACTTTAACTATTAGCTGATGTAGAAAATATTTTTTTCATACAAGGTGTTCATAAGCGCAAAATAAATATTCAAACTACCAAAACTCTACTGTTACAAATGGAACACCCTATATATTTTTGTAAAAATTGTGTAATTTTTATTTCTCTGCAACTTTGATATGATATGTCCCATGTCCCATACCTAAAATGAATAATTTTCTAGATGTTGTTGTTTATGTGTAAATAGGTATGTATTATTCAGAAAAGTCAATGTACCTTTGAAATTATTTCATAGAAACAAAGACATTTAATTTCAGTTACTTTCAATTTTGTTGCCTCCAGAACTTACGCTAAAAAGTATTCTCACAGAACCCATCCACAAGAAGCATCTTCCAAAAGTTTAAAAACAGATTTGAAGAAACAGGTGGCATTTCTTATAAAAAAGTCAATCGTAGAAAAAGGACTACCTACAAATGAAGATAACGACAGTTTTCCATAAAAATATTTTTTATTTCATTAACCATCCATAAAATTTTAAAAATATTTTACCGCTGAATAGGCCATCATAGTGGTAATCAAACATAATAAAAAAAATTGGGTCATTCCATTTAAAAAATATAATTTCTTTTATCTACCACTTTAACGGATCGCCCTGTATAATTGATAATAATTTTGAAAAATGTACTTTTTCTCACAATTTAATTAAAATTTTGAACCATGTCTCTATCTCTAACGAGACAGGAGATACAGATTTCTTCTGTATCTCCGCACGCACGCACTATTGACTCACCCTGTATATAACTTACAAACTATATCTCATTCAAAACATTCAATAAACATTCACTAAAACCTTCAGCAGCAAATTTTATCTAACTTCTGTAGTCTTTCGGGTGTCCACTGGCAGCAATTTTGAAAAATGGCCGCCACGGCCGCCAGGGGGCAGTTGGCCGATGGCTCCACATCCAAAATTGTTCATATTACATCGGTCTACCTCTGTGCCAAATTTGGTGCCTTTATCAAAAAGTGCACAATATGTTGAAATATCCTAGCTAAACTGCCGCACTATTTGTCAATTTATTCATGAATTTATTCATGAAGAAATTTATGAACTTTGTCGTCAATTTCTTCACAACAAGTAGTTGTTTTACATTACCATGAATTTTACTGTCACGAGTGTAATTTCTCAGTGTGTACCAACCTACCAATAATAGTAAGACAGTAATATCTCCTCTATGCTAATATTATAGTTATAATTCTAAATATTCTAGCCACAATATTATTATAAAACCTTTTCACAGCCCCATGTCTTTGAATCTTCTGCCATTGAAGGACACAGGATCTTAACCTTCCCTTCAATTAGTTTCTTGCGATTGGTATGACTGAAATTCACGCAAATATTGACGGAAATTAGAACATGTTCTAATTGCGTGAAGAAATTCACGACAACGTCCTTGAATTTATTTGAAGTCAAAGTTTGATATTACACTTATCAATTTTCGTCGTGAAGCTACTTCGTGAATAAATTCATGAAGAAATTGACAAATGTAAAACAGCTATAATGAAATAAAATTTACAATTTTTCTCAAATACAGCTCGATAGTAATGAAAGAGAGTTGTAAACAATACAAGCAAAGAAAGTAAAATGGTTTGCATTATGAAAGACATTAAAATTATTTTAAGTATTATGTATGCATCATATGTCTACAGACATTGTAAAATTTACAATATATTTTTATTCAATATTGACAATATTAAAGGGTATGTTTAAGAATCCTTCCTTTGCGTTCAGTGGGCTGTGTATATTTTAGGTATATCCATTATCCAGTTGACAGCTGTCATAAAGCCAGGAATTTATGGCGTTCCGCATTTAATGGCGAAGGAGCTGGTGTTGTTTGTGACTACTTACTACCCATCCAATCATCCGCTTCTGTATGTTGTATTCTAAGGGCCAAATAAAAGTAATCATATGTAGGTACTGTTGCATCGAAAAAAGTAATCAATTTTTTAACAGGTAGTTTGTTTAATCGAAAAATTAGTTATTTGATTAATCACTGGTGAGAGTATTTATTTTTTTAATAGGAAAACTAACAAACATTATTTTTTTAATTATAGATAACAAAAGGCTTATATCGCAGTTGCCCATTATAGCACAACTGAAAACAATAATCGTTAATAAAACCAAGTAAACCGCAAACTGCAGCGTTGCCGTTTATTTACTAACGTCCATAGTCATAGCATTTTAGCACTGGCGCAGTTAAAAATACTTTGCCCTTGCACACGTTTTCTTGTTGTTCTAACGGCACTGGGAAGTTGGTTTCCTCTTTCTCCTGAAATGAATTAAGGAAATGGGTCTTGTCTCACATATTCAACCGGGACATTATCGTTTACTGGAGTTGGTTTCTTGGCCGCCCAGAACCAACTATCCTGCTCAGATCAAGGTTTCTACCCACTTTTGTTTAATTTTTGAAACGTGCGCATTTGCTGCAATTAATTCCATTTGCTGTTCTTCGTTTTAATTTCTGTAAATTAAAAATATACTCAATTATTTTGTATTTGTCATGACCGATGTGAAAACAGCAGCCAAAGATAGCAGCCAATACTCACGGAAGCACCCGAAGTCCCATAGACGTTCGTCAAAATATAAGAGGGGTCATTCGAGAAGAAATAGAGTTTCGTTAATTAGGGTGTAGGTAAGCACCCTGTGTAAATGTTGATAAATTGTTCAAACGGTTATAGGGAATAAACTCAAATTTTAAACAATTCAAATAGTTGAAATTACACAACTAATTAATTGCCAACAATTTCCCTTCGCCAGTAAATTTATTAAACAAGTAATTAATGTCTACGTTTTGACCGACGATTTGACCGAAGAAAAGTTGGAACCACCCTTGGAGCGAAGCAAAGAATTAGTAATTCCAAAAATCATTAAAAGATCATAATTTTATTTTCGCGGAGATTTATTTAAAATTTAAGTGGCATGGGGGTTTTTAGGTCGACTTTTAGCAAGTAGAAAAATTATTAATTTAACAATCAGTAAATTGTCTACAATTTTGTTTACACTGAGGGTTAATTTGGATGTAATATAGATGCAAGTAACTTGATTTATCTGAGGATTGGAGGGGTTGAAAAAAAAATGAGGAATATTGCTAACTTCGACAATACTTATTTGTCCAGAATTTCGCTTGGATGGGGGGTTAAGTAAGACATACGTAATACGCATTTAAATTTTGGTCGACTTGCAAAGGGTCCCAGGGGTCTAAACTACCCCTGGAGCCAATCGGAAAATCAATAACTTCGCGAATAATTAAAAGTCCACGATCTCGCTTCGATTGAAGGTTATTCGAGATGTAATATACATGCAAGTGAAATTTGATCGACTTGCAATGGGTCCCAGGGGGTGAAAATCAATTACGAAAATTGCTAACATCGGAAATATTAATTTGTCCAGAATTTCGCTTGGATGGGGGGTTAAGTAAGACATACGTAATACGCATTTAAATTTTGGTCGACTTGCAAAGGGTCCCAGGGGTCTAAACTACCCCTGGAGCCAATCGGAAAATCAATAACGTCGCGAATAAGTAAACGTCCACGATCTCGCTTCGATTGAAGGTTATTCGAGATGTAATATACATGCAAGTGAAATTTGATCGACTTGCAATGGGTCCCAGGGGGTGAAAATCAATTACGAAAATTGCTAACATCGGAAATATTAATTTGTCAAGAATTTCGCTTGGATGGGGGGATAAGTAAGACATACGTAATACGCATTTAAATTTTGGTCGACTTGCAAAGGGTCCCAGGGGTCTAAACTACCCCTGGAGCCAATCGGAAAATCAATAACGTCGCGAATAATTAAACGTCCACGATCTCGCTTCGATTGAAGGTTATTCGAGATGTAATATATATGCAAGTGAAATTTGATCGACTTGCAATGGGTCCCAGGGGGTGAAAATCAATTACGAAAATTGCTAACATCGGAAATATTAATTTGTCCAGAATTTCGCTTGGATGGGGGGTTAAGTAAGACATACGTAATACGCATTTAAATTTTGGTCGACTTGTAAAGGGTCCCAGGGGTCTAAACTACCCCTGGAGCCAATCGGAAAATCAATGAATTCGCGAATAATTAAACGTCCACGATCTCGCTTCGATTGAAGGTTATTCGAGATGTAATATACATGCAAGTGAAATTTGATCGACTTGCAATGGGTCCCAGGGGGTGAAAATCAATTACGAAAATTGCTAACATCGGAAATATTAATTTGTCCAGAATTTCGCTTGGATGGGGGGTTAAGTAAGACATACGTAATACGCATTTAAATTTTGGTCGACTTGCAAAGGGTCCCAGGGGTCTAAACTACCCCTGGAGCCAATCGGAAAATCAATGAATTCGCTAATAATTAAACGTCCACGATCTCGCTTCGATTGAAGGTTATTCGAGATGTAATATACATGCAAGTGAAATTTGATCGACTTGCAATGGGTCCCAGGGGGTGAAAATCAATTACGAAAATTGCTAACATCGGAAATATTAATTTGTCCAGAATTTCGCTTGGATGGGGGGTTAAGTAAGACATACGTAATACGCATTTAAATTTTGGTCGACTTGCAAAGGGTCCCAGGGGTCTAAACTACGCCTGGAGCCAATCGGAAAATCAATAACGTCGCGAATAATTAAACGTCCACGATCTCGCTTCGATTGTAGGTTATTCGAGATGTAATATACATGCAAGTGAAATTTGATCGACTTGCAATGGGTTCCAGGGGGTGAAAATCAATTACGAAAATTGCTAACATCGGAAATATTAATTTGTCCAGAATTTCGCTTGGATGGGGGGTTAAGTAAGACATACGTAATACGCATTTAAATTTTGGTCGACTTGCAAAGGGTCCCAGGGGTTTAAACTACCCCTGGAGCCAATCGGAAAATCAATAACGTCGCGAATAATTAAACGTCCACGATCTCGCTTCGATTGAAGGTTATTCGAGATGTAATATACATGCAAGTGAAATTTGATCGACTTGCAATGGGTCCCAGGGGGTGAAAATCAATTACGAAAATTGCTAACATCGGAAATATTAATTTGTCCAGAATTTCGCTTGGATGGGGGGCTAAGTAAGACATACGTAATACGCATTTAAATTTTGGTCGACTTGCAAAGGGTCCCAGGGGTCTAAACTACCCCTGGAGCCAATCGGAAAATCAATGAATTCGCGAATAATTAAACGTCCACGATCTCGCTTCGATTGAAGGTTATTCGAGATGTAATATACATGCAAGTGAAATTTGATCGACTTGCAATGGGTCCCAGGGGGTGAAAATCAATTACGAAAATTGCTAACATCGGAAATATTAATTTGTCCAGAATTTCGCTTGGATGGGGGGTTAAGTAAGACATACGTAATACGCATTTAAATTTTGGTCGACTTGCAAAGGGTCCCAGGGGTCTAAACTACCCCTGGAGCCAATCGGAAAATCAATGAATTCGCGAATAATTAAACGTCCACGATCTCGCATCGATTGAAGGTTATTCGAGATGTAATATACATGCAAGTGAAATTTGATCGACTTGCAACGGGTCCCAGGGGGTGAAAATCAATTACGAAAATTGCTAACATCGGAAATATTAAATTGTCCAGAATTTCGCTTGGATGGGGGGTTAAGTAAGACATACGTAATACGCATTTAAATTTTGGTCGACTTGCAAAGGGTCCCAGGGGTCTAAACTACCCCTGGAGCCAATCGGAAAATCAATAACGTCGCGAATAATTAAACGTCCACGATCTCGCTTCGATTGAAGGTTATTCGAGATGTAATATATATGCAAGTGATATTTGATCGACTTGCAATGGGTCCCAGGGGTGAAAATCAATTACGAAAATTGCTAACATCGGAAATATTAATTTGTCCAGAATTTCGCTTGGATGGGGGGTTAAGTAAGACATACGTAATACGCATTTAAATTTTGGTCGACTTGCAAAGGGTCCCAGGGGTCTAAACTACCCCTGGAGCCAATCGGAAAATCAATAACTTCGCGAATAATTAAACGTCCACGATCTCGCTTCGATTGAAGGTTATTCGAGATGTAATATACATGCAAGTGAAATTTGATCGACTTGCAATGGGTCCCAGGGGGTGAAAATCAATTACGAAAATTGCTAACATCGGAAATATTAATTTGTCCAGAATTTCGCTTGGATGGGGGGTTAAGTAAGACATACGTAATACGCATTTAAATTTTGGTCGACTTGCAAAGGGTCCCAGGGGTCTAAACTACCCCTGGAGCCAATCGGAAAATCAATAACGTCGCGAATAATTAAACGTCCACGATCTCGCTTCGATTGAAGGTTATTCGAGATGTAATATATATGCAAGTGATATTTGATCGACTTGCAATGGGTCCCAGGGGTGAAAATCAATTACGAAAATTGCTAACATCGGAAATATTAATTTGTCCAGAATTTCGCTTGGATGGGGGGTTAAGTAAGACATACGTAATACGCATTTAAATTTTGGTCGACTTGCAAAGGGTCCCAGGGGTCTAAACTACCCCTGGAGCCAATCGGAAAATCAATAACGTCGCGAATAATTAAACGTCCACGATCTCGCTTCGATTGAAGGTTATTCGAGATGTAATATATATGCAAGTGATATTTGATCGACTTGCAATGGGTCCCAGGGGTGAAAATCAATTACGAAAATTGCTAACATCGGAAATATTAATTTGTCCAGAATTTCGCTTGGATGGGGGGTTAAGTAAGACATACGTAATACGCATTTAAATTTTGGTCGACTTGCAAAGGGTCCCAGAGGTCTAAACTACCCCTGGAGCCAATCGGAAAATCAATGAATTCGCGAATAATTAAACGTCCACGAACGTCCTTCGAGATGTAATATACATCTCGAATAACCGTCAATCGAAGCGAGATCGTGGACGTTTAATTATTCGCGAAGTTATTGATTTTCCGACTGGCTCCAGGGGTAGTTTAGACCCCTGGGACCCTTTGCAAGTCGACCAAAATTTAAATGCGTATTACGTATGTCTTACTTAACCCCCCATCCAAGCGAAATTCTGGACAAATAAGTATTGTCGAAGTTAGCAATTTTCGTAATTGATTTTCACCCCCTGGGCCCCATTGCAAGTCGATCAAATTTCACTTGCATGTATATTACATCTCGAATAACCTTCAATCGAAGCGAGATCGTGGACGTTTAATTATTCGCGACGTTATTGATTTTCCGATTGGCTCCAGGGGTAGTTTAGACCCCTGGGACCCTTTGCAAGTCGACCAAAATTTAAATGCATATTACGTATGTCTTACTTAACCCCCCATCCAAGCGAAATTCTGGACAAATTAATATTTCCGATGTTAGCAATTTTCGTAATTGATTTTCACCCCCTGGGACCCATTGCAAGTCGATCAAATTTCACTTGCATGTATATTACATCTCGAATAACCTACAATCGAAGCGAGATCGTGGACGTTTAATTATTCGCGACGTTATTGATTTTCCGATTGGCTCCAGGGGTAGTTTAGACCCCTGGGACCCTTTGCAAGTCGACCAAAATTTAAATGCATATTACGTATGTCTTACTTAACCCCCCATCCAAGCGAAATTCTGGACAAATAAGTATTGTCGAAGTTAGCAATTTTCGTAATTGATTTTCACCCCCTGGGACCCATTGCAAGTCGATCAAATTTCACTTGCATGTATATTACATCTCGAATAACCTTCAATCGAAGCGAGATCGTGGACGTTTAATTATTCGCGACGTTATTGATTTTCCGACTGGCTCCAGGGGTAGTTTAGACCCCTGGGACCCTTTGCAAGTCGACCAAAATTTAAATGCGTATTACGTATGTCTTACTTAACCCCCCATCCAAGCGAAATTCTGGACAAATTAATATTTCCGATGTTAGCAATTTTCGTAATTGATTTTCACCCCCTGGGACCCATTGCAAGTCGATCAAATTTCACTTGCATGTATATTACATCTCGAATAACCTTCAATCGAAGCGAGATCGTGGACGTTTAATTATTCGCGACGTTATTGATTTTCCGACTGGCTCCAGGGGTAGTTTAGACCCCTGGGACCCTTTGCAAGTCGACCAAAATTTAAATGCATATTACGTATGTCTTACTTAACCCCCCATCCAAGCGAAATTCTGGACAAATAAGTATTGTCGAAGTTAGCAATTTTCGTAATTGATTTTCACCCCCTGGGACCCATTGCAAGTCGATCAAATTTCACTTGCATGTATATTACATCTCGAATAACCTTCAATCGAAGCGAGATCGTGGACGGTTAATTATTCGCGACGTTATTGATTTTCCGACTGGCTCCAGGGGTAGTTTAGACCCCTGGGACCCTTTGCAAGTCGACCAAAATTTAAATGCGTATTACGTATGTCTTACTGAACCCCCCATCCAAGCGAAATTCTGGACAAATTAATATTTCCGATGTTAGCAATTTTCGTAATTGATTTTCACCCCCTGGGACCCATTGCAAGTCGATCAAATTTCACTTGCATGTATATTACATCTCGAATAACCTTCAATCGAAGCGAGATCTTGGACGTTTAATTATTCGCGAATTCATTGATTTTCCGATTGGCTCCAGGGGTAGTTTAGACCCCTGGGACCCTTTGCAAGTCGACCAAAATTTAAATGCGTATTACGTATGTCTTACTTAACCCCCCATCCAAGCGAAATTCTGGACAAATTAATATTTCCGATGTTAGCAATTTTCGTAATTGATTTTCACCCCCTGGGACCCATTGCAAGTCGATCAAATTTCACTTGCATGTATATTACATCTCGAATAACCTACAATCGATTCGAGATCGTGGACGTTTAATTATTCGCGACGTTATTGATTTTCCGATTGGCTCCAGGGGTAGTTTAGACCCCTGGGACCCTTTGCAAGTCGACCAAAATTTAAATGCATATTACGTATGTCTTACTTAACCCCCCATCCAAGCGAAATTCTGGACAAATAAGTATTGTCGAAGTTAGCAATTTTCGTAATTGATTTTCACCCCCTGGGACCCATTGCAAGTCGATCAAATTTCACTTGCATGTATATTACATCTCGAATAACCTTCAATCGAAGCGAGATCGTGGACGTTTAATTATTCGCGACGTTATTGATTTTCCGATTGGCTCCAGGGGTAGTTTAAACCCCTGGGACCCTTTGCAAGTCGACCAAAATTTAAATGCGTATTACGTATGTCTTACTTAACCCCCCATCCAAGCGAAATTCTGGACAAATTAATATTTCCGATGTTAGCAATTTTCGTAATTGATTTTCACCCCCTGGAACCCATTGCAAGTCGATCAAATTTCACTTGCATGTATATTACATCTCGAATAACCTACAATCGAAGCGAGATCGTGGACGTTTAATTATTCGCGACGTTATTGATTTTCCGATTGGCTCCAGGCGTAGTTTAGACCCCTGGGACCCTTTGCAAGTCGACCAAAATTTAAATGCGTATTACGTATGTCTTACTTAACCCCCCATCCAAGCGAAATTCTGGACAAATTAATATTTCCGATGTTAGCAATTTTCGTAATTGATTTTCACCCCCTGGGACCCATTGCAAGTCGATCAAATTTCACTTGCATGTATATTACATCTCGAATAACCTTCAATCGAAGCGAGATCGTGGACGTTTAATTATTCGCGAATTCATTGATTTTCCGATTGGCTCCAGGGGTAGTTTAGACCCCTGGGACCCTTTGCAAGTCGACCAAAATTTAAATGCGTATTACGTATGTCTTACTTAACCCCCCATCCAAGCGAAATTCTGGACAAATAAGTATTGTCGAAGTTAGCAATATTCCTCATTTTTTTTTCAACCCCTTCAATCCTCAGATAAATCAAGTTACTTGCATCTATGTTACATCCAAATTAACCCTCAGTGTAAACAAAATTGTAGACAATTTACTGATTGTTAAATTAATAATTTTTCTACTTGCTAAAAGTCGACCTAAAAACCCCCATGCCACTTAAATTTTAAATAAATCTCCGCGAAAATAAAATTATGATCTTTTAATGATTTTTGGAATTACTAATTCTTTGCTTCGCTCCAAGGGTGGTTCCAACTTTTCGTCGGTCAAAACGTATACATTAATTACTTGTTTAATAAATTTACTGCCGAAGGGAAATTGTTGGCAATTAATTAGTTGTGTAATTTCAACTATTTGAATTGTTTAAAATTTGAGTTTATTCCCTATAACCGTTTGAACAATTTATCAACATTTACACAGGGTGCTTACCTACACCCTAATTAACGAAACTCTATTTCTTCTCGAATGACCCCTCTTATATTTTGACGAACGTCTATGGGACTTCGGGTGCTTCCGTGAGTATTGGCTGCTATCTTTGGCTGCTGTTTTCACATCGGTTTTGTCCACATCAGCTTAAGTACCTATCAGCGTTCTTTACCTTCACGTCTATAACAGTATTCAGGGGCATATTTTGTTCCATCTCTTTTAATTACCACGGGTTACTAAAGATTGTTAAATCCTTAATACATGTCCGTTTGATCCGGTTCTTTTTGCAATATAATTTAAAAATTGCGAGCAACATATTTCCGTTTTCGGATATATCGAGTAACCGTTGTAAATTATGTAACACGCTAGGGCTTAGTAGGAAACATATCTAGCCCGAGGTACTTGTATAATTTTAGTCGGCAACTCCAACGCGCAAGAAATACTGAGCAGGAACCGAATCCTGTACCATCGCGACCGAAAGATACGTCAGAGACAATATATAATAATTTCACCAGAAGCAGGCAATAAAGGATCTTATCCGCCGAGTCGTAATTCGAATTTTATTCGTCTAGTGGTCGATCTAATCAGTACCAGTCCGCTTTGCTACACCGCCGTTGTATTCGTTTGAATTCATATCGAAATTTTTTCCTCACCACCCGTCCGCTTAGGCAAAGATATCAAGCAAATTGAGCATTCATTTGATTACCGCAGAACATGACTATCTAATCGAAACAGAGGTAGTAGAATTCGGATTTTGCATGAGAATATAATAAGTTATTATACGCAGATGAAATTCTAGGACTCTCGTCCGGGAGATAGGGCCTCACTAGGACGCACCCGTACTTGTCACACTGTGAATAAGGGACGTAACCACCCATATAGCAGAGCTCTACTTCGAGATTGAATGGGAGCGCGTCTTGCCATAGGCGCACCCAGAGTTTGTTCTTGGGGGGGGATCATAATACAAAAATATTGTGATTGAAGTTTTATCATTGTAAATATACAAGGTGTTCCGTAAAAAAATCATAAGTTTGGTCAGTATCTCCGAAATACGATTTTCATTTGTTTCTGCGATAGGTGCATTGAGATGATAAGAAAATTTCCTGAAACTTTTGTTTTAACCATTTTTTACTAGGAAAAAAAATAAGAAAGTCAAGGGGGGTAAAATCTCTCGTGAATACCCCTGTACATTGAACCGATTAATTAATACATATTGTTTTTATTGTCTCTATAACATTGAATAAAGATTTTGTATATTATTGTAAAATCTCCAAATTATCATTTATGTTGTGTAAAACTAATTAAACCCGTGTGGTAAATTGTCCAGTCCATTAAAAAACCGGTAATCATCCACCAGACCTCTGGATAAGACCGCCTTCTTCACTGCGGGCTACCCTAGCTTTTCATGCAAACCGCTGAGAAAGAAAGTGCTGTGTTACAAAACTAGCAGGGACTGTCTGTGGGTAGTAAGTTGCAAACAGCCTTCTTAAAGTAAAAAAGTGGAATAAAAGTACTACCTACTTCTAATATATAAATATTCGTGATATTTTATTTCCTCCTATCTGTATATGTCTAATTTATATTGCGTGCTTTATGTCTATGTATAAGTACTAAATTAACTGAATCTTACAAGATTAATAAATGTGTCAATATATTTCCTCGAAATATCACCCTTTTGATCTTTTAAGTAAACCAAGTAGCAAACCAATCAGTGAATGCTCCAATTTTCGTGTTCAGAGCGATCCACTGCCTATCGGCTTAACGAGCATCAAAGGACCATCACTTCCTGTGATTTAAATCTTGTTGCGACAGATTTAATTTATCAGTATAAGCTGCTGTTGTCTTGACTTATGTTATTTCGCTCTAAAACTGTCAGATTTACCAAAGGTATTTTAATTTGTTTTTGTTTTATTTAAATTGAAATTCCTTTCAACTTATGCACCCACCAAAATTGTTCATAATAATAAATAATAGTGCAGCATTATTTTCGTATCAAATAGATACAATTATCCAAATTAAGTAAATATAATACAATTTCATATTGGATTGCAATTTAATTTGAATATAACTGTTTAAAACATTGATTTAATTTTAAAATATTTTAAATCTTTCCCTCATTTATTCTAGAAATTCAGGTTTTAGGTACACATAAATGCGATTTAACCGCTTACAGCACTTTTGTCTTCAAATACTAGCTCACTTCAGTCTTTTCAAAGCTCTCCTTATCATCTTTATGTAAGTTACTTACACTCTGGCTGCGAAACGGTTCTGGAATATGCCCCTTTGTAATATCAGCCTAGTCGACATGCCTTTTGATTTAGTCGTTCCTTAAAGCGGTATAGCAGTTAGCGCTATTGTTTATGTATGCAATAATATTTGTGGCACAAGGAAAATGGAAAAGAGAATGAGTTTAAATTTAGTACTTTGTCGACACGAGTGAAATTGCTTTCATAAAAATATATGTATACACGTCAAAGAAGATTTTTATAAAAGAAACATATTTTTGATTTTGAACTATCTTCTCCACCGTGAAAATGAATTTTTGGTGAAAAGCGTCATAATTTATTGTTTAAAAAAACTTGGTCAAATAATTTTTCTCGTGGGATTATTTATCAAATAAAAGTACAACGTCCAATAAAACGCGAATATTTTTATACGCGTGAACACTTGAGATCCGCTCTACTACAGGTGGTAGTCATTGTAAAAATTCATAAATAAACAAAGCTTGAATATAAAGCAACACTGATCAAATCAAAATAATATTTTTATTGGTTAGTTAGTTAATTTACATATTATATAAAATATATCAATTTTGTATGTTGACTTGCACACTAAATGGTCATATCCTTCTTTCTCATTACATTAAATTTCATATTGTTGAGTGTTTTTATGAATAGATACATATACAACCA
Organism: Rhagium mordax; assembly: GCA_963680705.1. Taxonomy (NCBI): domain Eukaryota; kingdom Metazoa; phylum Arthropoda; class Insecta; order Coleoptera; family Cerambycidae; genus Rhagium; species Rhagium mordax. Next base: position 59,381,646 of record OY796659.1, on the reverse strand, counting down.
CAGAACACTCAGAACAGTATTTCAACCAAAAAGGAATCGTGCGAATATTTACCCAACTAACCACTTTATTTTCTCTGAATACCTCATTACCTGAATAACTCACTCCATCACGTCAGTCTAAATATATTATACCAGAGAAATCACACAGCAATGTTTAAAATACGAGAAGCCGGATGTTTATGTAGAATCACAAAAACTATAAACTTTTCGCTACAAATATTATTATTCTTTTTAAATTTCACAGAAACGTAATTGATGTTGTTTTTATGCATCATTTAATATGACATCAGTCATTACCCTTTTTATAGAATATCGATTCAGTATATAATTTAACACAAACGAAAGTGCGAACTCTCTGAAGTGTATAAAATAATAGTAAAAGATATGAACTATGTGAGAAATTTTTGCCAATAGTTATATCTATTCTATAATTATTCTCAAAGGCATGACAATACTAAACAAATGTTCTCCCATATTTGAAATGAGCCCTAATACGTTCCTTAAACCATCTAATTAGAATTGATCCTTGTCTTTGTCCACCATAGTTTAAATTACAATCCTTACGACTAACTTCATAAATGCCCGACCTTTCAGTTTGAACGGTTGAGGAACTTCGAGAGTCTCTTGAAATTTACGTTTCCTAATTATCCCACAACTAAAGTTATAGAGAGCTGTTGCTTCCAGTTATAATATTCGTCTTCTATTTGTTAAACCTTTTCTTGCTAAGAAGGGAACTTAAGAGGCAACGTACTAGGAATTTAAGTCTAACCATTTTGTGTAGGACATAATGTTTAAAAATATTTGTATATCAAAAAACTTGAATCTGTTTAAAATAAAACTGTAACCAAGGTTTCTTTTATTCTTTGCAATCAGTTGTAATAATAAATTCTCTTATACCCTTACATTTTATTATGCAGAAAAATATTATTGAATATGAATTGTTCCAAGCAGTTCAAAATAATGGTCAGAAATTTTAAGAAATCAAAATAGCTTTCCAAAGAGATGGTGTTCCTCCACATTATATTCATCGTAAAGTGTATTGGTCGTTGAATAGCCTGATCATTTGACAGATTGTGAGAGATGCATGGGTGGATGCAGCAGAAAATAATCGACGAATGTGAATCCATCAACAGGAAAACATTCCACGATATGCTCCACGAGATTTACAATAGATTTTTCTATTATTGGTTTATTTCATTACGGTCACTTTTTATTCTATTTTGATTTGAGACTATTCATATCGAGCGAATATCACGTTTCGTTGTTCAGAAACAAATTTCAAATGAGGAACAACATGACCCACATTGCAATTTGAATTTTCTTAAATGGCACTGCTTTTTCAAAAACCAATCCAGCATATCCCAATATAATTCAACCTCATATAAGTGCTACTGGAATCAAATCCTAAGTTAATTTTTAAATTTACTATTTGGAAAGAGCTGAATATGCTTTCTTAAGGATAATTTTATTTAACGACATAACCAGTCATTAATCCCCGACAAAAATAAAGAATTTAGATAGAATGTTAAATGTACACTTTCATGCAAAAAGTAATTTTAGAATTTCCTTTATAAACACAAAAGATATTCGCAAAACATCGTAAGGAAGGGATAAAACGGGTTTGTTCTATACGCCTCCTTTGTTTCAGTTTATCCATTCTCTGTGAAACATTACCTTTTCATAACGTAGTTTGACGATGCTCTAAAACTTTACAGAAATTGTATTTCACAGATTATATTTAAAATAAATTAGCCGCTCTTCAGAGATTAGCTCGTCATTTAGATGTAAATGCAAAGTTGAGTTATAAAAATTTCATTGAAAATGTATTAATTATGCTACAAGTGAAATTGATTAAAAGTCATAAAACTGCTTCATTGCTCTCATTGTGTGGTAATGGTATTTTCACTGTATTTTTCTTTAATTTGTTTGGTAGACCTTCTTCATTTTTCTCTTCTCTATTGAGTTAATTTAAACATCAGATCGTTTTGGGTAAATTCATAATGGTATATGACATCATCTGTCATCGAACTGCCTATCTATCTATCTAGATCTAGAGTACTGTAAGGATCCCTTATTATATCATGTCATTGGCTTGCTATTAATATCTTATCTTATTTTAAATATTTGCTGTGTGCAGAATATATTTTAGCACATATTAACTTGTTTCAAATTGTGTAAAATAACCACTGTGAAAGATTTGAGCGTAATAATTTATTTCAAACTTTATTTCTTCAAGTACTGCGAAAACATAAGAATAAAGCAGAATTGGCAGTCTCTTGATAATGACTGTAAATTCCAGAATCATGTGCCATAAACAAACACTCAGCAGATTTTTGATAATCTATAATCATGCAGCGTACACCTCATACCTTCACACACACCAATTATCACATTTATATATGGGTGTTTACTGAGACATGTCATCAGATTTCATTATTTTCCCAAAGATTTCTTAAAATCGTCATCGTTTTACGTTGCTAAGGGCCGGCATGAATGCTATTGACTTACTGGACAGAGAATACAGAATCCGAAAAGCTTTTTACTCTAATGAAATGAAAATGGTTTTTATGGTCACTGCATTAATTAAGGTTTTGGTGATTTATTAGTATATGATAAAAGTATAATTTCTCAACGTCTTTGCTAATATTATCCACGTGTTTATTTCGTATAAAAAGCTTCTGTTACTAATTATATTTGATAAAATGCAAAATGTATTTTTTAAATATATTTATGATAACAGCTTGGAAGATTATGTGGGTATTTATAAAACGTATTATAGTTAAATATAAATGTTGAAAACAAATAAAGCATTTTGTAAATAATTTATAAATCTACGGCAAAATATATACAATTAAACAAATGAAACGAATCGGGCCAAATTTCGATCTAACTGGAATTTAATTATCTGCAACCGACTGTATAATCTGGATGCGCTATTTTGTAATTGGTGCAGGCAACAGAGATACTCCTACTTTTTATATATAGGGCGTTATATATATAGTGTATTTAATAACATTTAATTTTTTTGGCTTTTTCGTTTCAATATCATTTTTACGATTTACAGACATTACAAACAAGAATTTACTTACTTGGTTCCGAAGATCGATAGTTCGAATCGATCCTGAGGTAAATTAACACTTGCCAGACTCTCGTAGATGCAGATAATAATTTCCAAATTACTTGAAAATTTTATTGGCAAAAAAATGAAACTTTTTTAAAACGCTCGAAAACAGTGATAAGTGACTTGCCTTTATCAGTTCGGAGATATTGTAGAGAATTAATCAAACACTTTATATGCACACCTAACTTTCTGCCGACACAATAATATAATAGTAACAATGTATTTTTTTTGACATTTGCATCTAACTCATTTAGCCACTAATAATACCTAACATAAATTTACTTCATTTTTACGTTTAATTAAGTATAAATTTCTCCACAATCCAGTTTTATTTTCATGACGTCAAAACTTACTGCCTGATCTAATTCGTATTCAAATCTGTTAAGTTTTATTATATTACGCAGAGTATAATGAAATTCAAAAACCTCTGTAAAGTCTTTTATCTGGAAAATCTTGCGTAAACCAATTACTTAGTAGGAAAGCGACGATATCTGCCATTTATTTTCAAATAAAACAGTTGTTCAATATTACGAAACTTTTTAATTAGATTTTTCTTGCGAAGAAAGTTGTAGATGAAAACTCTTGAATTGCCATTTTTGCGTAAACAATGTTATTTAAAAGTTAATATGCCTCGAGGAAATATATTAACTAAAATATTTTTGCAAGTTGTCTAACAAAAACAACAATAACGTTATAATGGACAACTTTTGTTATATCATTGAGTAAACAAATAATATAAAGAGACGCAACTGTCAAGGGGCCGAGATTTTAGTGTTGTATTTTTTTGCCAATAACTACAGAATTATCTACAACATTTAGGGCTATGCAACCGAATTACAAATACCTTCTTGTAGCACTAAAAATTGATAACAATCCTGAAGCTATTGGCGAAAAAATACAATACTAAAATCTCGGCCCCTTGACGGTTGCGCCTCTATATATTATTTATTTACTTAATGGTTATATTAAAAATTCTGAAATCCAAATTGATAAAGTATCACGCCCGATTTGCAATACCAGACTACGGAGCACTACTCCGTGGAATGGTGCTGCATAAGTTGATGGAATAACAAAGAACCACTTTTTTAACACTTAATTTTTACTAAATCAAGCGTCATTGTTTGCATATAGTGAAGAGTTTAAATTCTAGTTACGTATGGTGAATATACAATGAAAGTAAAATTCCATAAAATATAATTTATGTCAACGAATGGATGATTTTCTTTAAATTCTTTAATACCCACTTAAATACAGTTTATACAGAGTGTCCATCTAGTGCGCGGAAGTCCAATATCTTGGTTAATAAAATAGATTTTTTTGGTGTGTGCCTAGTTTCTCTAGTTCAACAATTGCAAAATAATGCCGATTATATAAGGTGTCCCATTTCTTCTGGGTAGGTCTTTCTGACATATTGACATATTTTTTATATATTTTTTTAAATCTATCTGAGAAATAATAGTACCTACTCAAATGAAAATATTGATCATTTTCAAAATATTCAGGTTAATATGTTATTTTTCTGAATTTTCGTTACTCATAATATCTGAAATTCTTAGACTATGCCAATCTAGAAGAGCTCTTTGATGTTATATCAGAAATTGATCTGTGATATACCTACATGATACGAATAAAACCATGCCAAACATGATAAGAGAAAATTGAAAATATCTCCATAAATTCAAACGGTACACACTGTATATTATTCAACTATACGATGCTCCACTGATTAATCTACAACTTTGCCGTACTTGTACCTTTCTCTATACCTAAGTTAGATATTCTACAAAATACAAAATTGGCTTTGGCTCTGTTTTTAAGCGGAAAATCATAGTGAGCGCATCAAAAATTTAATAATAATAATCAGATTTTCTTAAAAACAGTGTGAAGGGAAGATAATTTTATCAATAAAGTGAAATAAAATAGATTCCAAATTGTTAATAAGAAAAAAACATACATAGGTAGTAAAGGAGAACTAATAAATATGGTGCTGTTCACTGTACAGACTGCTTTGAAACGTTAAAGAAATATTTAAAGGGACAGCAAATGCTAATTATTGTGAAAAAACTAGAATACATGAAACTCTAGCAATGAAGAGAGTCAAATTACTATTTTAGCGTGCGTTTTATTACAATTCTGTTTCTTTGCTCGATAGGTACACATTGTTTATAAATGACCTTATTTAGGCTTTATACAAGCATAATAATAACAAACCTATCCAATTTGATACACTTAGGCCCGGTTTCACAATCTCTGGTTAACTACTAGTTGACGGTTAACTTGCATTCTATTTTCATAAATATTGATAAAATCATAATAGAATACATTGAACCTGAAAGTTAACTCAGATACAAAGTATTTTACACTATAATTATTTCAAACAAGTATATAAAATTTGAGAAATGGTAATTTTAAAAGTGATGGTCAAGCTAACCAGAGATCGCGAAACCGGGCCTAATAGGTATTGATACTTCATCTCTAAACACACAATTATAAAATCTATTGGACTTTTTTAATACCTGATAAAAATTCGATTAAACATTACAAAATTCAAAACTTCTAAAAAATAAATTATTGATTTTTTTAACTCACCACAAAAAATTCATTCATTATGGCTACCAATCAAAAAACGTTGTCCCCAAGAAGATGTACAGACTGTAGGTAGCCCAGGAGTCGGGGTACAGAAAGTGGCCTTGCCCTGCAAAAGGTCGAATCCTACTGATTTTTGAATATGTTGTGTATATCGACTCTCTTGTGGATAATTCAAGTTTTCGATCTTGGCGCCCTTGTGTCGCCCCCATCTTGAAGAAAATGATAAAAATGGTACATTTTTAATTTTTCCCTCAATAACTCGTTTCCAGTGCATTTATGAGGAAAAATCAATATTACAAATTTTGAAGGATTTAAAATGATATTTCAAGTAGATGCTGAGATACTAGGCCGTCTATATCTACTGAATTTAAAAAAAAATTACGTCACATACCACATGCGTTTTATCTTAATAAATTATGCTGGCTGCATTTTTTAGTAAAGAGCATAAAAAGTGTATAGTAGAGGAAAAAATTTCCTACAAGTTTCACCTAAAACATTTGTAATTTTTCCAAGTAGGATTAACTACAACATTTAGGCTCTTTCGTTCACTAGGTCTTGGTGTAACGGAATCTTCATCCAGTTCTTCTTCTTCAACATCACAGGCGTCATCTTCATTCTCTTTGGACACAATGATTTCAAGATCTTCGTCATTATCATCTTCGTCCAGCCTTCCTGTAACTGCACTAGCTGCCACAACCTTTTATACATTGGCATGATATGTAATTCAGTAGTGCCTGTGGAACTGGTTCCTTCATCATTATGACTGGAGTTAGGCCACCAACATCCCGCAACCAGCCCCAGTCGGGAGGGTTTTTTCTCGTTTCCTTGGAGACTTGTTCTGAAAGCATGAAACTGAGCAGCATGTCTAGTGAATGGCAGTCTAGCTAGACTAAATGTATTGCTTGTCGAAGCTTTGGCAAAACGAATATACCTCAGTTCATCTATAGAAGTGTGTGTCTTACTTCACTTCTCGGCACCTCCTCGAGAAAATTACAAATGGTTTATGAGGAACTTGCAGGAAATTTTGTCCTCTACTATACAGTTAGTATGTTCTTTACTAAAAAACACATCCAGAATGAGTTATTAAGATAAAACGCACGTGATAAGTGACTGTTCTCTTCTTAAATTAAATCTTAAATTAAGTCGATTTTGACGGACCCGTATCTCAGCACCTTCTTGAAACATCGAAAAATTATATAAAAAAACTTGTAGGAAATTTTATGCTTTTCAAAGTGTGTAATAGTGATTTTTCCTCACAAATGCACTGGAAGGGAGTTATTGAGGAAAAAACGAAAAAAATTGCCTTTCTTGAAAACTTGAATTATCTATAAGAGGGTGGATATACACAACAATACAGAGTATTGCAGAGTAAAACTCCCCGACTCTTGGGCTAACGTAATTGCAGAAGAACATGTACAGGGTGATTTCTGTAGTTACAAAAAAATTATTCTATCAAAAATTGTAGGGCTTTATCTAAAGTTTTTAAATATGACATCAAAAAAACAATTGAAAATTAAATGCCGAAGTTATATATATAAATTGTATTTTTTTTTTTAAATGCCTTTTTCGACGTAGATTTTCAGTCTGATTTCAACAATATAGAATATATAATACTTACCTTTAATAGTTTTCGAAATATTTGCTTCTAAATAAATAATAAATAAATGTTTTTAAAATTAGAGCATACTCGATCGAATATGCGATAGTGTGTAATTTATGTTTAAAAGCAAATATTTCGAAAACTATTAGAGGTAAGTATTATGTATTCTATATTGTTGAAATCAGACTAAAATTCTACTTCGAAAAAGACAATATAATACAGGGTGTTCCATTAAAAAAAAATGCAATTTATATACTGGGTGTAAACGAATAATGTCCCACCCCCGTAACTTCCATGTTTTAAAAGATATCAGGATAAAATGAAATGAAATTAGGTTAGATTTCCAACTTTCTTAGACCTATCAGCCATAATTGTCACTTCCGGTTTCACCGGAAATGGCCCTAATATTCTTTTCTAAATGGATCACCCTGTATGTTTTCACATTTCTTAAATAAAGATCACATTTTGAATACATTTATACTATTTTGAACAATTTATACAGGGTTGCACGAAAAATAATTCGAATTTTAATTGATCTAGATGGCTGCGAATATGTTAAAATTATTTTTGTTCCAATGTAATTCATGTAAAAAATACGAAAACGTCCATATGTCCAATAATACATCATACAGGGTGCTCTAAACTCATTAAAATCACATTTTTCAAAGTAACTCTATTTTTTAAAACATTATGATATGGGGCACCCAGATATTCAGAAAGCTGTACTTAGTAGGGGTTGGTTAAACGGTACCAAAAGTTCCGTAATGTGTAATCGTTACCGGCAGGAATGACAATTTTTCTTAAGAAAATTATGATTTATATCGAAGTTCAATTAAATTTTGATCAACCCTGTATATTTGTGTTAATCAGAATGGGCCTCTGGCTCATTCATATTGCATATCTTAAAATATTAACACAAATATACAGGGTTGATCAAAATTTAAATCATAAATTTCTTAAGAAAAACTGTCATTCCTGCCGGTAACGATTACACGTTACAGAACTTTTGGTACCGTTTAACCCCTACTAAATAGAGCTTTCTGAATATCCGGGTGGCCCATATCATAATATTTTAAAATAAAGAGTTATTTTGAAAAATGTGATGTTAATGAGTTTAGAGCACCCTGTATAATTTATTATTGGACATATTCACGTTTCCGTATTTTTATATGAATTACATTGGATCAAAAATAATTTTAACATATTCGCAGTCATCATCATCATCATCATCATTGACAATTAAAATTCGAATTATTTTTCGTGCAACCCTGTATAAATTGTTCAAAATAGTATAAATGTATCCAAAATGTGATCTTTATTTCAAAAATGTAAAAACATACAGGGTGGTCCATTTAGAAAAGACTATTGTGGCAATATCCGGTGAAACCGGAAGTGGAAAATATGCTGAATAGGTCTCAAAACGTTGGAAATCTTACCTAATTTCACGATACAAAATTTTATCCCGATATCTTTAAAAACGAGGAAGTTACAGGGGTGGCCCACTATTCGTTTACACCCGGTATATAACTTCGGCATTTACTTTTCAGTTGTTTTTTTGATGTCATATTTAAAAACTTTAGAAAAAGCCCTACAACTTTTGTCAGAATAATTTTTTGTAACTACAGAAATAACAGAGAAACGTGGGGAGGGAAAGTTAGTGGATCACCCTGTACATCTTCTTGGGGACATCGTTTTTTGATTGGTAGCCGTAATGAATGAATTTTTTTTTGTAATTTTTAATCAAATTTTTTCAGGTATTAAAAAAGTTCAATAGATTTTATAATTGTATGTTTAGAGATGAAACATCAATATAAGTGTATCAAATTGGATATGTTATTATTACTCTTGTATAAAACCTAAATAAAGATAATAAAGTCATTTATAAACAATAGCGTGCGTTGTTAAAAATTCAATAATCAGTGTAAAACAAGTCAGCGACGAATCTGGAGTTTCTAGGAGCTTGGTGAGTAAATTACTGAAAAATAATCAATTGCAGCCTTCGCATTCAGCACCACTAATCATTATCAGACTAGAATTTTCGAAACCGTTTGCAGTTTTGTGATTGGACGTTGATAAAATATCAAGTAGATCCAGATTTTTCTTTGTTTTTTTTTACGGATGAATCATCATTTTCGAATACCACAGATCCAATCAACACAATTTTCATAATTACGATAAAAACCCAGAATATTACGGGAAGGTGTTTGAAAGTGAACGTGTGGAGTGAAATATGCGGAGAATATATTGTTGGACCATACTTTCTTGAGGCCAATTTAACTGGACACGCGTATTTTAGTTAGGTAATAAAATGATTTTTATATCCTTATATAAGACATATTTCTCGCGATGTTTGGTTCGGTAATGGTTTCAACAGGATGATGCACCTTCGCATTCTACACTAACGGTAATCTTGTTCGAGAACTCGGCTGTTTATTCATCATAATTATTATTACTTTAGGTTAAACAACATCTAAATGTATATCCAAACAAATGGTTAAGTCGAGAGGGTCCAGTTCCTTGGCCAACACGAAAAGATATAGTATACCAAGTAGCACCAACGGAATTAGGAATGCATTCTTCTACCAGCAAATAGATAACTTTAATCGTTGGCTGTTTTGACAGAATTTATCAACATTCAATATTTACAGTCCTCATTGCTAGGTTTAATCTATCCTAGTAGTTTTCTCATAATTTCCAATTGTTTGTACTATCTCTCCTTAACGCATTTAAAACAGTCAGTACACGGAAATCCTTATAAACGTGGATAACTTGGTTTGTAACCACGGACTGCTCTAAACAATCGCCATGGGCTTTTCCCAGATTTGCGTTTAATTGCACTTCCTTATTAGTTGGAAGCCTCATATGAATTTACCTATAATAACATTTTAACATTTTACGTTAACTCTGTTGAAACAATGTTAATAATTAGATTATCTAACAAATTTAACTCAGACATTCAATACAAATCGCTTTGTACAAATATTTTGAAATTTCCAAACAATTTTTCAATTAATCTCTTACAGAAAATATACAATATGGTGAACATTTAAATTTTCTTTAACGATCAAAACATAATATTTATCACCTGTTTGCCTAAAAATTATAGATAGACGAATGGTCATTGTAACCGTAGTCAATAAAACAAGACGCACAGTACGCACACACATCACCTGTTTGACTAAAGAAAACGTTATGCTATAGAGCAAAGTGTTAGAATAATAGGTATTCAACACCTCGACTGTCTGTTTGTTTATTGAAATCTGATTTGGGATCAGACATCAGAAAAGAGTTTGGTCAATATATTTAAATAGAAATAATTTGTGAAGGGAAAAGTATAATAAAAAATTAATGAATAAAGTGCCACCTATTTAGTGAAAAGAAAAATATGAGGTTTAAGTTCAAATACAAAAAAAAAATAGTAATACGAAAATAATAGAATCTTCAACAATTCTTGTTTATTGTTATTTCTTCCAAAAAATGTTTGATATATTGTGTATTTATTTTGTACAAATTGATTTTGTAATCAGCAAGATTTTAATTTCACCATAGATAAAATTGCACTGGTATGCACTTTAAATTTGATCAAAACTGCAACACAATTTAATTCAAATAAATGAGTAAATGCAATGAAACTAGTGTTTGCTCATATTAACAAATATCGATATATCCATTACAGCAGTGGCGGCTAATGAAATTTAGTTTAAACATTGCCATACTTAAGGGAAGGCATGACTACCATTATTAAATGAAGAAATTTTTTACATTACAATTTCGAATCGACTTCGAAAAAAAGATTGTCAATTTATAAAATATTGATCACCAAATTTCAATCATAATTAATAAAATTGTAAATAAATTTTTATAGAGGTTATCGTTGAGTGAAAAGGTATATTTCTTCGTTCAACAATGGTGTAACGTTATGAAAAATTATTTACTAAGTACTTATATTGAAACAAAGAATTGTTTACAGTTATCAAATATCTTGCTATACTAAGTCTATAAATTTCACCAACCGCCACTGATGTATCATAACCAATGAGAAATTGATTTCATAGTACGAGTCATTCTTTCAATTTTTATTTTTAATAGACTCTCTTATCATATTTTATCATCACCTCAAAAATTATTAATGCTAATTACCTCGTCTGCAACAATTATTTTGCTGTTAATTTAATATTTCTCAGAATAGATCTCTTTATTATAAACCATAAATCAAAAAAGGAACATTCAACTCATGAGCCTGATGACATTTCAGATAATTTAATTTTAAAAATTGCTGACAGCATTCACAAACTATTAACTCACATAATTAATGAATGCTTTGAGCGAACATTTCCTTCTACGCCAGTTGTGCCCTTTCAATTTTTAAAAGGGATTGGCGAACTTTTCTATATCACCAATATTGTTAAAGCATGTTTGAATATGAAATTTGAGTACTTTAATATAACAAGGTACATACACATTTGAAACGTTATATTATCATTAGTCACTTAATTAAAATAATATAAAGATACCTACAGCAAGTTACTAACTGGAATACTGGAACTGTTTATTAATTTGTCTTACAGTATCAAAAGTATAAACTTTTAATATGTAAGAGCCCCTTAAAATCAGTTGGTAGTTTCGAATTTATGTGGATTCAAAAGTTGTTTACATTTTCACTTTTGATATTTTAATTAAGCGGCAACTTTGGTGTATTTCTTTACGTGATTTGAATTGGCCTGAGTATAAAACGGAATAAGATAGTTGGGAATTAAATTGCAGTAAGTGGTATTCCATTTTCAGATATCTATTATGGAATGAAGACATATTTAGCTCAACTGTTTAATACGGTGGTGTATTGATTTTGTAATATGCTGTTTAGTGCTCTTCGACACAATTCAGAACGCTCGAGATACTGTTGGGCTAAAATTATAATTCTATATAAAGGCATATTACGTAAATAGTATAAGTGGCCCATTTCACTTTGATGCCAGGATCATGTTGCCTACTATTGTCAATTTTGATTTATTACGAATAACTTGAAATTAATGGAATTAGCAGGCACAGGGTGGGCAACATAATTTCAAGCTATCCTTTATTTCTTTAGTTATATCATCAATGTGAGCCCCACTTTTTTCTACACATACTTATATTATATATTTTTATTTTATGAATAGATTATTTGTGTTTACTAACAACAATATTATAGTCCAAGAAAGTAAGGAAAAAATGAGCGAACTTTTTTAGGCTGATTTTTTTATAGAAAAGTGTAGGTTTTGAGGTCAGAAATATATGTCACACACGCAACCACCAGCAACATACAGCGTTTGGAGATATAGATGTATATGTATGATTTTTCCCGTTTTTTGACCAAAAACTGCCAATATCTCTAAGAAGATGTATGTTTTTGAAGAAAAGTTTCAAGTAAAAGTTGTTCATAATTAAATTTTCTACAAAATTGCTTCTATGGAAAATTTCGATTTTCCCAATAGTTTTACCGCAAAAGCGGAAAAACTGTATATTTTCTTGTACGCTCGGGCAATTTGACACTTTACTAAATTGTTTGAGACATTTGTAAGTGACGTTGTCAAATTAGCGATCTGTCAGTGATACACTTACCAAGGAAGTGAGTAAACTAATTAATATAAAAAGTGTTGTTGTGTATTATTAGTCATTATATTTTTTATATTTTTGAAAAAAAAAACAATATGGAAGATTTGTGCGTACTTTGCGATTCCGCATTAGGTGATAATAGTGTGCGAGTTGGAGGTAAGGCAAGAACTTCGATGATTGAAGCAAGTATCAGGATGCAAGATGGCAAAGAAAAACTCATCAAGGATAGAGCAGAATTACTTGTTCATGTTAATTGCAAAAAATATTATTCTTCACGGAGAGATTCCAATTCTTCGAAGGCATTAACAGGTCATGCAGCAAGTACAAGCAATAGAATTGATTCAGCAGGAGAGTTCATATTTGAAAATCAATGTCTTTACTGTAACAAAAATTGTTCTGATACACTAATTAAAAAAAATCCGAAAATGAATATAAGTTTTGCTGCTAAGAATACGCGAGATATTCTTCTTGATCGTATGAAAGAATCCAATTCTAAAAAATATGCTCATGTCAGAGAGCGTTTAGAATCATGTACAGATTTAGTAGCTGCAAAAGCAAGATACCATCGTAGTTGCTACAGAACTTTTATAAATAATGAAGAAAGAGAACCTCGTAATAAAACTGTACATTTTTTGGAGTACGTTGACCAAATTTAAGAATTTTCCACAATTTTTTCTCTAATTCACTTTTTTTACATGCGGTTTTTCCGGTTTTACGGGAAAACCATTGGGAAAATCGAAATTTTTCAAAGAAGATATTTTGTAGGAAATTTAATTATGAACAACTTTTACTTGAAACTTTTCTTCAAAAACATGCATCTTCTTAGAGATATTGGCAGTTTTTGGTCAAAAAACGGGAAAAATCATACATATACATCTATATCTCCAAACGCTGTATGTTGCTGGTGGTTGCGTATATGATATATATTTTCTGACCTCAAAACCTACACTTTTCTATAAAAAAATCTCAGCCTAAAAAAGTTCTCTTATTCCGTCTTTTTATGTCTAACTTTCCTGGACTATTAGTAAAAACTGTTAGGAAATATCGTCCATTAGAGCTTTAATGGCAAAAACGAGTAATCTGACACCGTAACATTAGGTATAGTGTCAAAAACTTCCATAATAGATCTACGGAATTTAGGGACTGAATGACTGAAATCATGGTATTCAAAATGTGTGCTTTAAAGATGACTTCATTGCTCTGTCAAGTCTTTGATATGATAACCAATGTATCATTTCTACCAACTGGAAGATTACTCGTATGTAATCCATACCCAAGAAAGGAAAGAAAATGGATCTAATCAGCTACCGCCCCATCGTTGACCTTTCTACAATTCCTAAAATCATTGAGTGCGCTTACCATGCATCTATTCTATTGCTGCAATATCTTTAATCGGCAGATATCAGCAGACATCAGCAATATGGCTTTCGTTAAGTGTTCTGCCAGAGATTTGGTACAATTTGATCCAATCGAAAAATTTGATCATTCAAAACAATGGCTTTAGATATTTCCTAAGCATTTAATAGAGATATGGTATCAAGATGTATTGTAGTGGTCCACCAACATAATGAGTGCCATCTACTGCATACATACAACACAGATCAAACACCAGTGCAATCTTACATCACTGGAGATATCGAGCCACATGTTGAGAAGTACTGAATTTACTAAAATTACTCATTCCCGACCATCAGGCTAATTCGAGCCCATAAACCTTAATCTTTTGGAAGATAAAAATTGTCTTGTTTCTATTTAAATAGAAAGATTTTTTTAATGCATGTAATGAATATATTATCAATTTTCTCGGTGCGGATTTTCAAATATGTTATGGATTGTTTAGTAAGCAATATATTGGTCTCGTCAGTATAAGTGACAAGGTCTAGTCCGGAATATTCCTCAGATAAGAAGCTCAATTGTTCACAAAAATAAATAATGGAAGCCTTAAAATTGAACTTCTCTGTTCGATTATCCCGCTAAGTGGAAAATTTTAGACACATATTCCGAATTCCATATCTCTTCTAGTAATAATTCATAATCCACGGAATAAAAACATGAAAAATATGTACTACCATGCCAAGAGTGACCTGTGTGGTATCCAAGGTATTAACACTTTTTCATGGAAGGCACATAACGCAGTTTCAGTAAATCCATGTTGGGTAGGACACAATATATTATTTTGATTTAGAAATGCTGTAAGCTGTTCTTTCACGCTAATAAAAATATTATGGCCTGAAATATATAAAGCTCTTTTCTTTTATTATTTGCTATCAATTGTTTTCATATTTTCGTTTAGGTTTTGAGCAAATTCCTTTCCCACTTCTATCATTTGTCATAAAATATAAAATACGAGTAAACGTCATGCATATTATAAGAAAATAATTAAAAAAATGAAATTCATTTATCTTACCAGATTTTCAAAAATACGTCTTCATTATTGTTTCCTTTAAAATGCCCAGATTCACATAACTACTTAACCTAACATATAGAATATTATTATATAATGAGATAATGTTTTATTCCGTACTAAATGATAGAAGGATGAAAGGAATTTGCGCTAAAATAAAAGAGATTGACAAAATAAAGTTTAGTATTCAATGACAGGGAAATAAAATTTACCATTACTAAATTTTAATTAAATAGCTCCACTTACATAAAGCGCATACTTAGCTTTATTTAAATATTTTTATATTGCAGTTGAAAAGGGATTTAATGTAAATTCAGCAGGACTGAGATAATTTCATGACATAGCGGAATAATGAGATTGTTATAAGTTTACACTGTGGTATCGTATTTATTTACAATGTTCTGTTATGAATATTTATTAAAATTGTCTCTTAACTTATTTTTTCAAAATGAACCAATCCTTCTAGGTTACTTACTAAGTATTTATTTTATTAATTTATTTTTGAAAAAAAAACATCAATGTAGGATTAGCTAGTGTGATAAATTTAGATAAATATCGCTAAAAGCACTTACTAAAATAGTAATTAATTGAATGAATTCTAAATACGTTTGGTGCTGCAATAATTGAAGAAAATATAAATATTTGATTGAATTTTTCCTCTAACCTAAAAACAATTTCTCTTGATAAAATTAAAGAACCATATTATTATTATCTTGAAGAATGCACCTTTATACAAATTAAATGGGCCAAATTATTAATTTTTTCCACTGGCGCTATATCAGACCAACAATTTTACATAAACGACTAATTAATCCTCCATTATTCTTAGCAAATACTATTTCTTCTGTTGGTACCTAATTAATTAATTTACTGAGTTGTATTGTCAGATACTTAATATTTTATTACAGTTTTAGAACCAATTAATTCTCACTAGTAAAGTTAAGCTATTAAGACCATTCCAATTCTCGCTATATTTACGCGAGCAATATAAATTGTTCGTTCCCATAGAGAATTAGCAAAATTACTACCATCTGCAAGTGGAAATTCTAATTACTTAATTTTAATGGCCTTATAAAACTGATAATTTATAAAATGTTTATGAAGATGTTAAATCACGAAATATGAGTAAAAATATAATTCAGTTCAACACAACTGTAAATATTGATGACCAAGGAAAATCAAATTATAATTGAACACGATTCACGTATGGCACAAATAATTAATGGATAAATTATTACCGAAAAAACTTATATATTAATTTGATTCATAACAAAAACCCTGAAGAGGGCAGTGATACTGATACCAACGTATTTTCCACAAACGTCGGAACCATCAGCGCAGGATGATTAATACTTAATTTAATGTAATTAAGTAGGCTAATTATCACAGTATGATGAACCGATAAAGAAGATTATTTGGTATAGGCCCCTAAAGCATCTAGTTGTCTATTATGTTACATTCATATTAATTTTATTTATTAATCTACATTCGATTACTGTTTTCAAATGCGTGTAGAAAAACTATATCTATAACTATAGTTTATCAGTCCTCTGATATTTTAGAGTAGTCTTATGCTTCTTAATCCTAGTCATAATTAAGCATCTTGTATAGGCAGGATTAAGTATAAAGTGTGTAAGTATGACAATGATTTGTTTGACTTCTTCTTGCCCAAATAGTGTGTATTCATTGATGATACACCTAATCATGCAAATAGTTAACTTACTAATGAGTTAAACATGAATAAGCGTGAAACTCAGAAACTACTCTTTTGTACAAGATATAAGTGTTAAAATTTTATAGAGTTGTCAAAAGCTTTAAAAAAACGTGTTAATTTTCCATTTATCGCTTACCTTAAGTGGATAAAAGTACGAGATGAATTTTCAAAGGTCAATTTTAAACATCAGTTGAATACGTCTTCTACGCGTCAACTCAATAAACACGAAATATTGAGGAAGTAATTTGAAAAGCCAGATAACATGCATCTACTGAAAACGTATTTTATATTTTCTGTTCGACTGAGCACTCATTCGTGTAATACGAATATATTGATTTAAAAGTTACTCTGCATATGATACATACAACATGAGATATTCATTGCTGATATTTAATGTGCGCTAACAATTTTATCATAATTCTAAAAGAATATTCGTATATTTGAAAAATATTCATATTCAAAATTGCAATAGCAATTCCAGATATTTGTTTCAAATCAGCAGATGCTGACAAAATAGATTATGGAATCTAGATGAATGCATTAAAACAGTGTGGAAATTTCTTTCTATATTTTATTTGAAGAATTTTTCAAGAAAAAATTGTTTGCCTGATGATTTACCGTATCATTTATTTCAAAATCTATCGGGCGACTGAAGAAGTCATTCTTTATTTTTAATTACAACCCATAATTTTGGCAGTAGTTTTACATAAGAAGTTAAGACCTTAGATTATTACTAAAATTATTATTGAAAATATTTTATACGGATATGCCTAAAATATGGTAGAATTAAATAATCTGTGAACAAAAAACCCTAAAGGATCAACATTCGAAAGGACGTTTCCAACAGCTAGTTCGTATCGCTTCTCTTTGACCAAAATGTCAAGAAATCAGTGTGGAAGAGAATCTGAAAGCATTTCAATCAAAATATTGTTATGGCATTCAGTTTGGCGTCATATGTATTTGATACAATACAACAGATTTAATTTCTGGAGGCACGTTAATCAGGATAATGTCTTGCATGAGGCGATTTCGATTTTTCCTCTGGTACATAATCTTTTCTTCATCTTCAGCCTCATTATTATCTTTATCTGAATTGAAAAAAAGGGGTAGGTTTACCTTTTGTTGTTATACCAAATCAACATCTATACCACATTGTTTAAGGAAACTGAAAAATAGAGAAAATATTAGTTACTGAAGACGAACACAGAAACAGTGACTATAAAACTTTTCATTCGTGATTATTTAGCTTATTTTTGTAGGTACAACTTTTTAATGCTGTAAACTATAAAACTACATATATTTTGCAAAAAATACTCAAAATTCAGACATGTAATGTTTCATTAACTCCGTAAATCTCCAAATGAATATACAGGCTGTCTATTTTACGAGGGCCACACCAAATATCTCGCTTAATATCTATTGTTGAGGGATAAAGTTTTAGAAATAGTAATTCCATTTTTTGTGAGCTATATTTCAGTAAAAAGAAATTAGAAATCCATAGCCTACTTTGTGAGATATATTACAGAAACCTGAAAAGTAGGAAAACTACAAACGGTTATAGCTTCCTTATTTGAGGAGATACGAAAAAAGTTAAAGGGATGATAGTTGACGGCAAAGACAATAAGAATAATAAAAAATTCGACAAAACGCAGTTGGCTTTGACATACGCTCTTGTGCAAAAATTAAAAGAACAAAAAAATAGGATTTTTAAGCCCTTAACATGCCCTACAACTTTTACTTGAAACTTTTTTTCTAAAATTACAAATTAAAAAGTTATCGAGTTATCAGTTAAAATTTTTGTGAAATGTTTTATATCGTTGGAAAGAGAAAAAATAAACGGAATTAATGGTGTCATGGCCTACTTTGAGATTTGTTCTTTTAATTTTTGCACAAGAGCGTATGTCAAAGCCAACTGCGTTTTTTGATACATATTATTATTCTTATTGTCTTTGCCGTCAACTATCTTCCCTTTAACTTTTTTCGTATCTCCTCAAATAAGGAAGCTATAACCGTTTGTAGTTTTCCTACTTTTCAGGTTTTTGTAATATATCTCACAAAGTAGGCTATGGATTTCTAATTTCTTTTTACTGAAATATAGCTCACAAAAAATTAAATTACTATTTCTAAAACTTTATTCCTCAACAATAGATATTAAGCGAGATATTTAGTGTGGCCCTCGTAAAATAGACAGCCTGTATATTATTTTAATCGAACTCCCAAATTATAGCATTGTTTATACTGATATAAATTTTTTTTGTTTTAATGGCACGCATGAAGTTTTCATATTATCAGTTTTTTTCACATCAGTAATAAATTATCTTGGTATTTTTAAGAACTTTCTGGAACACATTGTATAATTAAACTAAATATCAACTTGTTGCTAATACTGCTAATATTTACACATATTTGTAGCATCTGCAATAAGTTTGAGTTTATAAACAGTTTCTTAAAAACACAGATTTACTACATAAAAACGTGTGACTACTGACTAGTCTTATATTAGCTGCTTCAGAATTCCGACTAATTCCAGATAGTCAACAATTATACGTATGGGTCTTTCTAATGAAATTGCAATTTTTGTCAATTTTTATGTTGCTTTAAAAGGTTATAAGTACATTTACAATTCTATTCTTTATAAGCAGCACGTGAACTAAAACAGTTGAGCACCAAAATCAGAAATAAACAAAATATAGAACACTCGTTTTCCTAATGGATGGTATTCTTTATATTTAAAAAAAATGCATGCTTTATTTTACGTTTGTTCACAAATAGTTCTCAAATTAAACAGAACAAAAATCTTGTAAAATATGAACATGTTTTCTTATCGTGAGATCTCCAAAATTGCAGCAGTATGACTAATATTGTATTCTATTTCCAGGTAGTCAATCAGATAGTATGAGGAGATCATCTGTATTGCAAACACAGACCTCAGAACCTCTAATAGTAGTAGAGGATGAAGAACACTTCGAAGAAAAGGATAATGACCTTTCGCGTCAAAGCTCCGAAGATGAGTCGGCCTCCATGAATCCGTATCTACTTTCACCATATGCTCGTGAAATTCGTAAACATTCTCTCCCCACTCCGCAATGCAGTGGTATAACTGCCAGCCAAGTTCGCCGCCTTTCCGAAAGAGGGGAGACCGCCGGACCAGGCCCGAGGCAAGCTGAATTCCTTGCCACTCTATCAACAGCTCAGCAGCCTTCAGGGGGTAGAAGACATTCTGTAGTGACAATTTCTAAGGTACCATCAGCATTTTTTGGGCGAAACAGGCGAGAATCTGTAGCAGCATTTCCTTCGACTGGATTTCCCAGCCGAATACTACCAAACCGAAGGGAATCTATTGCTTGTCCTCCTTCCACCGAACCAAGGGGTAGCGTGCATAATTTGCAGTTAGACATAATGGACGACATAGTGCAGGCTCGGAAAGTAAGGATGAAGATGTGGAATACCAGCAGCGAACGTGTATGTGAAGTTCAACCAATGGACGAGAGCGGAAGCGTACAACGGTACACCAATTCTGGCCGTAGATTTTCTGATTTTGTAGGAACCACACTGGCCCCTATTCCAAGTGTCAGCAAACGGAGAGCGTCTGAACTCCCACCTATCCCTTCAGCCGCCTGCTCATCAGCTAGTTCAAGTAAGATCCCTTCCTCTGGAATTGTTTGCTCTAATACTGATCTTATCTCTATTTTGTCTTCTCTTTCCACGTCTGCCACTGAAATCAACCAGTGTGAACGAGACCAGTCAACAGAGAGGGAAGTTATCAAGAATAATATCCAGCAGAAACGTAGTCGACTGAAGAGCAACAGATCCAATAGTTTTGACATATCTATACTACACGGATCTGATGGCATGTTGGAACTGAATCAAAATAAATCGGTTCCAACTCCCTCCAACTGGTTTATCAAGAGGCATCAACCAATAGTAAAGACTGAAGAAAGTAAACAAATAAGCAGCCCCAAAGAAAAGCCCAAAGAAATCAAGAATATCGTTGAAACTGAACCTGGTAAAGTTGTATGGGACGAAAGAAGTGGTTCAATAGTGGATCCACATGCTCTTGGAAGTGCAATTGAAGTTTTCCTCAGGCAAGCCTCCCCAGAAACCACAAGTATACAGTCCTCAAATATATCTCCAACCAAAAGTAATAAAGTAAGTACCGGAAAAGGGGCTGCTGGTCGGTCTAAAAGTTGGTTCTCTAAAGGTGATGACGAATCGACAGAAACATGCGACTCTTCAATCTGCTCAACGCTTAAAGACTTATTTGTAAAGTAGAATTTATTGGAGTATTCCCTTTCAAGTGCTGCCTTTTCGGCATTGTATTAGATTTATCAAATCAATGTTACAATATAAATGTGTCTTATCTTTTAATGGAGTACAATCAAATAATGCAAACCATAGAGGGGTGTCACTAAAAATATTTTGTCTGTAATTGTATATTAACTGATTTTATTTTCTCTAGTCTCTTCTATACAACTAAAAATTACTTAGATATTACATATCGTGCTAATGTATTCTAAAATATTCACCTTACTACTACTACTCTGTCTTATTATTAAATCGTCCTCAACAAAACTTTTATACACAGGGGCAAAATATTAATATATACTGTGTCTCACTAAATTTGATGTTGTAAATATATCTACATGGAATATTTTTTAGTGTCAAATACTGGCAATGTTTAACTTCTTGTTTTCATAATCATAGTCAATTTTCTTATTGTTGGCTTTTGGAAAGACGCTGGACTGTGATTTACAAATGCAACTCATTTAGTTGGTAACTTATTTATTATAGGCTGTGACTGAATATATCTACATAAAAAAGACAGATTTTGGTATTATGTTCAATAATATATATTTTTCACGACACAAGCACCGACACATAAAATAAGAAAGGCGTATTGTGTGGTTTACATGTTTTATTCAGATCACGTCACCAAAATGTTGAACTATTTTTTTTTTATACGTTATTATTATTATTATTAGTATTATCCATATTCCGGTTGACAGAAAATATCTGTTTCACTTCATTTAGCAAACTTTTAAAGTAATTTGAAATATGTAACAAATGTAAAATTATAGAAGCACGAAAGTGTATCTATCGTGAAAATTCAGTGTCTATTTTAATTAATATTTTACTTGATTGTTTAATCTGTCCCCGGATCACCGGAACAACACATATAAACCTGATTTATTGATTTATTAGGAAATTGTATTGAGAAAAGGTGTTTGAAATAAAAAGTTATTTCTATACCTGTGTGCACAAGAAATTGAATTCATTCGTTCTTTTTTTTTTTTGGATAAAGTGAGTCGAGTTTCTTCAAATTTTGTTCAAGATAAAACTTGTTATTTTCAATAACTTTCCTTAATCGCCTTTTGATGTAACAGAAGAGTGTATGTGAAGCAACAATTTTTTTTAATAAAAATAATTAAGTATTTCAATCTCAACAGTTTTCACGAAAATATAAACTGTTCCTTATGACATTATCTCGCAAAGGGTAGCTACTAGCTACTTTACTTGAAGGGAAATTCATATTTTAACGGTTTTCAAGGCAAACATGAATTTAACAACAGAAATTATGACAGAAATTATTGTAAGGGAAGAATCCCAGAAAGGGAAAACTCAGCTAAGAAATGTTTGGTCTTTCTAAATCTAAACTAAATAGTTGAAAATCCGCGTTACTAAAAAAATCATACAACACTAAATTACAAGAAAACATTGTATCAAAGGAATTTTGCAACTAGTCATCCTATTCAGTTTGAACATTATGAAGCTAGTGGAATTTTTTAAATTAAATTAATCAGTAGGAAGCATAATTCCAAAAAGACATACGGTTTATAAACCCACGTCTTAACTTATTTTATATATAGTCGAGTAAACTTTAACTTGACATGTGGATGAGTTGATATTGTGCAGCATACTATTTCATTTTCTCTTGCACACTGTGCACACAAAGTTAAAGCAATAACCCAAAAACATTGTTCACGTATGTTTATACGTAAACAATGATTTTGGGCCATTGCTTCAATTTTGTGTGCAAGAGAAAATACAATAATACGCACAATATCAACTAATCCACACGCCAAGTTAAAGTTTACCCGACTATATGTGAATGTGATTATAAATAGAATAGTAATAGCAATAAATAAACATTGTATTATAATAGCTACGCAAATAAATATAAAATTGGTCTTCAGAACTAAAGACAAATTAATAAATTCACCCCAAAGTCATTTTACAGTTCAATTTAAACTTCGTTTAGCAATTTATATAATGACTGACTTTATATTTGAACAGCAAACTAAAGTTATTAGAGAACAAATTTAACATGATGTCAGTATTAGAATATCATATTTATGAATTATTATTAGTGAATACTGTCCTTAATTTAAGGTCCTAAAATTGGTTTGCTCCATATATTTAAGGTAAACCCTGACATTGATCGCGTTTTCCACATGGTTGATTATTCAATGTTTTCCACAGAGAAAGTCCTATTTCCTTTTTCCAGGTCGACCGTATTCTGCGATCCATAAAACTTGAAACTTTTAATACTACTAATCATTTACTTTTACAAGTGATTGGAGTTCAATCTGTTAACAAACAAATAAGTTTACCTGTAGTTACCGCAATGGCATCAAATTAAATTGAATTTAAGCTACAAATAGCAAAATTGTAAATTGAGCATTCCACCATTCAAGTTTCTAATAAATGCTTTTGTAACTCACACAAATAAAATTAAAAAACCAGAACATGGAGTATAAGTATACAGTGAGTTCATAAGGTATGGATTTTAATCAATACAAAATTAGTGGTTTAGTACAATAATTGTCATTTGATTTTATGTGGCTGTAAAGATTATAAGTTGCACAAGGACCAACCTATAAGGGTTGAAAGAAATATATTTATGACGTCATTCAAAAATCAGGGGTGACACTGTAGATATGATAATGTTAGAAGATATATTTATTTGAAAATTTTATATTTGTATATCTTTAGTGTTAATCATACCGAACGTGGTATGGTTGAATCAGCAATGATGCTTTAACCAAACATTGGAAAATATCCCCATTTAAAAAAATACCGACTATAGGTAAACTCTGTATCATGGTAGTAACGTATTTTAAAATTAATATCGACCTGCCCCATCAGGATTTTTCTCGAATATATATCACAGTGTTTGTATCGAATTTGTGTAAGTCACTGTGTAATATCCATAATATCTTATTCACCAAAATGTTTGTTATTAAAAGGAGAAAGAATCCTATTTTTCAGTATCAAAATATTTATTGAGAGATGGAATACGAAACGAATGCGTACTATTTACCTTTAATTGAATTTTATTGACAGACCAAAGAAACTTTATAATTTCACTATACAAATATTCGCATTCAACATATCGAAAATGTTACACACAAAAACTTCGACTCTGCAAAATACATTTTACTCTGAAGCAACAGCAATAATGAAACTGTATGTATCACAATGAAATAATAACATTCTCTTACCCTAGTAATATTAACGATTGTCATTTGATATTATTCTTCATTCTTTCATTGCATTTCATTTCGTTCGCAATAACACAATTATTAATTAAAATAGTAATTAATTTACATTGACGTCTGCTGTGGCTTATGATTTTTGTCACGTAACATCAAACAATATTTTCGCAGAAATAATATGTACATAAAAAAGTTTATTGAAATTGAAGGCCTGTATATGTATGGAAAACAGTAGTATTGATCATATACAAACATCCACCATTACTTTGAATCACTTGTAATGAACAAGGAGCATAAAATGTAAGCGAAACAGATGGCAATTTTTATTATCATACGAAGACAGTGAATTGAATTGGCAACACAATTAAAGATTAGCAAGATAATGACATTTTCAAAAAAAAACTAACATTCTTATTTTAATTTCTTTTGCAAATAAATCTAGGAGTTAATAATAACAGCGTCTGTTCGACAGCTGTAATATTGATGATTGGCAGGACAGAATATTATATTCAAAAGCTTAGATGAAGCAGCAAATATACAGGTGAAGAAGAATAACCAATGATATTCAGATTTACCTTCACCTAATTTACAGAAGCAAAACCCACAGTATCTGATTTTTCTGGTACTAATCGAGGTTGAGAGAACAACCTGAACTATACATATAGATTAGAAATTATTACTCATGACGATAACTGGCTCTGTTGACTAACCATGTTTAATTTGAATGTAAATACTAATTACATCTATAGTCTTGAATATACAGGGTGTTATAAAAGTACCGGACCAGCAGAATAACTCGAAAAATTTGCGTCCTAGAAAAAATGAGAAGTACTAGGTTATTAGGATTTTTCCCTGGCTAACTTATGGTGACTTTGGATTTGAACTTGAGGATGACCTTCTAGGTGATTTCAAGGTCAGGTCCATTTTTTAACATGGAACCCTATATTTTAGACCCCAGAAATGAACAGAGCAAGAAATCTTACGACATTAGGTAACTGACCAAATGTAAAAACGTTTGCTCTATATACGACATTCACGATTTTACAAATCCACTGGCATATCGATATGTTACGAAAAGTATGATACTAAAAAATTCAATACTTAGTCTTTAAATTAACTTTAACGTACATAATGGTTAATGAATTATTTATTTATTATGTTTATTTAATGGTGTTTATAAACCACGTTTAGTGAGATTAGTTGTCGAGTATTATTATTAATAATTAGTTTATTCACGTCGTACGTGCACTTGAAACTGTATTTTTTATAGTATAAATTAATATTTAAAAGTACACCCCTATATAATCTAGATATTATATTGTTATCAATTATTGTAGTTTAGTAAAATGAAATGTGATGACTTCGCTGGACGAAGTTTATATGTAGATTGTATATAAAGTATTTGGACCATATAAATGTTACGTATGGACAATCCAAGTAGTTTGTAATTTTCTTATTTTAAATGAAACTTCTAAAGCTGCATTCTAAAAATTGTATATTTTAAATACCATTACAAATTTAGTATCTATAAGAATGTAATCCTTATTTTTAGAATACGTGTTTTCAATGTTAAAATATTTAAATATATTAATGTTTTAATTAATGTATATACTAAATGTACAGTTGTTTAAAATTACATCTTAATAAAGTATGTTTCCCAATCTATAAGTGTAAAATACGTTTTTGTTTTAATTTATTTCATGTAACCACAATATTTGTGTTATACAAGTATATCATATTATTCCGTATATTTGGGTAGTTTCCAGATGAAAGAAAACAGTTTCCTCTTAAACAAGTTTGTCTAATTTTGAAAAATAACATTATACCTACATATTATTATTTACCATTTGTACAAAAAAATTTAATAAACCAAGTCATTTATGAAACTAATGCGGGAGCAATTTGCATAATTTCAAAACAGTTTTCCCCACTTAACTTATCCCTAAAATTCATCTTTGCGCAAGCAAAGAAATTGATTTTCTCGAATTTCAAAGTACATGTACAGTGTGTTCATTTTAAGTGTGAGCGGTTTTAAATGGTACGAGGTTACTATTAAAGATAGAATATGGGACAAACGTCGTGTGTGAGGATTAAAAAAAATTAACGTATTTCTTCTGAATACAATGATGTGCAGAATATGGATGAATAGTTTCCTTAATGGTAGCTAAAAAACTATTGAAATTGTAGAAATTACTTACAACAGTGATATTACTGAAAGATAGCCATGACTTCAAAATAATATATTTTCATTCATTTGTTTTTGTCTTTTTAATGCATAACGTAAAACACTTTTTCTCTAATACTCTCATATGACGTTTGTCCCATCATTCTACCTTTAATAATAACCTCGTAATAACCGTCTAAAACCGTTCACACTTAAAATGAACACACTGTACAAAAATTAAATCATGAATGATATGTTACCTATTCATTTTTATTTATTCCGTTTTATCACGACTTGACCAAATAACAAAAATATTATTAAATAATTATTTTTAGAACAGGTAATAATTACTAGGATCAGTTCAAAATAATGGCATATAGAACCAAGGAATCGATTACCCAGACATTATTTCTAGAATCAGTAGTTGTCAGTCACTTTGTTTTTTACCGCTCATAAGCAAAGGCAAAAGATATTCTTTAAAGTGTAGTTTCAATTACATTTACAGAGTGTTTCATTGAGAGAGGGGCATATACGTTAACTGTAGATAAATGTCACCGAGATAATTCCAAATAACCCATACTTATGAATCTGTCACCCTTTATAACCAAAATACAGGGTGTTTCTTCAATTTTTACCTATTTCTTTCTTGATTCGTAACTAACAAACCACCCTGTATATTTTTTTGACATTGCAAACACATATTCTACATAGTTTGGCAAATCCACTGTTACACTAAGAAGAAAGACAATCCAGGTCCGGCTTGACAAATAATTTACAAAATCTGTCATACCCAGAACAACACCCTGTATATTTCAATTTTTAAAATTTGTTTACATACCTATTTCAAATGAGCGATGGAAACTGAATTTAACCATGTGCTTTTATTTTCTCACAGAAAATTTTACTACTAAAATTTTTAGTTAACATTGTATTTTATGAGCATTTTGGTACTACACAATGAAATGAGGCGGACTTTTATTAATTTTATTATGTTATAGTTAATGAAGATTCCTTAATATGTATTTCTAAAACCTACATAGTTTTTATTTGTATGCTTCTAGACCACTAGAAAATGTAAATACAGGACCGTATGTAGGACTACAATTGCAACCATTAAGAACACCAATATTTTGCCAGTGTTGTTGTATCATGCAGGTGCAAATGTAACCGGAATACATTTGTTAGACAATTTTTAAACGAGAACTTTCCAAATACGTTGTAGGTAGAGGTAATCCTAATGAGTGGCCTCCAAAATCACGCGACCTCAATCCTGTGGATTACCACATTTGGGGATATCTATAATCTATAAAGTATATTCCACTGACATAAATAGTAGGACAGAACTTCTTCAAAGGATAAAAGAAGCATGTAAAGAAATGAGAAATAATCCGGATGTAATTAGAAAATCTTCTAACCATATTTAAAAATGGGCAAGAAAATGTATTTAACAAAATGGAGGTCATTTTGAGCAATTGTTGTAAGTAGTTTTTTCGTAAGTATTCCTTTTCTTTAGTTATTGGTGTTCTTATACTGGTTGTTCTTGTAGTCCTAAATACGGACCTGTGTTATTACATTTTTTATTAGTGGTCTATACAGGCATACAAATACAAACTATGTAGGTTTTAGAAATACATATATGTATATGAAGTAATAAAATAATAATTAATTATGAAAATAAAATTAATAGCAATCCGTTTCATTTCATTTTGTGTATACCCCCAAAATGCCCATAAAATACAATGTTAACTAAATTAAGTAGTAAAATTTTCTGCGGCAAAATAAAACATACCTACATGGTTTTAAATCCACTCCTTCAAAATATTAGGAATACGTAAAATTGATAAAACACCCTGGTATCTCGGTTAAACTTATGGGTTATTTGGATCCACCTCGGTGACTCTTATCCACAGTTCCCTCAGTGATACATATTTAATTATTTACTCTGTTACAACTAGCTATAACTCCTCTGGAGATATATCGCCAATAGGAAGAGACGGAAGAGTAAACATCGTATAACTGCACAGTTATGGATATATACATATAATTGTGTCATCTTACCATGTATACTCGTCAAAATTTGCTTCTGGACACCTTAAAATTGACCAAGATTTATAACGCTGTAAAACTGTCAAAAATGTATGGATTCGTGCTGGGTTTTTAGCGTTTCAAGGTAAATTTAATTGGCTTTCATCTTACATATTTAACTTTAAGATAAAGTTACAAAAACATCTTTATACAGGGTGTTAAACAAATGCCTGTTTTTTAGCCAATTTTTAATCTTTTGCATAGCGTTGATCAGTATATTAGAATTTTATAAAATTTGTTTGTCTTATGTGTCTGCTTTAAAACATTTTTTTAATTTTGCTTCTATCTTTTTTGTAAAAATAAAATAGATAGAAAACACTCCGGAAGCTGCTAGACTCCAGAAAACTCTACAGAGAGACAATCAAGGTAAAATTGGATCACTGCAAAGACAACAGGGTGACTACACAAATACCGAGAAGGAGACTTTGGACTTACTCCTAGAGACACACTTCCCGGGCAGTGTAGCTATCCCACGAAACCATAACGGTCCAATTGAAGACATACCTATTAAGAGGGCGTCTAAAGAGGACTGGAAACATGCTAATAGCGTAATTAATATAACAAAACTTGAGAGGGCGATCAATTCGTTTGAACCATACAAGTCACCGGGGGTAGATGGAATATTCCCGGCACTACTAAAACAGGGTATAACTTGCAACACATTATTCAGGGCCAGTCTGGCCCTAGGATATGTGCCAACCAGCTGGCGGATGGTAAAGGTGGTATTCATACCAAAACCAGGGCGTGAGAAATACGCCCAGGCCAAATCATTCCGACCTATCAGCCTGACATCCTTTCTCCTGAAAACTATGGAGAAGCTGGTATAGGTATATCAGGGACGATGTTATGAACTCAAAACCTTTACATCGAAACCAATATGCCTACCAGACAGGAAAATCATGTGAGCTAGCCATACACGAGCTTACTCACAAAATAGAAAGGGCACTGGACAGCCAGGAAACGGCTATAGGAACCTTTCTGGACATTGAGGGAGCTTTCGATAACACCTCATTCGACTCTATAAGTAGAGCAGTGAAGAGACGCGGGGTCAAGCAGTCGATAACAAGATGGATTGACTCAGCACTCAAAACCAGGAAAATACAAACAATGCTGGGCTCCACGACAGAGGAGGTGTCGGCAACCAGGGGCTGTCCGCAGGGGGGTGTCCTATCACCCCTGTTGTGGTGTCTGGTTGTTGATGAACTCCTAGTACAATTAGAACAGCAATCACCATCCTGGCAACAGGAAAATTTGAGGGCGTCACATCGGAAATGATGCAAAGAGCCCTCAAAACGGGTAGATAAATGGTGCACCCAGGAAGGTCTATCCGTCAACCCAGGAAAGACCACAGTGGTAGCTTTTACAAGGAAAAGAAAAATCCAGAACCTGAAGAAACTATTTCTTCGGGGAAAAGAATTACAAATGAGCGGTGAAGCAAAGTATTTGGGACTAACTCTAGACACCAAACTGAACTTCAAAGCTCATAATATAGAGAAAGTGACCACCAAAGCCACGCGGGCTCTATGGGCCTGCAGACGAATGGTGGGCAAGAAATGGGGACTACAACCACGAATGGTACATTGGCTGTACCAAAGGGTTGTGGTACCAATACGCCTCCCTGATCTGGTGGCACAAATCTGGAAAAGGAGAGTCGTTGAGGAAACTAAACAAGTTACAAAGACTTGCGTGCCTAGGGATAACGGGGGCCATGACAACAACGCCTACCGCAGCTATGGAAGCGCTGCTCTGCCTACCTCCACTAT
Source organism: Rhagium mordax (assembly GCA_963680705.1). Lineage (NCBI taxonomy): Eukaryota > Metazoa > Arthropoda > Insecta > Coleoptera > Cerambycidae > Rhagium > Rhagium mordax. The sequence continues at coordinate 59,351,115 of OY796659.1, read as the reverse complement.
ATCTAGTAGTGGAGAATGAGGCATTGATAGCGACTTACAAGCTAAGAAACAACGGGTATAAGACCTTTCCGAGAAAAGGATATCATACAGAAATAGCCCAACAACTGGGAAAAAACCGACTACTTGAAATGCAGTCTGACAGAATCAGCACAACTTATAACTTCACAAAAACCTTCAGGGTGATTATACCTGGGTCCCTATTCTCGAAACAAGGGAATGTGTTCCTATGAGAGAATGACGTCAATATGACGTAAGTTAACATTTACTATTGGTTGAGTTACTATTATAGAGAGAAAATGACGTAATTTTCTCATGAGAATAAATTCCCTTGTTTCGAGAATAGGGACCCTGATAGGGAAGATGAGGGCAAAAGGCAGATGCGAAGTCACCCAAATGATACCCCAGACAGCACAGGTACATCCTCTGTACGTTTGATGAATATCCATATTGGACATGAAGGACATAGAGAGGATATCCTTATGAACAACATATGGACCACATGGGATATCTTATGGATATCCTTTTGTCACAACTTTAGATGTCCATACATTGTCCATTCTAAAGCCTTACAGATATCCACTGCATATAAATTCCTTTATCAGGGGAATAACACACATATCTAACCTGCCCCCGGCTTCTAACTAATAGACCTCATGTTATGCCTGATGCATTTGATAAAAAAAAAAACAAGAGCATGTGGGGGGATTTGAACCCGGAACCTTCTGCTTGCCAGCCGAGCTCGTTTGCTCTAGGCCATCACACCACTGACAAGTTGCGAGTAAAGCAAGAATAAGTTCATTGACAACTAACTTAAACTTTACTATCGGGCCTTCCACGCAAATATGGATAATTATTTATTACTGCCGCGCTATACTGTATTGAATTCTTCATTCTATAAAAATGCACTTCGGTAGTTTTAACGACACAATCATTTTTTTCTACAATAATTTAACCACATATGATGATATTTGAGGTGTTATTAATTGTCAATTAAATATCCGTAAAATGAAAATACTGACCATTTAATTTGTTGTCATTAAATATAAATATCCCTCTTTTACAAATATTTAGAAAATATCCAAGGACGACCCGAGCGGATAAAAGATGCATAATTAGGTATATCCATATTTTACAATATCGGATATCCCAAGACTTTCCAGAAATGGATATCCATAAACAGTTAAAGTATGGATATCCACTGGTTTTACTTTGACATATATCCTATGGATATTCAAATCTGGTCCGAGGTTCCATAAAATTAAACTAATTGAAGCCCGTATAAAGAAAAATAAAATTCCACCGGAACTTTATACTAAGACGCATTAAAAGATTTCATTTAGAGCTAAATATACTAAAGTAAGGGAGGTCCCAGCAGGACCTCCAGTGGATATCCATTAAAAAATGTCCACTGGATATCCATTACATACATCCGGGATAATAAATGGACCTAAAAAGTACATATTTTGGATATCCGGTGCTGTCTGGGACATATGGTATACGGACGGATCAAAAACGTCAAGCAGTACCGGAGCAGGAATTGCGGGAGACCAACCAGGGACAGACTTCAGCCTGAACCTGGGCAGCAATGCAACCGTGTTCCAAGCAGAAATAACAGCCATAGAGGCTTGTGCACAAGAAATGGTACGGATCATGATACAACAACACAAGATATGATATCAAAGCGTTCAAATTTCGTCCGGTTTGCGCATGACGTCACACAGTGAGTAATTTTAAAAATCTGTGTCGCGTTTTCGAATTTAATATCAAATTTTGTTAATTAGGAACTCTGTTTTATGGATTTTATTCATAATATGGGTTCACTGCTTATAGTGTAATACTAAGTTAATGACGGCTATTTAGATTATTACATTTTAGATGAAATTTATTAGAGCCCAGAGATATTTATTTTATGCAGATATTTCTATATTATACGTGAATATAAATATAATAATACGAAATTAACTCCCAATTTATATTTTTCGTAGGCATGTATTTCGATTTGTAATTGTTGAATATGTCTGGCATTACAAATTAATAATTTTGGGGTTCTTGTTATTCGAAGTTTTCGGAATTACAAAAATGGCAGGTCAAATGTAAAAAAGGATAAATTAACCATATATACATTCAATATATTTGATATTTAAGAATTTTGAAGAATTTTTTTACGTAAAAATACAGTGCGTACGCCAGACAGTAGCAGTATAATAGAAAACTTAATAATTAATTTCTCAAAAATTGTTTCTTGCCGAAAGTTAAGTAGGTATGAAAGACAGTTTTGACGTCAAATTTTACCTTTAATATGTAGGAAGTTAAAAAAATATTAAAATGTTAATAATTAAGGTAAAAAATGTAAATAAACTTTCTCTAAAAATGTTCTAGTTACTAAGAGAATTGATGCTAAATAGTACATTGTGTGCTTAGTAGGAAAAACTTATTAACATTCCCGGACGACCGTGCAGATTGCTTATCGAGGCGCAAGCAACAAGGAGTTCGGAAATATGCTTTTACTACGATGATACACATACTATTTTTTCTGAAACCGCGTTTCCATACACCCTGCATTTTTTTTATTTCAGGGAACTAAAAAACTTTATATCGTGCGTAGAATCTCTTGATTGATTATCAACATCACAATCGTACACAGCACATCTCATTTTCGACGATTTTTTAACTTTTAAACCCAAAAATATCCGCAACAACTTGACAATTCTACCTGACACTCCTGACAGCCGGGCGTTTAATGGCGTCCTAGCTCACCGACTGACGTCACGAGCTGCGCGATATCTTATCTCTTATTTATTGTATCATGGGTACGGATGTCATACACACTAACAGAAGAATTCGTATCATCACTGACAGCCAGGCAGCTCTTAGAGCTCTGGAGGCAGTAGAAATACGTTCCCAAACAGTAAGAAACTGCCTGAAACCCCTAGCGAAACTGGCAGAACACAACAATGTGCAATTGGAATGGATGCGAGGACACCAGGGAAATTCAGGTAATGAGAAAGCTGACAGGCTGGCCAAAGAAGGAGCAAAAAAGCCTTGATAGGACCCGATGCGGGATCGCATACAGCACCGCAAAAGGCGCAGTGAAGGAACTATTAAGACAGAAACACAACTTGCATTGAAGAGCGGCACCAGGAATGAGACAACCCAGTAAACACAACATACGTGGCCCAATAATGGTAAATCACAAACTGCCATCTAACTCATCAATGGTACTTCGATGGCTGCTTAGTACTGAACTGTGCTGGACCGGAAAAAATATGTCCCACCGGCCATCAGAGGTTTTGCCATCATTTAACCAGTAATGTGTCGCCACTGCTTAGCCTCCACTGGTATTTCATTTAATTAACATTGGGCCATTATTAGACCACAATTCAGCCATTATTCAGCCACTCCAAGACCAATAATCTGTTACCAGTGTCTAACCAGTACTGTCTGTGCTATTGGCCATTTCGTGTGCCAATATAGGTACAGTGCTATCAGTGGCGACTGGTGAAATTTAATTTGTCATTTCTTCGTATTGGAGCGAGAGTCAAGCGACACTTTAAATTAACCACCTACTAAGACTGAATGAAGAAGTTCTGCAGAACAGAATTGAACTTGAAATATGCGAAAACAGTTGCCAAAAATGGGTTTGCTGCCCCTGATAATTTTGTAGATATAATTTGAAAAATGTTTGCGAAACTTTCTTTCAGATCAAATGTCAAATTTATCTACGGATTTCAATTTGTATTAATATTTTATAAAGTTGACATTTAAAAATACGATAAGTATAAAAATTTAATCAAAAACAAAATTTACAATCTGAAATCTGAAAAAAATGTTTTGCAAACATTTTTCAAATTATCCACAACATTTATTATCAGGGAAGGCAATCGCATTTTTGGCAACTGTTTTCGCAAATTTTAAGCTCAATTTTGTTCTGCAAAACTTCTTTATTTAGTCTTGGTAGTTATTTAAAATATCGCTTGACCTACGCTACAATAAGTAGAAATTACAAACTAAATTTCATCAGTCGCCACTGAGCACACTGTACCTATATTAGCACACTAAATAGCCAACAGCACATATTTTACAAACTATTTACAAATTAAATAGATCCCATTTTTCAAAGCCGCCACTGAGTGCTATTCACATTTTAGTATTTGAACATATTAAATAAAAATATATAGCATTTAAATACAAATGTTACTTTCTCAATGAAAGGCAGTATATTTATTAACATATTTATTGTAAAACAAATAAAAACAATTTGTATCATTAAAACTATAACAAAAAACTTTTTTTCAAGGTAAACATCAATAAGTACATATTGTATAATTACATATACATTTATACATATGATTTTTAGTTTATTGCTTACCTAAATCTACCTAAGAACTAGTTTTTGCCAAAAAATGCAGGTGACCGGTGTGTTTGGGTAGATTAGACGCGGCCTATCACAGTTAAGTATAGGGTATTTCTATACCAAAAGACACAAATCGATATCCACTCAAAAAGTTCATCTGACGTACGTTACCTGTAACAAAGGATTATCACAATAATTATTTTTTTTTGTTGTTTCACTTCACTTACTAGAGAAACTAATTGTTCGGGTTTGTCGGTTAATAACCCTGTTTTCTTGATGGTTCGTAACTTTTTTGAGAGATATTTGTAATGAAGGAGGCGGCAGGAAAAGATATGACGGTTTTAATTTTTACTTCTAAATTACACTGTTTATCAGTACCTATTATCCATATTTCAAACACTTTACACTAACACTGCTTAAACACTTTTCTTTACTAACGACATTGACGACTGACGCCACCACAGGTTAAAATGGCGAATGATAGTGGTGGTACGGAATGTGACGCGCAAGCGCAGACTCAAGTAGATTGTGCCAGCAATGAACCATTATTGGTACTGAAATGGCAATAATGCAATGTATAAAATACTGGCAGAAACTCAGTAAACCATTATTGGTACTAAAATGGCAAAACGTCATTCATAAATTACTGGTAGGACTGTACACAACTTGTAATGGATCATTAATGCTTAACCAGCAACATCACAAAACCATCAATAACTCTACTGGGCCAACAGAATGCCACACATCATGTGTTTACTGGGAATCACGCATATCTTGAGTGACCCATCCAAATCAAAGACTTAACGAATTGCTGAAGTTGAGCAGAAGCCAGGCTAAGATGTGCAGTGGGTATCCTAACAGGACACTGCACGCTAAACAAACATCTCACCAACATAAAGGTGAAGGATGATCCAGATTGTAGGATGTGTGGTGAAGAGGAGGAAACACCTCACCACATCATATGTGAATGCCCGGCCCTAGCGGCGAGAAGGATTGCACATTTCGGTGAACCATCAGTGACACCGGAAGAGATAGCCAATGCTCCCATCGACCACTCGCCTTCATGGGAGGAACGGGTCTCATGGAATAGGGAGACTATGGGGGTACAATAAGCTCTTAGCTTCAGTACAGCGGGCCAAAGAAGAACCGCAACCCATGAGAAAAAAAAAAAAAAAAGCCATTTATCTTCAGATTATGTTTCTATCAATAACTTAGGCGTAAACAATAAATTGCGTCGATGGTTAAAATAAGTCAAGCTCCATTTTGTATATTTTTATTTAAATTCTTAGCATAATTTCTCATCAAAATAAAATATTACTCAATGTTTAACTATAAAAACAAAGAAAAATGTTTATTTCTGTAAATCACCTTTCGAATAAGAAAAATGTGGAGGATTGCACCTTTATGCGATATCAGAATGGTGGACCACTTTTTGTTATTATAGGCACTGGTCGATTAGCAATCTATCCCACCCGCAATCTATCTGTGATCTAAACTGTCAAAACGGTCAAGGTCACCGTTTGTGACTTGTGTTGCCCTGTTGCCCAGAGATGTCGCTGGTGTTGCATTGATTTGATGTTTTTTTGTTCGTTTTGTGTTTTGTCTAGATAAGGTTAGGATTCTGATTTTAAATTTACATATATTATTTTGCCTTGCACCTTTTGTTTTTGTTTTGTTTTGTATATGCAAGATGCAAGGGACAAAATATGTACCAGAATTGAAGTACTTAGAGCTTCGACGAGTTTAAAAACTATAAATATCTTTGTTTTTTTAAATATTTTTCCAGAGCAAAAGCTTGCATTGGTATTAATTGCACTTACTATAAAATAAAACTTGTATAATTTTTGTAATTATTATAGTGTTTAGTTTGTATAATTTATTAATATTATTATTATTATTAAATATTTCCATAGGTATAACTACAATAAGCAGGTATTATGCGCCCCCCCCCCTTTGACCCCGCAAAATTACATGATTTTTTTAAAAGTACAAAGAAATTTGAAAAAAATTTGGAAAAGGTAATTATAGCAACTAGCAACTGATTTCTTTATATAGGCGTACTTGCCCACTTTGTTTAATGCATATATTTCCATGTGCTTTACTATCTTTAACATATTTTGAGTTGAAATTGGTATCATAAATATACCTAAGTAAAGAATTTATAATCGTGATAATATACATAATTATTATTTCAATAATTTTCATGATTTAAATAAGTCTCAACTTAAAATTGTTATAGGTATTATAGATATACAGTGTGTTACAATTTGATCCGGAACACCCCTGAAAAATCTGACTCAGCAGCGCGATTTTGGTGATATTTTTTTTTCATATAAGCCGTCCTAGATGTACGTGAAAAACATATTACGATGTCCAGATTACAAAGCCATGGCTTGCTATGATTTTTTTTTCGACGCAATTTTTTCAAAAATTATATTAGCGATTGTTTTATTCAAAATCTGACAACGTAGCGTTATTCGGCACCCTTCAAAACGTAATCTCCCATATTCTTTTTTGAAATTATTACTGTCAATAATTTTACTGTGAAGAATAAAAAAATTCGCTGATTTTTGAAAAAATGGCGTCGAAAAAAAATCATAGCAAGCCATGGCTTTGTAATCCGGACACCGTAATATGTTTTTCACGTACATCTAGGACGGTCCTATAAGAAAAAAAAAATATCACCAAAATCGCGCTGCTGAGTCAGATTTTTCAGAGGTGTTCCGGATCAAATTGTAAAACACTGTATATATCTATGAACTGAAATTGTTCACGTTAAAGTGAGTAGTTTTTATCATTACTTAGATAAAGTGAATAATTTTGCGAATTTAAAACTTGTATGTATATCGCATTGTTAGCTAAATCGTAGTTGCGTTAGTAGGTTCAATCGGGAGCGATAGCTGAGCAATGTACGTTATATTGAAAATACATTGGAAAGTAAAACGGCAGCTATTAAAAATTACTTTAACATAAATAAAGTAGTTGCTGGTTGCTGCTTCACACTACCATTTTTTTGTTTTTAGCTTAAAGTAATTAGCCTCCAAAATGGTAATTGTTCTGCTGAAATGGAAATATCTGAGGAGCACACAAATAAAGTAGGAGGTTTTCATGGTGGTTTTTTAGCCACACTAGTAGATAGTATATCTAGTTATGCCTTAACTACACATAAGTATGGAGCATTACCAAGTGTATCAGTGGATTTACATGTAATTAAGTTTATATAATTAGGAGTACGGATATATTTTGGGAAAAAATTTTTTAACAACATATTTAAATATACTTACGTCTTTCAAATTATTTGAGTAAAGCGTTTTTGAAGTGATCACGAAAATTATATAGTTTTAATTACAGCATAAATTTATTTATTATAGAAGTCTAAATTACCATCAGTCAGATGTTAGATATTATGCAAAGTTAAATTTCAAAATTCACCAAAACAGCTATTTATGTAGTAATCTTATGATAAGCCAACAGACAAAATTATTGAAAAAACTGCAAAAAATACTTCTTTAAAATACCTGCTCGGTAAGTTGCTATTGTTAACAAACTTCTGCTACGCTAAATCGAACTTACAGTTCATGTACCAATCATCATGGTTACAGGGCTGTAAACAGTCCATAGGCTGTAAGTGAGTTATTATTATTATTATTATTATTATAATTCAATCAACGCTATTATGATTTTGTATTGACAAAAAAATTTTTTAATCAAATGTCCTTGAACCATTGACAGCTAACTCATAACTGTATCACATAATATTCCTCTTTTACTTTTAGATAACAGCTGTCAACAATTTCAGACTGTTAAGCCTTATTTTCAGTTGCGAAATGCAAAACATGTTGCCATTGGTTCATTTCACATTAAAATTTGGAATTGACTAATAGCAACACGTTTCGCATTTCGCAATTTTGAGACTGAAAATAAGGCTTTAGAACATGCTTTCGGACTCTGTGATAAAATTATTTTGTAATTATCAATGCCTTGGGACATTACAGCAAATAACGTAGCGATTTATAATTCATTCAATATTTACTGTCCGATACGTAACTATTCAAATAGATTTTTTTTAGTTTCTTAAAGGGAGCAAAACTGGGAGATGAAATTACAATCGATGCCAGTACTCTTAAAGCTGGAAAAAACCTAGCATTTTTAGAGGTTTTAGTTAAAAATAAGTCCACAGGGGAACTACTGCTGAAGGGGAATCATACCAAATTTTTTTTGCCAAACAATTGAAAATGAAGTATAGTATAGTAGGTTAAGAAGTACAGATTTTTTTTATTCATATTTGTATTTTAATTTATAAAGTTAAATAAATGTTTTACCTCTACAACTACATCATGTAGTTCTATTATTGTAAAAAAAACATTTCGTCTATTATAGGACATGCAGCGCATAACTAGCGTGATCACATAGGAAAGTATTTTTTTCTAAAAGCCAAAAACCTATATTAATAATCCGAAAAATATTAGGAAGACTTTGCTAGCAAAGTATACAATGCTCATAGAGTATTGCACAAATTCAGTTAACTAGAATAATAAAAAAATTCTGAGACAGTGTAGATTCGGCTTTAAAATATGAAGTATGGCGGTAAGAAAAAAGACCGTACATGTCTTACGCTTCGTCATCATCAACTAGAGGTATTAATTAATTAACTTTCCTCAACGTTTCTTTTAATGAACAAAATTTATTAAAATATTATTTTGATTAATGATATGGAAAATCATATTTTCTGGAAAATACTATATAATCTTACAATAATGAATACAGGTCAAGTAGAATTCAAAATGTTAGAGAATACAACAGTTCGGTGATGCAACACCATATTATATTGTTATCATTGTTTCAAAATTAGCTAAACTTACATCTTTACCACCTATAATCCCATGAAATTATGTATTTTATTGCCTATTCTTTATCTGTAATTTGAGCCCGAGCTGTATTTAACTATCTAGTATAATAATATTACGACAGGCTGAGAAAAATGTAAAAATATTTGTATTATTTTTCAAAAGCTTGTCAACAACAAATGGAGCATGGAACATGTGAATTGTTATTTCTTTTGGCAATAAGTTTGAGAAACACAAAATTATTTTTCATATTTTGAGATGTCTCGAGTGATATTCAATAAGATTATCTTCTAACTAAATTCTGCATTAGAAAAATTATAAATTATTTAAACGTGAAACACTAGTGACGTAAGCAACTTTATTCATATTTGAATAATGATCAAAAGCAAGGTAATTATTCTCAGTATAATAACACTAGTAAATATTTACCATGTGATTAAAATTACAGGAATGTAATATGTAAACTGGTTCTTAGAAACCTCAAATAATAATCACGAAAAAAAATTAGCCAAAACTACATCCATTGAAAACCTATTTATCTGAACTTTCCCAGAATATATTATCATTGCAATGAAATGCAATTTTTCCAAATGTGCTACAATCTGCTTTGACCTTAATGCAACTAAAATGAACTAGTTTATTAAAACAATATACTCCATTTACATCTGAGCATCTCTGACTGATTTGCAATTTTAAATCATGTACATTCAGAGTAGAGGGGAGATCGTGGCCTGTGTGGTAAATTCACGTTCACCGTGCAGTAAGTTTGATATTTGGAAGGTTCCACTATTGCAGTTGGACTCACGAGTCAATTGACTGAATGCTCCCTTGTGTAGCGTTTTACGATGAAAGCATGGTAGATAAAACGGATTGAAACTTTGGAACCTGTTGACTTCAAAGAAAATTCATGTTTTTTTAGGCTTCCATCTAAATATCTGTGAAAATAAAATGTATAATTTAATTATTGTATATAAATATATATTTTAATCCTTCACATGCTACCATATATCCATATATACACTCCTCGGCACAAAATTCCGCCACCCTAAAATTTTGGTCAATTTTGATGGTTTATAACTTTTTTATTTTTCATCTGATTTTCATGAATTTTTCACCAGTTTATAGATCCATTTATTGTTTTTCTTTTTAATTATTTTAATAAGGCACATTTTTCGTTTAGGCTATGTTATACAGGGGTAAATCAAAATGTTGTTTTTTGTCGAAAACTCAAAACTCCCTGTGGGAAAATTGAGGCGAATATTTTTGTTTACAGACTGTTTGATGTAATCTTAGACGTATTTCGAACATTTTGTTTTTTGATTCATCCCATTATCTCATTTCTTCTGCGAGCAGCAAAATTTTAAATGAAACACTGTTAATTGTACTGGATTTTTAGTTAAAAATTATCGACTTTGGCTAAGTATGCGGTTATTTTAACAAAATGCTTGACAGTACAGATGAATCCAGGATTTGTTTAAGGTCGCCGGATGGTCGTGAACGGGTATACAGACGTAGAAATGAAAGATATGCAAACTGTACCATATCAGAGCGAATGCAATATTACGGCGGTTCAGTCATGGTTTGGGCGGGTATTTCTACCGATGCACGTACCGATCTTGTTTTTGTTGAAAATGGAGCACTAACCGCCCACCGTTTCATAGAGGAAATCCTCCAAGAAGTTGTCGTTGCTTTTGCTCATGTTGCTTGGGTAGTGAGCGAATATCTGGATGAGATTGAAATTCCAAGATTGGAATGGCCCGCATGTAGCCCGGATCTCAACCCAATCGAACATCTTTGGGATCTTCTTAAAAGAGCAGTTCGTCGTCGTCCTGTGCAACCACTAACCTTGCAAGACTTACGACTGGCGCTGACAGACGAATATCAGGCTTTTCCTCAAGAAAGAATAAGTAATCTTATTCATTCGATCCCACGAAGAATGCAAGCTATCACTGCTGTGAGGGGACGAAATATACGTTACTAAAATGTTTGTTTTGGGTTAGGGTTTGTTTTTGTTAATAAAAATAAGCTTCAAATCAGCGTTTCATTTAAAATGTTGCTGCTCGCAGATGAAATGAGATAATGGGATGAATCAAAAAACAAAATGTTCGAAATACGTCTAAGATTACATCAAATAGTTTGTAAACAAAATTATTCGCCTCAATTTTCCCACAGGGTGTTTTGACTTTTCGACAAAAAACAACATTTTGATTTACCCCTGTATAACATAGCCTAAACGAAAAATGTGACTTATTAAAATAATTAAAAAGACAAACAATAAATGTATCTACAATCTGGTGAAAAATTCATGAAAATCAGATGAAAAATAAAAAAGTTATAAACCATCAAAATTGACCAAAATTTTAGGGTGGCGGAATTTTGTGCCGGGGAGTGTATATATCTAATAAATCTTTTATCACAATTTATTTTTTAAATCCATATCTTCTGCCATTGAAAAGTAACTATCTACAAGTTCGTCAGAAACCTCAGCTAATGTTGGGGGGTTCCATTTTGGGTTTTGATCTTTATCAATTAACAAGGCCCTAACACCTGAAACATAAAATAAAATTTATTTATCCAACAATTTATAGTACATGCAGCAATAAAAACAGTACTCTTATATGCAAAATAATAATTGGCATATCTCTGGAGTTTCCTGTATTTCTAATACATTTCGGTTCTAATAAGGCAGATATGATTTGTAGATCACAAAATAGTCGAAACGTCAATTTATAATATTCAACATAAGAACAAGAAAACTCTCGAAAAACTCTTCTTTAAATTTAAGATACATGTTCGACCTCAAAGCAGGCAGAGGTTAATTTCTGCCTTCTCCAGAAAAAAAATCTAACCTGCCTCCTACAGAAGATAATAATATGCATAATTCTTCAAGGGGATCAAAAATAAAATTGCCTTTGAAAGAATCGTAAATCTAGTAAATTTGTGTGATATTTTTTATTATATTTATACTGGCTTGTATTTGTCCTTTTTTCTGTTACAAGAGTTTTTCATTTATGTATTTTTATTTATGGTAGTTTTTGATTGTATTAATGAAAACAGTTTTTATGGCAATATCACTCATTCTTAATGAGAAAGATTTTTCAATAAAAATACCCTTTCCTTTCCTCTCATTATAAGTATATCAGGATATTCTAAACAGTGGTAGGCTACGCCCTAATTTAAAATGGATTCAGGCAGCAGTGTGCTATTCCCTTCACTATGGATAAAATTTACTATGAAGTTAATCGTACGCCGCTGACTGTTGCGTACGTCTACCAACAACCTTTCTCGGTCGAGAGCGTAGTGGGAGATTAAGGAGAATTACTCAACTGCGCACCTCCTCCTCTCGCTACTACGTCTGATGGCAAGTAACAGTTTTTTATTTCGAAAATTTTCTACCTTTATTTCGCTTTAATTGGCATATTTTAAGGGGATAATCCTATGCGAAGAATAACATCTCCTTGGCAAGTTCAAGGGCTTCTAATAAGTGCAATGGTACATAAAAATTTTATCTCACCTTCATAGAAATCTTTGTTTGCTAAACAACCAAGAGCTAGACTGTATTCCATTTTCAAACACTCCTGCAAGCTCAGTTGTTTTCCGAGTTGAAGTTCTTTATGAGTAACTTTCATGCTAGATGGAGACATCTTACTTAAAATTTGTATAATATCCTTAGCCCATTTTGATCCATCTTTTTCTAATCTAGACAGAATTTCCTCAACTGTTTTAGCTGAAAAGCAATGATTTATCTTCTCCATAACAGGTTTAAGTGAGAAATCCGACTCGTCCTTTTTACTAAATTTGACCAACGTGGTGTTAATATCTTGTTCGTTAGAACAGTTTAATAGAGCTTCTTCCAAACTCTTTAAATTATTGCTTTCGCAGTAATGTGTAGCAATGCCAGCTTTAACAACATCCGCACCCTTAAGTCTATGTCCTGTTAAGGCTAAATAACTTCCAAGTTGTCCAGTTAATCTAGGTAAAATGTAAGAACCTCCCACATCAGCAAAAAGACCAATCTGTGTCTCTGGCATGGCAAATAGAGTTCTTTCTGTCGCTACACGATATCGACCATGGACAGATAGCCCTACACCACCTCCCATAACAATTCCATCGATAATGGCAATATAAGGTATTTTATATGATCCAATGACACCATTTGTAGCATATTCATGTTTAAAAAATTCTTGACCAAGTTTTTCTCCTCTTAAACCTGCCTCAACCACAGCTCTAACATCACCTCCAGAACAAAACGCTTTTTCCCCTGTCCCTTTTATCAACACAAAAGTCTTTTGTGACTCCCATTCTTTTAACACGGGATAGATTTTGTTAACCATCGAGAGATTAAGTGCGTTTAAAGCTTTTGGCCTATTTAATATGATAACACCTTTGTCTTTTATGTTTTGTATTATAACATCATTTTGTTCGCTAGACATTTTTCTGTAAATGTTAAGAAAAGTGTATGAGAATTTCTTTTCGAATTTTGAGGTTAGGAACAAATTTCTTGTCATCTAAAATTTGAATAAAATTTTAATGAACCTGTGATGTAAATTAGATATATTTACCATGATGGTGTAAATTAAAATGTAAAAATAGTCACAGACAGGTAAACACAATATTACTGCTTTAGCTTTAAATATTTTAATTTAGATTGACGATTGACAATTATGATAACTGATAACAAGGTTAGAGTTCATCATTATAATTCGAAGGACATTATTAAAAGCGTAACCTCCAGGGGCTACGTTAAAAGAAATACGGAAAATACTGAGAAGTCATCATATCATAACAACAAAGTTCATTTAAAAGAGTCTTAATAATTTTGAAATTTTGGACTGGATATAAGATTTAATAGTAGGTATATTGGGAAGATTTATGATACATCTTTTTTACCAAATTTATTTAGGTAGTTACCCAAAACCTAATTCAAACTGAAATTTATTTTCAGACAAATTAGATTTATGAATTCGAATAATTCGATATACTTACCAGCTGGAAACCTTCAGTAATCGCCGTAATCTGTTACCTCTTCTCTTCTGTCCCCTTCTACGGCTTCGGCATAGATTGAATAAGTATAAGATAAACCACCCCATTGTTAGAATGCAAATGGATATTATACGGACCTTGTGGATGCGAATAATAGATGGCGCATCCGAAACTCCCAAAAATGTAATGTTTTATGACTACTGTTATCATTTGTTGAAGAACCATGTTTTAAACATAATGGGAAAATCGCCCAAAGCTTTAACAATAAATCCTTAGTTATAACTGTACACAGAAAAATACACTTGAAGATGCGCCATCTATTATTCGTATCCACAAGGTCCGTATAATATCCATTTGCATTCTAACAATGGGATGGTTTATCTTATACCTATTTAATCTATGGCTTTGGCAAACGTCAGTCAGTCAGTGTCAAGTGTCACTATGCTGTCACTGTCAATATTGTTTATTTTTAAAATATTACATTTCTAAATTAAGAACAATATACAAAACAATAGTCCAGAAGGTTAAATGTTCCTTAATAATGTAATACATTTTGAATTTAAATAGGCGAAAATAAAATTTGAAATTCCAACCTATAAAATTTATAGGCCTTCCAACAGTAAATCCAGAAATTTCCTACGGTTTAAGCAGCATGTCTACCAACTTTATAACACTTTTGATTTCAGCTTTACCTACCTTTACCTGTGGAGGGCCAAAAAGAGTAGTCAGTAAAGCCAGGGGAAACTAGTTTTGGTTTTCATCTCTGGTAGGCGGATAAAACTTGATATATTTCTCTCAAATATATGGGATTATATGGTAAAAAGAGCTGCCGCTTCTGTATTCCATAACAGCTAAATACTTTGAAGCACAAAACATATATAGCAATCGCAGCCAGTCGTGGCGAGCGGTGGGGATTGTAGGAGAACATAGTCGACCTCAAGGCTAATTATCAGCCTTGAGGCGACCTATCAGAGAAGAGCCACTGCGCAGTGTAAGCAGCAATCATGATAGAGATGCGTACGCTTGTTGTATACCACTCTCTACATACAGATTCCCCTAAGCTCTCCACGACTGGCTGCGATTGCTTGTAGAATACTTTGAAGAATAAGGCATTTGCACGTGACGTCACATATTTCAAGGTCCTTGCCTTGCCTGGAGGATAAACAAATAAAAACATCATAACCTCACTTTAGTTCCTTATATTAATATCGGCCTTTAAAGAACTTCTTTAATTTTTATTTTATTACATTTTGAGTAAAAATGTAGAGTTTTTGTATTGTGGTTGATTGAGGAAGCAACGCAAAAAGATCTTTGATAATCACAAACAGTTTATTCAACTATCGTGCGACGATTCTAACTAAATAAGGGACGATTTAACCACATTTTCTTTATATGTATAGGTTGCAGGTTTAACATGCTTTATTTTATTTTCTAGGAATTAATAACTTAAATATTAGATAAAAGATATTGTATATATACTTCACATTTTCTGTGACTTTGTTATATACCTATACATCAAATATGTACATATATTAATATTAGGTATAGGTCATTGAATTAATGTTTTCTTAATTGCCTCTCAAGCCACCGAAGTATCCCCCAGAAAATCCTAGAAGTTTGTGTTAGGTAAAGAGAGACGAGGCCCTAACAGTTTTATTGTGGAGTCCGAACCACATTCAGGGCTTCAATTAATAATTCTCTCTCCATCTAAATCCGAGGCAAATCATTCAATAAATTTTTTATTTGCTCCAAGATTATCGATCTTTGCAACCAAGTAAATACGTACTAATGCATTTATACCTATAACACACTGAATTCAAATATCAAATTAAAAAAGCCTGAGCAAAATGTTACCAAGGTTTTCGATTAAGCACATAAAAATACGAACAAAATATCAAAACTGCACTATACGGTGTGTTTGTCCAACAAACTCTATGTAGATTTTACCTATTTGACTTTAAAATTATATTAAGGTATTTTGAATAAACTTCTATACAAAACAAAAGAAAATTAAAATCGGGCATTGCCGCCTGCGAATACCTATTTGAACAATAAAATTTAAAAAATATTGAATGTGTATTTAACCTCAGCAGCATCACGTGGAAATAAATTGTCTACGCACTTTTAGTATACAGTTAAGTAATTAACGATATCTAGATATATTGTCTGGAAAATGTTCTGCTGCATTGTTTTATATCTATTAAGTACGGTGACGGTTCTCCACTAATTATGACGATTTTTCTTTGTATCTGGCAGTTGTCTCTGGTATCTGGTAGCATTTTCAGCATCCAAGGTGTAATATAATCACTACACAGAAAGTCAAATTTTCTTGGAGCACACGCAAAAAACAAATAATCCAAATAAATATGTCATTCACAATAAAGCCATGTAGGTACCTAATATCACAAATACAGATACCATAAACACCTCAAATAATTATTTCATCTTTTAATCAGCGTTTATGTAAAAATAATCACCGAACGTTTAAATTTATTACAATAGCCCTAAAGCCGTCAAATGGATCATGTGCATGATAAAAAACGATGCACCTTTTTTATCGCTGTCAAAGTGACAAAACGTGACTGTCAAATAGACTTTTTCATATAGGAGTTAATTTATCACCGATAAAAATGCCTGCTCCTCAAAATCAGTGTACATCTAGTAGTCGCACGTCACTTTAAAATCAGTACACCAAACCAAACCATTTATAACAACTGTATTTTTAATAACTGTTCCTTTAAATAATTGTATAAATAAAAATAATTATTGTTGCTGTTCGTTCACATATTCTGTCGTTAATTTATCTTGCCAAAAAACACTCGAGCTTTTCCTTTATGGATAAATTTCTTTGTAACTCAACATTTTGCCAATCAGTAATTTTGCTCGAAAAACTGACATTTGACAAAATCGCTCGACCTACGGTCTCGCGATTTTTTCATGTTAGTTTTTCTCTTAAAATTACTATTTGGCAAAATTGTTTCATTACGAAGAGAAATTTATCCGATAAAAAAAAAGCTCTTGTGTTTTTACTGTTGATAAAATATTTTAAAAACAAAAGTCAAAAAACTGTAAACGTAGTCGTAGAAACTGACTAGTATGTAAATTACTCACAAGTTGGCAGCACATACTTAGAAATCAGGTTGAATAACTATAATACTTTATAAACAATGCTGGTAAGAATATACAAGGTGTTTCTAAATTGACTACCATAAATTTAAGAGCTTGTAGAGAACGTTAAAATAAAACTAAAACCTCTATATACAGTTCTGTCGAAAAACGCTTCGTTTTCAAAATACAGGGTGTTATAGTGTCGACTGGCAGATCAGTTATTTAGCTATATCTCTAAACAGAGTAGGCTGAGGAATCTAAATTTTTGTGAGCGAGTGTTACTTAAGACTACCGATGACTGTATAATATTTTAAATCTGATACCACCATTCAGTAGCGTAGAAAAAGGGGTAGCCTAACACTTTTTTGTTAATAAAAAATTTGCTGTCAGATATTTTGAAAATATCGTCCCATTTTCAAATTCCCCAATCAAAATGCTATAATAAAGATCTCTTATTAAATATCTCCAGAGGCGTTCGTTTTCGAGATATTCTCGGTTTTATGTGGTACGTACTTAATTTGCGAAAAACATTAAAAAATTTAGATTCCTCTGCCTACTCTGTTTAGAGATATAGCTAAATAACTGATCTTCCAGTCGACACTATAACACCCTGTATTTTGAAAACGAAGCGTTTTTCGACAAAACTGTATAGAGGTTTTAGTTTTATTTTAACGTTCTCTACAAGTCTAGCTCTTAAATTTATGGTAGTCAATTTAGAAACACCTTGTATAAATGCTTTTAGGCAAAGGGTTACTTGGAATCAAATAATATATTTGCTGGGAATTAATATTTGGCCATTTTATAGATTTTGTGGTACACTTTTCAAATTTTTTCTTTACTTTGCCATCTATCTCATACACAGAACAATACTGGCTTTTATTTTCAGGGATCATAATTTCTTGCATGTCTCTAATGCACAAGAGAATTTTTAATATTCTTAGTGTGAAGTATCTTTTTCAGAAAAAAAAACCGATGAATTTTGAAGAGTTAAATTTTAAATGGCTATCCTACAAGGTATAATCGAGGAGTGTTATTGTGCATCTGAAGTCTAATATATGACAGCATCGTAACTATACTAATGGCTCATACTAATTTTACTGATTGTACCTATATCAAATAATTAAAAATTGCCATATACTTGAGGCAAAGATCATGTATACACTAGATAGTCAGAGCTATTGTTTAATTTCACCACTCATAAATGGACCCCAACTTAAGCTTCATCTCACTTTAACTCATGATACTGCAATACTTCTCTGTTATTTGGCATCCAATTTTGCATGTGTTAGAGAGAGAAGATAGGGCGATGAAATAAACAGTGGCATTGACTATCTAGGATATGAGATGATCTTTGCTTGAGGTATTAACAACTATCAGGACTAAGAAGTTAAGTTAAGAAATTGAATTAAAATAAACCTAACATTCCAAAAGTATGTAACTTTATAAAAGACCAATATTTTCTAACGAAATTCGAAACTTCTCATTCAATAAATATTTCTCCTGAATCAGAAAAAAAATGTGTTGCAAATATTCTTCGAATATTTTTTTTCTTAAATCAGGGTGCAGGGCACATAATTTTTTTCGCAAATTTCAATCACCATGTTTTTTTTTTACAAAACTTCTTTATTTAATCCTGATAGTAATGCCTCAAGGTATTTTTTGGATCCTATGCTCCAATACTAAGATATGATATACCCAAAATATTACCTGCCGCCACTGGATATGTTACATTCCTATAATAATTTTCATTATTATATTATATTTATTTATTTTTGCTTTTAAATTGTTTGTATATTATGACGTTAAAGGAAAGAACTTAATGTTTATGACTTACCAAATGTACAGGGTGTCCCAAATTGCTTGATTTTGGCTGGTTTTCCTATTTCCAGACCAGGTAGAGAAAAACTGACATATGAGTCTAGAGCTCGATTTTTGTGAAACGCCGATTGGTGAAAACCACATTTCGATATCTCTAACCGTTTCCAAGATATCGGCAAAAATTGACATTTGACAGATTCCGAAAAATTGTCAACTTTTTTATTTTTGGATATTTTTTCAAACGGTAAAAACTTTTTGACGTAGAATAAGATGCATTTGTCAAAAAAAATATATCGCTTTTCGATTGTTTGATATCAAAGCTAACTTTGTTATTTCAAATGGAAACCATAGTTTGTAGCTTTGACTTTAGAAAATAGGGAAAAAAATAAGCTTTCCAAAAATATATATGCCAAGATATGTCTAGTCATCCTTGCTGCCAATATAACACATTTCTCTTTAAAAATAACATTTCTTAACGTTAAAAAAAGTTTTTCGGAATCTGTAAAATGTCAACTTTTGCCGATATCTCGGAAACGGTTAGAGATATCGAAATGTGGTTTTCACCAATCGGCGTTTCACAAAAATCGAGCTCTAGACTCATATGTCAGTTTTTCTCTACCTGGTCTGGAAATAGGAAAACCAGCCAAAATCAAGCAATTTGGGACACCCTGTACACTGTTGTATCAATAAAATAATAATATACCTAATAACCTAATAGTTCAGCGGCTAAAACTTAATCGTTTTATCACACATTTTTGTTATTTTTCTAGATTTCTGTATCTGCTGCTTTTCCTTTTAACCTTAATGATTCTGTAGTTGGGACTTTGTTTCTGTTGGACATTGTATTTAAATAAATAAATAATAAATAAGAGAAGACATTGATAAAATTAGCAGAAAGAAGCACCAATGAATTATGCTTTGGAGTACTTATTGTCAATAACAGCTTACTTTTGTTTAGCCCCCTTTCCTACCCCTTGGAAATTGGTCACAATAATATCATTGGATAACCGAATAAATCGTTTACTAAACTCAACAACCACCATCCCATTAGCTTTCTTTTATCCTTAAGAAAAATCCTTGAATCCCTCATCCCAAACCTAAACTTCCTGTTGGGAGTCCATAGGGGAACACACCTTCTGTGAATTCCAGCACAGCTTGCATCAGCACCACTCCACCCCCAGCAACTTCTCTGTATTGGTGATACTATAACTACGAACCTAAATCGTGGCCTACATTCAGGGTTAGTTGCGTTAGACTTTAAAAACGCCTGAACTACTATACACACTCCATATCTATATCACTTGCAGTCCAACTCATATCAATTAATCGATACAGTCTTACATATTTCCAATTGTCAATTTCAAGTAGCAATAAACCCTATGCGAGTCATATTTTTACTTGTTTTGATAGAATGAGAAATATTATACTCAAGAACTCAACTCTGGTTGTTTTAATAGAACCAGTACTGTAAAAAATTTCCCTTGCACACTTGATAATAAACAGGTTTACTGGAAAAAAAAACAAAAGATATTAATATCTAATCCAGTATTTATTGGGCTGGAAAATTGTTCAACCACAACATAGCAGGCCAAACAGTAAAGTATTATTACAATATATTTACAGAAATAGACATTTAGCTACTGCACATGCGCTTCCATGTGACAAGTAGCCCTAACACTGGATTATAGTATGAAGTTGTGTATGCAGAGAGTCAATATCGAACACTCAGCAACACTACAATAAAAATTACACCGGTTATACAATCCATATCTGTGACACAGAAACAGGTACCTATAAAAATATATACACAAAAAAAACAAAGGAAATAAATAATAATACAAAAAACAGCAAAAATGCTCTGTCCACATTCTGAGGTGATGTATGCAAACAAATAAATTATTCGTTTTATTTGGTGGACGGCTCCTATTTACCTATTTCATTTTTTATAGTCTAAGATTATTGTGATGCTATTGTAAAAAAAACGCAGCAATATACAAAGTAAAGTATGTTTAACTTGTACATTTTAATCAATCAATTTCATGATTTGAATGTCATAATGTTTATCATAAATTCAAAATACAATATAATAAAAAAAATTACATTCATGTTAAGGACAAGATAAAACTCCAGCCTATTCTATAATTTAAATTCAATAAATGAAATATAAAATGCTTGTGAGGATTTTGATCAGCATTTAAAATTCACTGAAATGCTTAAAATAGACAAGATGTGTAGAAATGTGTCTTTTAAATATGAAAGAGTTTGGGGAAAGTTTATCCCTACAATGAACTTTTTTCATTTTCGCTTTTATTCTCTTTGGAGCAATCATAAGTATAGGCAATTAATTGGTTCGATATGATTTTACATGACAGAATAGAAGGTGTATATTATAAGCTTGACATATTTTTCCAGAGATGTAAATATTATGAAATTCAAATCTTATGCCAATTAATCAAGGATTAAGTGATCTACAAATAACTAAACAAACATATATAAACCATAAATACAGAAATATATAAAAATATAATGTACAACTTTGACTTATATATTAACTACTTAATATAAGCATTATACGATAATTTGATTATGGTCATATTATTCTACCAGAGCCTGCAAACTCTAAGTAACTTAAAAAATATATAATGAAAATTATTCAAATTAACAAAAATATTTAAAATAATATTAGCTACATATTATATAAAGGATGCTCCATGAAAATTTTATAAATCTTTAAATGGTAAGTAAAAGAGTATCCAAAAGACTAATATGAATTAAAGATTTGATGTACAGTATGGCTGTATCTACAGTAAAAGGGGACGATCCCAACAGTTCCACAACCATCTTCAAAAACAAACATCATGTTAGCTCCAGGATATAGGTAGCGTTTCTACAGTACTGGTTCAGAGATTGTCAGTGTGGTCAAAACTGTCACACATGTAGGAAACAATTCCTTCATATTGTTTCAAAACACATTATTGTTTGTACGAGTGTGCAATTTTAACTACACCGACAATCTCTGAACCACTACTATAAATGCACCACTTATATCTTAGAGCTAGCATTATTATGTTGTGAATTGTAATTCGTTCACTAGAACTAGCAAATATAAAAACGATTTAATTTCATAAAAAGATTGTGAAATAAAATTCTCTCAGGGAGTATCCTTTATATAAAAAAAACTAATACAAATATGGCTTGCTCATTTTGAGCCTATTAAAAAATGGCAAGTTATTAACCATCGACTGTTACGTGATCATCATTTTTGTACACAATATATAAAATATGGTAATGGTAATATAATATATAATATACAAGATAGATTAATTTGTTGAGAAACACATGATAATTGTAGGTTTAAGAATATCACAGTACCGAAAGAACAAAAAAGACCTCAAACCAATATTACGGTTATTGTCGTTAAATGTCAGCTTTGAAAAGTTTGACTAGAAACATGAAATATAGCAATTATTTTAATGAAATTCACTTTGATTGGGTATATTATATATACATACGGCTTGGAAACAGATATAGGAATTAGGTATAAGAAATTTGGAAAATGAGAGTGATCATACTAGCTATAATATAAATATGAAATAATACTATTGAAAAGTAAATAAATTAGCTTGGGCTTGAATCAAAAATGTTCTATATCTACCACAAAAATATATGCATTAAATCGTTAGGTGAAGGAATTATATTCTGCACTCAACGATTAAATCTACGCTCAATCAGCTTGTTTTCATCTGCTTCATTTCTCAACTTAGATTTTAGTTGAAAGTTGATTAATAATTTATATCCATAGTTCCTAGACCTACTACAATTTTCCAATCTCTATACATATATACACATTGTCACTTCCCTGGTTTTTAAGGAAACTTACATTTGTAAAATCAAAAGTTAAAATTTTTCGTCTCTATTGTCTTTTAGTACAATTTAATTTCAAATAGTTAATATAAAACATACAGGGTGTCTTAAACTAAGTCGTAGGAGGACTTAACTGGTACTTATTGAAATCATATATTTTACAGATACGGACGAAAATTTATTTATTTTTTATATGTATCTTGTTTGAAAGTCAATGTTTTCTTATTAACTAATAATTTGGTTACATTTGATTTGTAGCACATTCAAAGTTTTAGCCTCAATTATATATATTATGTCCTTGTTACCTTTCATTTAGAAGACGATCACACTTCTTGTTTATGATTAAAATGAGTAGGACTGTTAAACTTGAACATGACTATAAAATAGACAAGCAATAAAAAAATCTTAATGGTATAATAATATACGAGTTCGGAAAATGGACTTTTTCTGATGGGAAAATTTGCCAATAAATGCAAACAAATTTAAGTTATATACGCCAGGCTTTTAAAGGCACACGTTATGTCTTGACATATTATCATGATGACTTTATTTTATAATTATAAAATGTTGGTTTTCGGGCTCCAAGGCATGGCAATATCTTAATATTTGTTTTTTTAGACAAACATTTATTCAAGTAATTATTAGACTAAAATAATACGCAAATAATTCTACTAATAATTTGACGTAATAATAAATTTCATCTCAGCCAAGGCCAAGTACATTTATCCTTCGAAATTTGAATACATTATTTTGAAATTTCAATACGAAACTGAAAAATTTGGAGCGTATAAAGATGTAAGTAATTATTTTATGCCGTTTTACACGGGAAAATAAAAGTATATTTTATATGATCTTAGTTCTTATCATATAAGTGTTAAGTTTAAGCTTCCATTTTGTGTATATGACTTTACTGCTTATATCATTTTACATATTTCCATTTCTTAACAATTATTGAAATTTCTTAAATATTAAAAAAAATAATTCAGCAGGAAATTTTTTCCAATTTGAAAAAGAAGTTCATATGGAGCTATAAGCTGTGGTAAAGCATATAATGATAAACTTAATAATTTTTTTATGACCATTATTATAAGTTAAATTTTTTATTTCAACAAATAAGAAGCGCTACTTTTAAAAACATTAAGGAAGTAAATATGGAAGTTTTTGACTGCAGTTTTAATTTTTTTTTGTGATGTCAAGAGCAATTTTTCATTAAAATTGAGCATGTTTATTAACTACCCTGGTTAATTAATGTAAATCAAAGGTTGATTAATTGTAAAAAGAATTGGTATGATAAAGGATTGTGAAAAAATCAACCATATATATATTTTTTAAAATGTATATTTTTATGTAAATTGTAAACCTATACTGGAGAAAATATTTTATTGAAAAAATAAGGTTTCATACGTATAAGAGCACCAAATTCTTCCTTCCATAAAAAATAAAGGAAAAGAAAAGACAATCATTTCGAATTCCAATAAAATTTGTAAACAAATTTAATTAAAGGACGAAGCAATAAATTATCTATCTACCCTCAAACACAAAAGCGTATGATGCCTGCATAAACAGATACGGATTCAATAATGTGGACATTTCATCGAGATGGGCAATTGGAAATTTTCCAAAATGAAACTTTCCGGATATGTTCCCTTTGAGTTTTGCATATCGCGTCATGTAATGAAACTTCAATATACCCAGTTTGTTGTCATTGATTAATTTTAAATGATTTGTGAAATTTTTTTAAAACTAAGATTCAAGCCATTAAACAGTTCAAATGCTAGTAACTTTTTCAAAAGCATTGTCTTTGATTGTATCAAAGATTATTTTGATAATTTTAAAAAAATTCAAATATATATTTCAGGACTTTTTCAGGACCGGCAGAGGGAGGTTTTATGAATTTTTTTTCGCAATTAAATTGTTTTTCAATTTCTTTTGTCGCCAGTATTCTTATTTTGATTCCAAATGAAATCTTACAGAGAATCTCGCCGTCAGAATTGGCCTCGCACTTTACCATTTACATCGCGTATCTTGTTCATCCCTTAATCAATGCTTTATTTCTATTTTCTTCTATTAGAGGTAGTGGTACTTTTAACTTAATAAACTATCTCATATTTGGTATTTTTGGAAAACTCAAAGAAAACTGTATACAATTTGAATAAGAAAAATAAAATTGGAAAGTTCTCAGGAATTTTCATGAAATTTTCCCCTCTCTAAGTCTTTTTATTAAACTTTTTTACTACTATAACCACAGTACATAAAAAGACACAAAGAAAATTAGGATAATTATTCATAATTAATGCATGAAACACAGGGTCCTTAAAAAAACAATCACTAAAGCATACAACTTATACACTGTGTGTAATGAATCGTTAAAATGCATAGGATTGAGTTGCGGAGCGACAACAATGCGCCGTTAATGCTTTGTACGGTACGATCACAGGATAGAGCTCTGTCTCGGATTTCGCGGTAGCCAGTGTTGTCATTTCCGAGCCTAATGATTCGTTACACACACGATATATGTAAGATTCATCATTTAATTTGTTCAGTGTAGTGTCAGTGAGGTAGTTTTGGTCAAGGCCGGCTCTAAAGAAAATGATACGGTTTTAAGTAGGCGGCTAAGGTAAATTTATGTCCTACTATACATTGGCATCTTTTACATAGGTGATTTTTATATTCTTAGCCTTCGACAATTTTTTTATGCTGTCGATTACACCTTTTATATAAGCAGTGAAACTATGTTTCATATTTTTTGTATCAAACTTCCAGTATTCCAATATAAACAAGTTACAAATATAGTGGTATGGTAATAAAGTAAGTCAAATGCTTCACATACTGTGTGTGATGTTACCCCAAGACAAATAGGAATGTTTACGTACATTTCACACCTTGAAATCAAATTAGATTCAAAAATAGTTTATCCAATTCTCTTTATTTATCTCTGTTATTTATATTTTTTAATTACCTTCTTTAAATACAAATTGTACCTACGTATTGTCAAACAAATTTTTACTACAAATTTAGTAGATATATGACAATCATAATAATAGACAACATATAAGAAACTTTTATTGTCCATTTCTCAGAAAATTTGTTCTTGATAAAAGCTGCTTCCACTAAAAACTAAATATGTAGGTACCACAAAACTCTGAAAACCTCTTATCATGTACGAGGGAGATGAAAAACTATGAATTTGGTTTAACAGTTTCCTTATTTTTTCAAAATATTGAAAAAATGACACAGAATGATTGTTTCTAATTAGAAGTGATATTGCAATATGAAATCATGGCCTGACCTATGACTATGACTAATTTTACTTTTTTTTTGTTTTTTTTTCAGTAACTTTATCAAATGCGATATGCTTCTAACAAACAATTTGTTACATTCTTTTTACTTCCGTTCTTTTAAAAATGTAAAAACATTGTAAATAAATAATCATCAGACACTTAATTACATATTTAAGAACTTTTAGTTTGGAACAGCTTTTCCACGGAACATTTTTCAATATTTTTAAGATATTTTACTCTTAAATTAAATTCATAGATTTGCACCTCCCTAGTATATGGTTTTTGAAATTTTCTTGGTACATTTTTGGTTTTAGCAAAGTGCAAACTTTTATCAACAATTCTTTCTGAGAGACGGGTATTATACTATGATCATACTGTATGTAAAAAGGTAACACAGACTCCCCCCTAACAAAATTAAATTTTTTTAAATAGAATTCGGCTGGAAAAAATCAATCAATCATATTATAATGTGTAGCATTGTGATCACACTGTATAATGAAGTATCTCAGTTAGTAATAATTAGGAGATATTAGGACGATAAAAAAAAATTGTTATTCCGGACACCCTGTACAAGATAAATCGAATTATTATAATGAATAAAGAAAATAAAAGTATTTGCATAATATTTATTAAACATATTTTTACAATTTGCATTAAATAAACACATATAAAAATATTCAAAACAGTATGTCATTTCAAAATTTTATGAAAATTTTAAATAGGTCTTTTTTGACTTGTAAATAACTTGAAGTAAAAATAGTACATGATAAAAAAACGTGAATCACAGTGAATAACATTAAATAGTTAATTCATTAAAACAAGGTGTTGTTCTACCTTTAAAAAATTTATGACCCGCAATATATATATATATTTTTTGATAAAGTCTACGCTCTATGTTTCCAAGTACATAACTAATCAGACAGACATTATTGAAAGCCCAATTTATGTTATGATTTTAGTTCCTTATTTTTTATACATAAATTGCATATGTGTAGTATAAATTTTTAAGATTTGGCTTATATTTTATGTCGCCCTATCTTATACTAGTTAAAAAAGGCATTTGAAAAATATTTTCATATATTATTGATGATTATATTATCTTCTAGGAATCATTACCAGTAATAATATCAGCCTACATTATATTTTAACATTAAAGAAGCATTAGTAAAAATTTTTTCCTCTACATTTTATTTTATCTTCATCTACGTACATTTATACAATTTTCTTTCGATGTTGGTCCTTCAATTAGTTTTGATAAATATTGTTTTTATCGCTGGCTACTTCTTAGCCGTCCCGAAATCTTTTTTGCACCGGTATGAACAGGCGCAACTTTAGGTGATATTTTCAGAGGTTTCGATGGTTCCTTAGCAGTCTCTTTGGAATCTTCCCCTGATTCTTTGTCGAGCTCAGCCATGGCTTCTTGTATTGCTTTCTCGAGCTGACTGTTCAATTTGCGACTTCTGAAAAATAAATTGTAATGAAAGTAGATTTTTTTGTTGCAAGAAGATTGTAAACAATAATCAAAAAAAAAATAATTATCGAAAAATGTAACGCGAAATGTTAACGTTTTTGATAAAATAAAATAATATACTAGTGATACTTTAGGTGTTTCTACAAACATATTATTACAGCAGGAATTAATTTTTTAAATAATATAATGTTACATGTACTTTTTGTTCATTTGGTGACAGAGCAACTATCTGTTTTTAGATTCTGAGAAATGGAAAACAGCAAATCAAATATAACCATGCATTTAATGTTTTGTCAATCTTGTCTATGCCAAATCAAAATATTCGGTACTTTTTATTTATGTACTCTTGCGAGTATATTCTACACTTGGAAGGTTATTATTTCATTAGTTTTTCCAAATTCAAGGCTCAAATCTCTAATACAATCTACAAATTGACACCAGAACACAGAACTAAAGAGAAAGACCAAATTTTAAACCCAAACTACATTAGTGCTATATGCGTTTGGATAGTGTCCATAAAAATAAAGAAATTATTTTTTTTTATTTCAGTTTTATGAGAAAAACTATCAAAGTAAGTTTTTCTTCTATTTCCATCAATAGCTGTAATTATACTTTAAAAAATTTCACTTTGACAAAAAATTGTCATAGTTGGTAAGGTTGGTGCTAAAAAGCAATACAAGTAAATACCAATCTTCTTTTTTTCTTCCTATTTTCATAAATGTACAAGAGTTTCTTCATAATATAAATACACATATATTGGCCAATAAAGTGTTTTTTTTTACTTAAAATCTAATTTTCTTTTATTTCAGTCATAATAAATTAATTGTAAATAAAAACTAATATTGTATTTAAAGTTGGGGCTAATATTATTTTTTTTTATTAACGATACTCGATAGACCATGCTAAATAATGTTTAATAAGTTATTTGCAACAATATAAGCCATAATTTTCATATAAAATGAAGTTTTAAAAAAAAACAATTATTATGCTATACAGGGTGTGCCAATAAAAACTCCCAGGTGAAATATTTCGGAA
This sequence comes from Rhagium mordax, assembly GCA_963680705.1. Lineage (NCBI taxonomy): Eukaryota > Metazoa > Arthropoda > Insecta > Coleoptera > Cerambycidae > Rhagium > Rhagium mordax. Next base: position 59,322,354 of record OY796659.1, on the reverse strand, counting down.
ACTACTAGAGATATTTGAGTTCTGTAAAAGCCCATTGCTAGAACATATAAACAGCTTTAGTTTTGAATACAAATCGTTTTTCAATAAGTTAAGGGATAGATGGCGCTGACTTATAAAGAATTTTTTGGATGACAGGAGCTTAGAAATATAGTGCATGTTAAAGAGATTTTAATTTCAATTAGATTTCGTTATATGAAAAATTTTCGAAAATCGAGCCGTTTTCAAGAAAATTGAGTTTAAAATTTATAATTTTTGAAAAACTAAAACCGCCATAACTTTCTTTAAATAAATTTTAGACGATAGTTCGTTTGAAACTTTCTTCATAGGAAGGTAATGTGAATAATGTGGCTATAAAACTTTTTTTACAACTTCCGGTTAAACCGGAAATTACATTTATTGCAATTTTAAGGCGCCCGCCACTGTATTATATTAAACAATATTGAATAAAAATATGTTATTCCATGCAAACGGTTCAAGCATGCAGGAGCATTATTTGTCGAATTACGATGTTTTTTACGAAGACATATTTTTTATTCAATATTGTTTAATAGAATACAGTGGCGATCAATTTAAAATTGCAATAAATGTAATTTCCGGTTTAACCGGAAGTTGTAAAAAAAGTTTTATAGCCACATTATTCACATTACCTTCCTATGAAGAAAGTTTCAAACGAATTATCGTCTAAAATTTATTTAAAGAAAGTTATGGCGGTTTTAGTTTTTCAAAAATTATAAATTTTAAACTCAATTTTCTCGAAAACGGCTGGATTTTCGAAAATTTTTCATATAACGAAATCTAATTGAAATTAAAATCTCTTTAACATGCACTATATTTCTAAGCTCCTGTCATCCAAAAAATTCTTTGTAAGTCAGCGCCATCTATCCCTTAACTTATTGAAAAACTATTTGTATTGAACTCAAATATCTCTAGTAGTTTCCGAAATATTTCACCTGGGAGTTTTTATTGGCATACTGTTGATCTAATTTGTGAGCTTTATTTTTATTTATTATTTATTTTTTCACTTAACGGGTATTTTCAATGAACTAATTGTCAAATCTAATAGCATCGCAAACATCTGATCAATCACTGGCAGATAAATTCTTACTTAATACTAGATAATACAATTATTAATTATATTAGTTGTAGAAAAAATAAATTATTATATTTTGCATAAAATTGTTCCTTTTGTGTGACCCGTTCCTGTTTATTATTCCCACCATCAATCTGGTCACTCTGCTACCACCTACAAGTGTTTGAGTCAACTTGATAATCACTCAGTGACCTTCACAAAATAAGATTTGCAGACGTGTCTATTCCTGATTTATTTTACAAATTTAAAATCACGTTTTACTTGGTTACACAATAATGTAGAGATTTGTGTTCATTGAATTTTTCTCGTCCTCAAAACAAATCTTCAGGTTTCAAATTTAGATTTCGCATTTCGAAGCCCATGAGAAATTGAAAACTTTGCTAATTAAACTGAATTGACTTCAACCATTGAGTAAAAAATAATAAAGAGTTGCAACTGTCAAGGTTTCGAGATTTTAGTATTGTATTTCTTTGCCAATAACTTCATGATTCTCATCAATTTTTAGTGCTACGGAAAGGTATTTGTAATGTGGCTGTATAGCCCTTAAAATTGAAGACAATCATGAAGCTATTGATGAAAAAATACAACACTAAAATCTCGAAACCTTGACAGTTGCGCCTCTTTATTATTTTTACTCAATGCTTCAACTAAATGAATATTTTTAGAGAAAATACCTTGAAGTAACTACCTTTGATTTAACGCTTGTTCACATAGTGATTTGGTTGGTGAAACACGTGTGGAGTATAGAGTTTTTTTAGTATAATAGAAAAAACGGTTCAGCATCAAATACAAGAGGTGATTTGTTTGTAATTCTACTATGACAGAATAGTGACTTATTTAAAGAGAATTTTCTAAAAAAAAAACCTTTGTCATTCTGTCTGGGGATTATGCATAATCATTATTATCAATATTGTTGGTTTCGTTTTAAGACCGCTTTAAACAACCTCTAAATCTTGCATAAGATTTGGAACAAATTTTGACCAAGAGAGGTTCAGTATAAAACAGTAAATTGCCCATAAATTTAAAATGTGCCTATCAAAACTGAACCTGTTTTATTCTGATAGTAAATAAATAAATAAAACGTATTGTACCGAATCATGCTTAATTAGTTGTATTCAAACTTGCGAAGTGCAAAAACAGGACGAAACAAAAATCAAATCAAAATCAACATTAATTGTTCAATTTTTAATGTAAGATTTAGTGTAGTTCAAAACAGTCTTACACACTACCCACTAATTCTATATTATTTTACGTGATAATTTATTATTCAATAAACAAAAAACAAATTTTTAAAAACTTTTTCAGAAATTATACACTAGTGCTTATAAAAAATGGGTGTGTGAGAACATTAGAGATGTGGCTAATATAATTAGTCGAACTCACGTTCTGCTCTTTTTTCGAGCTTGATGATGAGCATCGAGGCCTTCAGATAATGTTTGCAAAGAGCTGCACTCTATTTTACTGATACTCTTTTCCGATCCAAACCATTTAACAGAAACATTAGCGTCATGTACTTCTACAATTTTGCCAGGCCATGCTGTACAACCTTTCGCAGGACCCCAAACTAAATCACCAACAATAAACGTGTGTGGGCTCTTTGGGTTACCTCTTTCGTTTTCTAGATATAAACAAAACTTGATTTTAAATGTGTAGGTAAACTTAAATTTAAAAAAGCAAAGCCAATTAGCACCCACCCATGAATATGTCATTTGTATAGAATGAACCTGTGATGAAAATTATTTACAAAATACATACACCAAACTTCTAAGTAAATGTTAGCCACACCATGTAATATTCACACTGTGGTAGTATTTCTAATTCCTTATATATGTACAAACAGAATCTCGTCTATTCTTAGTTACATACGCAATTAAGTAAATGAATGTGTGAAAGAACACACCTTATAATCATGTGTAAATATACACGGTGTTCAGAGAAAGTACTTACCTTATTCTACATTTTTCAAAATTAAATTTTTAAATTTGAGAAATCGAATATAACCACCGGTGGCCAGCTATTGATTAACCGGTGTCAACGAAATGACCCTCGATATAACCAGTAACTGTCGTATACATATTAAGGGCAATCTATATATTTAAGTCAGTTTTCTCATTAAGCTGTAATTTCTCTTTCCAATGATTTTTTCCAATTTGAAATTGGAGCATAAATGATTAGGAAACCAGTACCTATACCTCATTTCCAGTAATAATAATAATAATATCGATATCGTTCATTTACACAGAAAAAAATATTTACACTTACTTTTGTAAATCTCATAAATTCAAGAATAGACACTGAATTACATTAAAACGAATATATCTCAACATTTTTAAAATGAAATTGAATTGCTTTGTTTACATTTAGAAACATTTTTTCTATTTTTATAAATACTTCAATCTATCTAATTTTTGAAGTGCCATCATGAACATAGTTCTCCGTTACAGTCATAATTTTGCTCTACTTTGTTTTTCCAATTTAAAGCCGAATATAAATGACCAGAAGAACTAAGTTAAAAAAATAGTGTATAGTTATTTACTTAACAAGTCTGAAAAATAGATTTCTAGATGAGCCGTATGAAAAAAAATTGAAGTTATGGTATATTGAATATCCGTAAAATATGACCATAGAAAACATTTTTTATTCAAAAGAAATGAAAAAAAAAACAGGAAAAACTATTAGAAAGAGAAATTACAACTTTATAATGCCTTAAATATACAGGATATTTAAAATAAAAAGTTCCACTTCACATTCATTAATGAAGATATATAATTTGTTTGTTATATATCTGATCTCCAAAATTTAATAATTTAATTTTAAAAACGGCAGAAAAAAGTGAGAGAGGGTTGTACTTTCCGTGACAAAGTATTCCGTATGTTTTTAATTTTTAATTAAGATAGGAGTTACATTATTTTTATCGGATTTCCTCCGCCAAAATTAATGAAGTGATGGGATCAATTCAATTTGTCACTCTTACTTTTTCCTGAAGGCAGTTGAATTACCAGATTATTCACAAAAATTTAAGCTATCTATTACTGACTTAAGTTCCAAATATTTTTCAACTCTTAATAAATATCACCAAATTATTTTTTCCAAAATAAAAAAAATAGAAAATTTATTATGAGAGTCAAGTAAGAAACTAAGGATCAATATTAGATACAAATGAACATTTCAGTGGACTATACATTATTTACGATAATACAACAATGTACATTTATATTCACAATTGATTGAAATAATATTGGGTTATTTTCTTAACTGAAAAAGAGATATCAAGCCGCAAATGAAAGTAAGAGTAGAAAGTGATGTGAAATTATAAACAAATAAAATTATACAAGGTTATAGTCAGTAGCATAACCAATAAAGCAATATATTTAATTTGTAGCCTCAAGCCTTTTAGATAGTACCAGTTCAGTCATATACCTGACCATATTAATGAATAAACAATCACCAAGAACATATATATCCTTATTCAGATACGTTTTCAGTTTTTTATACCATCAGCATGATTCATTCAATTATACAGGCACAAGTCTACATTTTAAATACACAGTATTAATAAGTTACGGTATGAATAATGCAATATGCTGCTAAATGCATAATTATTAGATCATTACGGAGTTACTTAGTACTTTATAAATGCAAAATATTTTTAGTTCTCTGCATGTATCGATGGTTAAAAAAATAAGGCATGTATCCATTCTTTAAAACAGTAATAATGAAATACAAATGATGTAAATGACAGTAGTCATAGATCTATGTAATTTTATATGGTGAGTGACAATATTTTACAGTTAAAATTCTTTTCATTATAGACTGAAAATAATTTATAGCTGAAACCCTGTAATATTGACAAGCATAAGTTAACTTTACCGGTTTTGGTTTATAAAGCTCGCGTGAATAGTGTCTGTTGGTAATTTTTGTTAATTTTATCGAAATTATAAAAAAATGTTTTAATGACTGATAACTAAAGCGTGTTGTTTTTTCTGCAAATAAGAATACAGTAAGATTTCATAACTAGGGAAAAGTTCAAGTTGTTTTGTCAGACAGTTTTAAGTTTAGATGTTCTGTTTTTGGAAGTTTGGAATTTTTTATGATGTCTTCTTTGCAACAGTAGTATTGTGTGCCAGCGAACCTATCACTGATAACTGCCGCAGAACATTCAATTTAAAATTAGTATGGCACGAAAGTTGACCATGCTTTTATTTTTGACGGTAACTGTGTGTCAGGTAAATAATATGATTTTTCCGAGGAATTTTCAATGAGTACCTACGTAGATATAGGGTATAGTTGTACGTAAAGATATAACAAGCATAAAAAAGGCGGCTTTCTTTGTGAATCAATGGTGGCTTCTTTGATTCACAAAGAAAGCTCCTTTTTTATGCTTGTTATATCTTTACATACTACTATACATGATAAAAGTGTTTGTAAAAAAACTCATTAATCATGTACTTCTTGTGATTTTTCGATATTTCATATCTTTGCAATTGAGAAAATTTCTCGTTAAGCTTTGATGGTCAATTTTGCACTCTTGATTATTTTTTGTATCACAAAAAAATAAATAAATTATGCGTGTGCACGCATAATTTATTTTTTTTTTTTTGTAAAAAATAGTAGCATACATTTTTCAAATTTCTTTGTAAGATTCAAAAGAAATTGGAAGATTTTGTTGGAATCAGAAAATAAAAGTTTATTATAAAAAAATGACAACTTTTATTTGAAAACATTTCTTGAGTTTTCAAGTGGTAGAAAGAACAAACGATTGTCCTTTATTTTACAAAAAACAATTGTAGTATAAAATGTAGTAAGTAATTTTCAGTTACCTATTTAGGAAAATTATATATTTAGTTAGTTAAACAAATATAGTGTATTTTTCAATAAGTGTTTATAGTAATTTTGTTCTCTTCTTGCATTCTTAGAATTTAAAACCCGCTTGTTTAGTAGTTTGTTTGTTTTCTTAACCGCCTCTCCGGTCACCGAAGTAACCCCCAGAAAATCCTAGGATTTTGTGTTAGGTAAAGAGTGGCTAGACACCTGCATGAATGGCTCATTCCTATATAAACTGACCACTGATATATACTTTTATGCAGGACTCCTTCCACCAGAATAAAGTTTTGAACTTAGAAATAACAGTTGATGTGGATTTAAAAAGAAACACCTGCATAATATATGGCATCGTATCTTACAAGCTAAACAACTCTCTAAAAGCTAAATTCTTACAGAAAAACCCTGCTAAAAAATAATACAGAATAATTAAAAATATAAACTCACATGCACAAACTACATCCAGCTCTAATTTAAAGATGTATGAGAAAAGTAATGACAAAATCATTTACACCCTTACCAAATGAAAGCAAAAAGCAAAAAGCACCGATATACAAAAAAAAAAGTCCAAATTCATACCTTCATCATCGTCGAACAATGAAGAATGCATGTGATGTGTTTCCATAACGACAAGAGTATCGCTATTTTTTCGCTTGTGCTGCATCATTTTCTCATAGTTCCTCGAACTAACTACAGCCTCTTGGGACTTAATTTGGTCTGTTAGATACTGCAATCCAGACACTAATGTTGAGGATTCAGCAAAGGCAACATGTGTTGGTGTTGATCTTTTCCCATAGTGGGTGTGACCACTAGTAATGTCCGTAAAATCAGCCTTGGGAGTGGTACTCACTGGGTGACTCCTTCGCCAGTCCTGATCAGAGCTTTGGCTGTTCACGTCTGCCGAATCCGGCTCGCTACTTGATATACAGTGCACCATTGCCTGAAAAGTGAAAACGTGTAATTAGTAATGTTCCCGACATTAGTCTTGGCAGTACAGATTTTTTATTTTATTTTTATGTTGCAATCGAAAAAATAAACGTATTGACTTTTCTTCCATAAATTCAGGATCTCCTGACTTCAGTTCAATTTACATTAATATATGTTCCGGTACATCTACCATGATGCTAATAGACTATTTTATAATACTTGCCTCTCCATTTAATTAATTTACATTAATACTCAAATTCATATGTTCAACAGATAAATAATATACATACAGTATAATCTATGGAAGTGATTGTAGCATGTGCCCTGCAAAGTATTTACTTGCAAAATTTTTGACACTTGGCAAGTCCTGAGTGAACATTAAAATTAAGTTGGTCGACTGCTTCTTATGTTTGCATCTTCGTGAACCATAATGTATACAGAGTAAGTTTTAAATGTGTAAATATTCAAACTGTAAAAGGTAGATATGTAGAGGCAAACATTCTTAAATTTAATAAAATTTAAATTTCATTTCTATTCTTAAATTACTTTGTAAATGATTATTTGACATTTTCTTTAAAACCTTGTAATTAAAATTTATTGTAAATCCCAGTGATTTTTTTTTATTCTAATTTACCTTTTCAGAAATGTCATATAGAAGTTAGTTTCTTTTTTCTACATCCATATATTCAACATTTAGACTAGAAATCCTATTTTTATAATAATATATAATATAATCTTTAACCTCGGGTTTTAAAATAAATAATTACTAAAAAAAAAAAAATACTTACCATTGTACAGGACTGTGGTCTAGTTTGCATAGTTATGTCACTGCAACCCGCAGAACAATTTGAGGGTGCAGGAGACAATCCATCATCAGTGCTACCTGAATGGGTGGTGGTGTCTGCAGTTGGGGGGCTCTGCCCTCCAGATGCCAATGGACTGAGAGTTGTAGTATCAGGCGGGCTACCTGCGGAAATTGTAGATGTTTGACAAAAAGTGTTTGTCGTAACCGATTGAGTATTTTGATTGACTGCCGTCTGTGTCGATACAGACTGCCTATAATTAACAGAATTCGGAGGGCTCTCTCTTTGTTGTACCACAACTGCTTGCATTTGTTTGTTGTCATTTGAACTAATGATATAATTTTGTTGGTCCAAGTTGAGTGTTGAGGTTCTTGCGACATTTTGCTGATTCTGTTGGTTGTTCTGTTGAAAATTTTGTAATTGTTGATTGTTTGCTACCATCGTAGTTTGCTGTTGTACTATTGTAGTATTCTGTTGCACATATGTAGTGTTTTGTTGATTCGATGATGACACAGCAATGTTTGTTGCTGGTGAGCATGGTACCATCAGTGTTTGTCCCATTTGCCCATTCATTTGAATATACTCTTGCTGAGTCGGCTGCATCGAATTGTTAGGTCTTATTTGTTGTGGAGATGTACTAAATGTGACTTGTTGAGAAGGGCTTACACTCGCCACAAGTGGACTTAATTGACCATTAAATTGAGCTCCATTTACCACAAACTGACCTCCATTAGGTGACAAAAACTGTGCTCCGGGACTATGTTGTTGTTGTTGAATGATTTTCCCTTGGGACGTTGGTGCCCTTATTACCATTCCTGCTGGACCAGCAGCAAGAATACTTTGACCACTATTAAACATGCTGTTATTTTGTACTGGCGTCAGCACATTTTGCCCATTGACATTTTGTATTTGGAGTTGCATACCCAAATTAGAGGTATCTTGAAGGATTGTTGCAGTGCCATCGGGGTTCATAACCATACCACCTAAATTGGGAACAATAAATTGTTGAATTGCAGGGAAATTTTGTACTACACCAGTAGTACCATTAATTAGATTAACTGGTTGCAATAAGTTTATTTGCTGAGGAGGTTGTGAATTGGTAATTAGTTGCTGCGTGCCCAAATTCGTATTCGCCATTGCTTGACCATTCATTACAATCTGCGGCGGACCGCCGGTTTTACTTGGTACAATTGTAAGAGCTTGCATAACAGGTCCTGTGGTTATACCTTGAGGACTATGGGCCATCTGAATTTGCTGTGGGAAACCTTGCTGCGACATAACAACTCCTGAGTTCTGCTGAGCTGCAATGTGTAGCATACTGGCGACAGTTTGTGATGACATTTTTCGCTTTTTACCTTTCTTCTTGGTTTCAGGTGATAATAAAGAAGGTGCTCTGCGTGGATCCGAGTTGTCGATCTGTATTTGTTGCTGTATCACATTGCCCGTAACCAACTGAGGTATTTGCATGTTTTGCCCAACTGTCATGCCGTCCATAGTCATAGTTACACCAGGTTGCAAAACAAATGGTGCTGGAAGCGCATTCACCAACACAGTTTGTTGGCCAAGAACTTGTTGTGCTACTGCCGGTATGACCTGGGCAACTGAAGCAGTTACATTTGTGATCATAGGAGAAACAGATATCGGAGGCATGCCACTTTGATTTCCCATCATTTTAGGAGGAGGAGGAGCCATGACACTGCCTTGTCCATTGCCCGTACTTGCCATAATTAGCTGTCCACCAGATGAAACTAAGATATGTCCTGGTGGTAAGCCAGTAGGTGAGTGCTTGATAATCTGAGGAGACATCTGAGGACTAGACTGAGCACCAGAGCTCATCACGTTGGGATGTTGTGAATGTGGAACTTGTATACTGCTCACAACACTTTGAACCATTTCCAGAGGTGACTTTGAAACACTTACAGTTATTGCTTGAGTCTGAACAGCAGGAGCGTTTTGTCCTGGAATTGATGTGGGAGTGGAAGAACCTGTTATCGACGACGGACTATTAATGGAAACAGTTGCAGTATTAGCTCTACCTGCGAGTACAGAGGTAATCGTGTTACTTCCTACAGTTCGACCACTAGCCATAGTGGTTACTATTCCAGAAGTATAGATTGGTCCGGGAAATCGAGAAGTGCTAATACTAAGTGTGGGGTGTGCATGTGAGCAACAGATATCTTGTTTGGGCATATTTTGATTCTGATAATTACTCATAATATGGTTTGCTTCTCTTGCTTGATTAATTTGCTGTTGCAACTGATGCATTTGATTAGGTTGTGAGTAAACTACAAAAGGCATACTGGTGTTAATAACCTGGGAAGTATCAGGCATTCGCTGTGGAGGAGTTGGTGGATGAGGATTGGGTGTTGGTGGATCTGACTGGATTCCATCAATAGGTGAAACATTACTAGTACTAACAGTGCCACCTTGTATTGGCCTAGAATCAGGAGAGGCTTGATTGCTATGCTTCTCGGAGTAAGTGGACGAAGTGACAGGATCGTCTAACGTTCCCGAGGAACTCGGCGTTCCTGGGGTGCTGTTTGGTCTGGAGTGTCCTTGTACCTTCTGATTAGATTCCTTTAGGATAAATTGATTCTGTTGCATACTATCTGCAACACAGCCTTGGCAGTGTGAATATTGAAGGTGTTGTTCAGGCACGGCACTGCTGTCTGCCATGTTTGGTTGCATTTGTATCGAATTGTATTGCTGTGACATCACAATATTGTGTGGATTTTTTATTATGTTAATGTTTTGATTTTGCCTGTTCGACATGTTTTGCGTTTGAGGTTTGATGTGAGACAACACCATATTGCTAGGTAAAGGCACCTCATTGGTTTGTGAATTAGACACAGTTATGATGTTTTGTTGCTGAGGACTCTGCATGGAAGTAACAGGACTGTTACATATATAACCAGAACATCCATTAGCTCCTAAAAAAAAATGTAGTTTATATTTTAAATAATATAGAATAGATATTAACCAACCTGTTTGCCTGTTGATCGTATTGTTAAGAAGAGCAGTTTGCTGTGCAAGATATCCACTAGGATCTTCCATAAAGGAAGGACTTGAAGAATTCTGGTTGTTATGTGGGAGTTGATTTATTATAACAGCCCTACTTTCACTGGGAATTTGTCGTACGTCTATGTTAGGGCACGGAGCATGATTAGGTTGACAACCATCCATTAAATGATATGGTCTATTTTTTACAATTTTACCTAATTTAACTTTTTTACGTTTAATTTCTTCCTGCCACACTGTTGGGGATGGAACATGCTGAGGAAGAGGTGGAACTCTCTCATAAATATTAGTAGGATTATGTTGATGGGGTTGAGGACTTGTCTGGTTAATGGGAACTTGATTCGGCTGTGGTTGATTAATATTTTGGTGCATTCTATTGTGCCATTGCATCTTTTGTTGCTGTTGCTGATGTTGAACTTGTACTGGTGTTGGAATAATTTGATTACTCGTATGGTTTTGCATATTCTGCGGGCGGAAACCATTCATAACACTATTAAAAGTTCTGTTTTTACTTGGATCATAATGCTGAACTGGTGAGTACGGAGGTTGATTATTATAGAAGTGCAGATGCGATTGCGGTTGTACCTGTTGCGATCTTTGCTGGACATCTGGCCTTTGATTATTTAAAATATTTTGTTGATTTGACAAACTAACTGGTATCATTTGAATATTGGGCCGGCCAGGTCCACTTGGCTCATTTGGTTGCCCATTAATAAATATCCTATGTTGATGAGGTTGATGTTGCTGCTGATTTTGAACAACATTTTGACCCTGTAAAACCACCCCACCATTACTAGGATGGGGCATATGATTCACTGCTTGGCTGTGACTTGGATTAATTGGACCTTGTACGTTTATTATTTGCCCATTTGGACCTATTATTTGTTGAGACTGAATATTAACTGAATTCGAATTTGCAGGAGTCATTTGTGGAATTTGTTGGTTCTGTGAATTTTGTGGATGGGATATGTTGGGAGGATTTGATTGTTGTTGAATCATCATTGTACCATCACCTACAATCACAGGAGAGCCTGCCATTAATCTGTTACCAGGCTGATCTTGACATCTCACCAAATGGTGATTCTGTGGATTTTCTGGATAACCCTGTAGTCGATTTGATACTATTTGCGAGTTATTCACCGGAGATGGTGGCCACACCTAAAAAAATATGGCTTGTCTATTTTCTTACAAATTTAATTAAGAGTGTGTTTATATTATATGCCAACTACGCTATTCCTGATGATTAATTAGTTTACAAATATGATGCTTCAGAATTCAGATGTGTTTAGGTAATTTGGGATTAAGCAATTTATTTTAAGTATAAACAAATAAAATTGTGATTGACATTAATTGCATAGTGTCGGATAAAATTGCAGATTTAATTAATTTAACAACGATTTAGTTAGAATTCGTTTTGCAAAAAATAGAAACATACCTGTTGTGGAGGGTTCCCCATAACTTCCTTATTAAAATTATGTGGATTTAAAGCTAATTTTTCACGGTGTGCAAGAATTTGTGATACGGAAACTCCTCCCGCATATGGCAACCCGATTTTTCTCTTTTTTCTTTTCACGTTGTACTCTGAAACAAAAAGAATACAAAAATGATAAACAGAACTGACACATGAGAAGTTATTTTAAAATAAACGTTACAACAAGTTAGTAACAAAAACAAACATCGAAACAACCATTAAATTTGACCTTAATTTTTATAGAGGATCATATGTCAGCGTAATAAAACCTATTTTTATATCAGGCTAACCTAATTACCGTTCTAAGAATAACATGGAGTAGCCAAGAACTCGCTTAGAATGAGTCACGCAATAAGTTTTGCATGGTCTCATGTATTTAGAAGTAAAATATGAGTAGGTACCTCATTGTTTGTAAAAGCCGAAAACCGGCAATGGCCAATGATGGCAACCTTTTAAACTCTTGAAAATACCAATATCCATTGATTTCGTTTTTATATCGTGCAATATTGTAAAACTGGATGTGTGATAAGAGGATCTGGATCTGTGATAAGAGGAGGAAGAATTTATTTTTTACAAACGTAACGGTAGAACATTTTAATTTTTCTATAACCCGTCTGATCAATATAATGACAGATTGATGTTTTTAATTGTACCTATGCAATAAAATGTGAAGATTTTTATGGTACATAATCGAAATTTATCGCCATTGCTATCGATCGATCTATCGGATGCAAATCAACATTGAAACTCCAAATAAATAAAAGCAAAATGTGCCTGAGGCGCCCTGAGGTTTACTAAGTATATACAGTGCGTTCACAATGAAAGGAATAAATTCAATATAATCTGAACCACGTGGTTGTGCCAAAAACGCTCGGACACGTCGATTTGTAATTTTGAATTGGCACATTTTGAGTTATACGGCAAGTCAATGTCACTTCCGGTTTTTCCGGAAGTGACATCAACTTTGTTATTTTAAATGCAACACCCTGTATTTTTGTACTGATTTGTATAGACGATAAAAAGACGTTTCCAAAAATGTAGTTAACACGTTTTTATTATGAAACGTTTTTGTATTATTTACAAACTTACTGTAGCAACTGTCTTAAAAATTCCTAAATTATTAAATGTTCAATGTGTTGCATATTTTGAGTCACACAGCAAGTCAATGTCACTTCCGGTTTTTCTGGAATGTCACTTCCGGTTTTTCCGGAAGTGACATCAACTTTGTTATTTTAAACGTAACACCCAGTATTTTTGTACTGATTTGTATAGACGATAAAAAGACGTTTCCAAAGATGTGGTAAACACGTTTTTATTATGAATAATTACTTTTTGTATTATTTACAAATTTACTGCACTAACTGTCTAAAAAATTCCTAAGTTAATAAATGTTCAATATGTCGCCCGTTTACGTGAATGCATTTTTGAATTCGAATAATTATGTCTCTTTGGATATTGCGAAACATTTCTGGTGATATTAGTCGGATTTCTTGGCGTATTCTCTCTTTTAAGTCATTAAGATTGTTAGGTCGGTTCACATAAACTTTGGATTTTAAATAACCCCATAAGAAAAATAGTGAGATGGGGTCATGCGTACAATTGCCGGTCTTCGATCAACGGAGCAAAGCAGCGTTTGTCGAAGCCGGTGTTTGGATGGGTGACCGTATCTCATTACATTACCGAGGATAGTGCAGCGGGCTAGATCGCCCTTGAGTGGCACAAGGCGACTAGCTACTGCCTATCTCTCCTGGGTTTGAGTCCCAGCTCCGGCAGATGGCAATGTCGGAGGGAATGCGTATGTGGTGTGTCCTGGTCAAGTGGTAGAATAGCTCTAAGCTAAACTTCGCCAGGACGTTAATATAAATAAGACCATAAAAAAAAAATCCAAGGGAGTTAGATCAGGTGACCTCGGCGGCCACTCAATCGGTCCCCTTCTACCAATCCATCTATTGGGAAAGGTTGCACCTAGAAATTGACGAACTGCGATCGCATAGTGGGGAGGTGCCGGGCGTCTTGTTGAAACCAAATTGTCTCACTTGGTACGTCAGGGTCTTGCGGGTTGGGAAAAAGAACAGCTAAAGCAGGAATAAGTTCAAATTGAAGAAACTCTAAATAGCGTTCTCCGTTTAGTGTTCCTTCAAAGAAATAAGGCCCAATAATTCGATTGCCAATAATTCCTGCCCATACATTAATTTTCTGAGGATATTGTGTGTGAACCTCTTGCATCCAATGGGGATTTTCTGTCGCCCAGTATCTGCAATTCTGTCTATTTACATGACCACTTAAACAGAAAGTGGCTTCATCAGAAAAATGAATTTGCTCTATTAAATTCAAATTTTCATTGTGCATTTCTTGTATTTGCTGCATTCTTCGATCAAAGTCGTCTTCCGACAATTCATGCACCAGGTGTACTTTATAAGGATGGTACTTAGCTGCTCGAAGAATTTTTGATACTGATCCCGTTGACAATTCATATTCTCTTGAGAGTTCTCTAACCGTCACATGGGGATTTTCTTGAACGTGTAGAAGGACATTTAACTTAACATCTTCAAGTACCTTTTTTGCTCGGCCTTTAGGTAAATCTCTACGTGGCCAAACTCTCTAAATTTTTTTTCAATTTTACTCACGACAGATTGGCTAATCGGTGGACGGTCAGGATGATTTTCATTAAATAAGTTACATACCTGCTGTTGAGTACGAACTCTATCACCAAAACCAATCATCATAAGCACCTCAATTCGATCTTTTTCGGTAAATAAATGCCACTTCACAATTATTTTTTGACAACTTAAAAATTTATTCAACGCTTACTATAAGTTTTTTAGTGCTGTAAGTTCAAGTGACATTTATTTACCTAAAAAATGAATTTAACGGAAAAAGATCGAATTGAGGTGCTTATAATGATTGGTTTTGGTAATTGAGTTCGTATTCATCAGCAGCTATGTAATTTATTTAGTGAAAATCATCCTGACCGTAACAAGACGGGGCACCTCCCCACTATGCGATCGCATAGAAGGGGACCGATTGAGTGGCCGCCGAGGTCACCTGATCTAACTCCCTTGGATTTTTCCTTATGGGGTTATTTAAAATCCAAAGTTTATGTGAACCGACCTAACAATCTTAATGACTTAAAAGAGAGAATACGCCAAGAAATCCGACTAATATCACCAGAAATGTTTCGCAATATCCAAAGAGACATAATTATTCGAATTCAAAAGTGCATTCACGTAAACGGGCAACATATTGAACATTTATTAACTTAAGAATTTTTTAGACAGTTAGTGCAGTAAATTTGTAAATACATAATACAAAAAGTAATTATTCATAATAAAAACGTGTTTACCACATCTTTGGAAACGTCTTTTTATCGTCTATACAAATCAGTACAAAAATACTGGGTGTTACGTTTAAAATAACAGAGTTGATGTCACTTCCGGAAAAACCGGAAGTGACATTCCAGAAAAATCGGAAGTGACATTGACTTGCTGTGTGACTCAAAATATGCAACACATTGAACATTTAATAATTTAGGAATTTTTAAGACAGTTGCTACAGTAAGTTTGTAAATAATACAAAAACGTTTCATAATAAAAACGTGTTAACTACATTTTTGGAAACGTCTTTTTATCGTCTATACAAATCAGTACAAAAATACAGGGTGTTGCATTTAAAATAACAAAGTTGATGTCACTTCCGGAAAAACCGGAAGTGACATTGACTTGCCGTATAACTCAAAATGTGCCAATTCAAAATTACAAATCGACGTGTCCGAGCGTTTTTGGCACAACCACGTGGTTCAGATTATATTGAATTTATTCCTTTCATTGTGAACGCACTGTATATTTGGTATAAACAATAGTTATTATTCTATAGAAAAATAATTGAACGTGGATGGGACGGCACACATTAATCTAAACACTCATGTTGATTTCTTTGTGCATATATGACCAACTACAGTTATTGTATTATAGAATGTGATGCTTTTTTGTGTAACCTGGTAAAGAAAGTAACTTGTATTGAATACAACAGAATAGTGTTTACACGGTACAGTGATTGCACTGCCAGATAAGCCTTCACGTGCCTAACAACGTAACAAGTTCTATTTCACTCAACAATTTATTTGATGGTAAAAAAGGACGCGAACAGGCATTTGATATAGGGGCATTTTAGAATCGCTGCAGCATTTAGAGTTGTTTGCAAAGGCAGATCCGTACAAAAACGGACTTAATTAAAATGTTATCAGCTTCCGACATAATTAAATTTCATACGTATTCTACATTTATGGTTTGATTTTATGTATACAATCGACGTTGGTTTACATTTGCATCGTTAAAACGAACGATTAAATTCAACATTTATCAAAAAGTCGTTTTAATGCTGTTGGATAATACTCAATTCAGAGATCTAAAGAAATATACCGTTTGTGATAAGTTACTAATACTATCTGCACCGACACATGATAGAGGCGTGACCTAACCTTTCACTAATTAGAATATACCTATCCGTATATAGATCTTGTTATTCAGTATCCTCAAAAACTGGGGTATGGAGATTACAGAAAAAAGAAAAGAAAATTAATTTTTCAACCCTCCGGAAAGGTTGTAACAATCCCACGGGGTTAAAGGTCTTATGCCGTAATCCTTCCCTTTTTATCAAACTCCAATGAATATCAGCTAATTTCCTCCAATCACGGGTTTTACTAGTCTTACAACGGGAAAACGCGAAATAGGGGTAGTTTTTGGCCATTTTGAAGGGGTTGCGGTCGCTAAAATCTTTATTTACTATTTTTTTCGTTTTCAGCACCCTCTAAACAGTCTAAACCGTGGGAAGGGGGGGGGGGGTTGGTTTCGTTGCTGCAGAATTTTGTTGGCTTCTTTTAGCCAAAATCCCGACTCCTATATGTAAGATATATGCCTTCTTTGGAACAATAGCTAAGTATGATCGAGGCAGAAATATTGCGAAATGAAAATGCAGATGTTACAGTAAAAACCGTTACGCGCATTTTCGTTATATAGTGGCCGTAAAAGTTTTATATCTTGTTGAGCAAGCCGGTTTGCAATGGCTAAGAAATAATGTAAATCAACAATGGCCAATAAAAGCTGTACATTAAACGAACGTTTAAAAAAATCAACACGCAGCTACATTTATTATTGCTGAAAAAGCAATCTATAGATCTGCAAAGCGCGATACGACGACGTATTAACATTGTTACTGTAACTTTCCAAATAAGATGGCATAAACTCGTAAAATTTAACGACACAGGCCATTGTTCTCACCAATATTTTATACTATATCTATATCAGGTTGCGACAGCATATTAACTCGATTCCGTTTTTTGCACAACCTGATATACAAGCCGTTCAACGTTGTTTGGTTTCGACGACATAAACCTGTCATAATAAAGATCTGCAAGTTCTCTTAATGGGCTTAACGCCTGCATTTTGTAATTCAATTTTGTAGCGATTTATTTCTATACAAGACCACTACTAATTCCCAATTAAAGTATCTTACAAGAACGATTCTGACACAAATGCGGTCAATAGATTAACGTGATAATTGTAGACATTAAAACACCATCAGGAAATAAAACAAATCATTGGAATTCTGCTCTATAATATAGAGCAAAATGATATTTACAATATACTTTTTTATTTAATTTAATAGGAAGCTAGTAATCACAGTTTTTGAAAGCGATATTTAAACGGAATTTTAAAATCTACCGATACCATAAAAATCTGGTGGCATTCTTACAGAGTGTATCAGAATTTATCTTAACTTAATGTATCAAATAGTAAATAGGTAGAAATAGATGGGTTTCATCATTTAGATACGTTGAGGTGTTCATTTTGTAAAAATTGATATCATTAAGTCTTCTGAAAGGGAAATAATTTTTTCTTACACTCTTATTATGGACTTTTCCGGTCACCCTGAACAGAAAATATTAACACTCTTAGCAGAAATGCCATTTTCAAAGTAAGCAGAAGTTTTTATTAAGAGAGACTTTTTGTCGAAAAATCGAAAATAAAGTTTTCCCGATTGTGAACTAAATCCAGGGGTACTGTACCTATATCAATATTTATTTTATTATGTTTTATCTTAAAATATGTAAAGAAATAAGTTATAGAGCATGTAACGCCATTAGTTATTTAAATAAAAAAAAACAATTAAATTAAAAAAATCTGATTTAAATAAAAAAATCCGATTTAAATCAAATAAATCCGATTTATTTGATTTTTTTCGAAAAATTCAAAAAATCAGCAACGTTGAATTTTATTTTTGTAAAAATTTCGAAAACCATAAATATTTTAAAAACTGCAATTTTCTGGAGAACTCTTGATTCTTTAGCAATAATCGAAACATCTCAAATTATTCAAGTTATCGTGTATGCAGAGAGGACGATAACTGAAAAAGTAGTAACGAAAACATGCGTTTCCAAATGGTTAATTTAATACACCACTTTGTCGAAAAATCTGATCACGCTGGTCCTTGCTCAACAACGTTTGGTTTATCAAATTTCGATTAGGGCCAGAGTTGGTGCTTTGCCCCTCACTGTGAATCATTATAATCTTTCAATAGATAGTATTTTATTCATTCGAGTATCGAAATGAATGCCAAAACGACGCTGATCACGCCACGTTTTCACTTCTTGAACGAGCTCTAATAAAATATTAGTCACAACACTTGTTGCGTCGACTATAAATTCATATAGCGCGCACCAAGAGAGTACCTAAGCGATGGTAGAACAAACTTATAGGCACTAGTTACAGTTAACTGTAGTTGCTTATTAAATTATTACTATAATACAGGTTATTAAAGTGGCAGAGAACGTTTCGGCCAATCCCTGTATAGCCATTATTGTAAATGTAGGCGTTTGGAAATTTATTATTTAATCAAAGTCGGAAACGGTGAACATTTGGGAACAGTAGTGGGAAGAATTAGTGCTGGATAAAATTTACGACACGGCCAATTTCAGTCAATGATATTTGATATGAAATAATTTATTTTCAATTAACTAGAGGTGAAATTAAATGATTGTGCTTCGCCAGTAAAATCATAAATTACGAAGCATATAATAAATAACTAGGTACATAATAGTTTCCGCTTTTGCGGGTTAACATATTAAAGGTACAACAAAACAAAACAAAAATAAATATGCCCGCTAGTGCTAACGTAGTATATTTCGGTGTTGCTTCGTTGGTCTCAAATTGGATTATGTGGATATACATATGTGGATACATTACACATTTGCCCAAAGAGATAACCCAAAAACCCAACCGACTGCGACTGTAAATGTGCATTTTCGGTCGCCGCCGTTTATTAAGTTACAGGAAATATGATTAATATGACAAAAGGGTCACTGCAATCTGCTACCCATGTTACGTACTACAAAAAAGTAATTTCAAATGGCATGTAAACGTATCTAACGTTTTACCCTACTGGTTGTCCATTTTATCATCACACAAAATAATGTTTTTACAAAAACGTCCAACTGTACAGGGTGTCAACTCTAAATTTTGCCCCCCCCCCCCCCTTCTATTTCCTTATTTGTGAAGATATTTTAAAATTTTAAAATGTGGCCTTATCAGACATTTACCGAATTTTTTAAATATAATATTCAAAATTACCTAACGCCAATACATACAGGGTGGTGAAAAGAAAGTTGATTTTTTTAAATGGAATACCCTGTATATTTCTTGACAGGTTTGTAGTACTCTTTGAGCTGATTTAAAAAATGTATAACTCCCTTGAGTTTAGATCAAAATCGGACGAGATATTCAAGGATAAACATGAGAGTAGAGTAGTAATGGCGGAGCTGGGTCTCCCCCCACCCTTTTTTTTTTTTGTGGTGGGGGGTAACTAGGGTAATTAGAGTAATGTAGGTAATTAGACTGATGTAATTGCAATAGAGGTAATTAGAGTATTGTCGGTAATTAGCCTGATGTAGTTGCAATAGAGGTAAGTAGAGTAATGTGCAGTAATTAGACTGATGTAATTGCAATGGAGGTAATTGGAGTGGTGCAATGCAATTGTAGTTGTAATTAGTGTATGTACCAATATGTGTATGAGTACTCCAAGTAGTGGTGGTGGGGTAGCTCAGCTAGACTGCTATAAAGAAGATGTAGTCGCAACACAAAATCATTTCTATCGTGTTCTATCGTGAACCATCTACAGCTAACAAATCAGCCTAGTGCAGTCAGTGACTTCAGTTATTTCAAGTGAGCAATATCTTATATTACTCTTTATAATTCTTTCATTATATTCATTTTAAATATGGCAATTTCCGAAGTTGACTTATTAGCACTTAATGAGCTAATAAATCAAGATATGCAGGTTTTAGAGCAAAGATCCATTTCAGCGTTAATTTTAAATAAACCTTATATCATAAAAAAAATATCTTTGGTTAATACAAGATTTGGAAAATCAATCATAGTAACTTTGTTTGAGGAAAGTTCAATTACGACTTTTAAATCATTTTTACCGAAACGGTTTGTGGAAATTATATGTGAGAACACTATCGATAAAATAAATTCGTCAAATGGTAAAGTTACATTGACATATTTAGGACAAAGTTCTCCAGCTTATCCTGGAGCAAAATCTAGTCCATTAATAAGTTTCGGTGTTTAATTCTCAAACAAAAATAATCGTAAAGTATTTAAGTTAGCTAAGTTTAAGTATTAAGTAGAAATGGAATATTGTGGAAGAATGCTAGGAGTATTATAGAATAGTATCACTTGTTAGCCTATAAAGATTCTGATATATCTAAATTGACATTTGTACAACATATTTTTACTTCGTGTACACCAATAGCTCAAACGTAAGTCCATTTAGTGCTGTTTTTTATGTATTTTTTTACATTTCATTTTTTATTTGTAGGTACGCAGCAAAGATGTGGATGCAATATTCAACCCAAACATGGACCCCTGCAGAAGACATTAAATCTGCCATTGAGAGATTGTCTTGTAAACTAGATGACTTAATAAGGGATGCATTGGTTTCATTAAATTATGATATGAATATCTGCTTCGACGCTGAAGAAGTTCGACGGGTTAAAGAAGCTTCTAAAGCGTATAGCATTGGTGTAAATCTATGTGGTAGATATTCCCGTGGCTTCTTAAATTTGGATGAGTTTTGTGAGCATATGGACAGAGTGGAACTAAAACATTTTCTATACGAGATAATGGAGTACCTACCTAAGAATATTATTGAAAAATATCAACTCGACCAGTCTGATGTAGAAGATAACAATGTAGATACATAAATAATATTCATCTTCTATTGTCATATTTATTACACCAAATATTGTATGTATCTGTAGTAAACAATATTCTGTATTTTATATTATATTATAAAACTGAATAAATAAAATACACATTAAAAGATTACATTCATTTTATTTCATATTTCTTATTACACAACAAAAAATACAATCATAGTATAATTAGAACAGTTTTTATTTTAATTTTATATTTAATTCTACAATTACATTCTGAGAAAATAAACAGTTGCAAGTACATCATGATTATTGTTGATAAAATTATCCAGATATCTTGATAGAAATAGGTTGCACTACTTAATTCCACAATAATAAATATTTTCTTTTTTTACTTGACATCGAGAAAACCATTCTGAACCGAGCCATCTAATGCGTTATAACTTAAATATGTATCATGAAGTATAAGTGCATACACTCGAGTTTGTTCCGGAAATTTCGCTTTTCGTGTTTCAAATTCTATTTTTATGTCGACAGTAGATGATTTCACTGCAACAGGTTGGTGTGAACAATCAATGACAAACAAAGGATTCTTCCTGAATTCCCCAAGATCCATCATGGGTTCGCTCATATCTTTATCATAGTAACTACGTTGGAAGTTCTCATAAGCATAATATGCTGCAGAATCGAGCTTCTTATCGAAATCTAAATTCCAACGTTCATATGGATATACTTCAGAGTTTAGAAATAGTCGAATATTATTTATGTCTGCGTGTTTGAACTGTGTAACATCCTTTGTTCTATCATTGGCCTGATCAGTGCCTTGAAAGCCAAGAAGGATGAAAAGTGGGCTTTCAAGACGGGTGGAGAGTTTAAGAGCCCATATGTCATAGGTAGTATCGCGTAGACAGGGAAGCTCATAAAAATCCCACGCACGGTAGACCATCTTAACTTTGGTATTATTACCACTTTTATTAATTCGATTCAATAATTTTAACTTTTGTCGATCTTCAGGTACAATGTGCCTTATCTTCCACTCAATTTTGCTGATTTCCAACTCTGCATCAACCTCACCGATATAGGAGTCTTTAAATGAGCGTGCAATTATCATAATTAATTCTTGCTTCACATTCAGAATGCCTTTGGTATAATCTTCTGCAAAACCCATAAGGAACTTAAGGGGTAGTTTGCCACTGAACACGTGACTGGCGGTATCTAAAATATCTTGTCTCGTTTGAGTGAGACCCCAACCTGTTGTTATTAATGAGCGTGCATGCGTTTGCCCATACGACACCATAGTTTTCATTGTGGTAGTAATACCAGGTCTTCTAACTACTGCTACTTGTTCACCACCCATTTCCAGTCGTATCTCTTCAAAGAGAAATGTTAGTGCATTATTGGATAAATAACAACGCTTTGTGGTGTCGCTAGGAGTAAATTTTCCCTCTATGTATATATAACTTTCTGAAATGTCGAGTATAACATCTTGAAAATTGATGGGAATACGTATTTCATCAGAGTTTCTGTAATATGGGGATCCATATGGTTTATATGTATGCTCATGTAGGCTAACTAGGGAATGATCTAACACAGGTTCATCAAACACCTCAAGTTTGTCACTAGTTGCAGTAGCCACCATTATTATGACCAATTTTTTCGCAGTTTTAATCCAATAGATTTTAAAAAGGCTTGATCCTCAACTGACAATCTATGTCTTAACTGTTTAAGGTATAGACTTTGAATGAATTGCTTTCCACATCTCCCTTTCTTTTTATCTATACTGTTGTTCGCTACAGTATCATACTGATGGTGATGTACTTGCTGTCGCTGTTTATATCTAAAACCCATTTGGTTGGTGATATCCGACTTTCTTCAATTCTAGCCTTACAATAATTTTCTCACCTCGAAAATCGATCAAATCACCGTTGTCGTCCAGTATGCGTAGTGTGATGTTGTCTATTAACTGACACCCTTTAGGTCTAACAGGTAAATATATGATATTTTTGGGTTCTCTAGTAAGTTTGTAGCCAGGCTCAACGTCTATGTCAAATTCAAAGAGAGTGTGTGACTCTTCTGCATTCAGATAAGCTCCAGAAATAATATTGCAATCTACGCGTATCATCCTTACTTTCATAATATCAACAGGCTGTGTTGATTCGTAATTTTTATTTGGTTGTAAATATATTTGTCCAAATCCCAACAGACTTCCTATTGAATTTGGTTGTCTAAAATCTACTTCATACTTTGACAAAATCTCGCACTTTAAGGTATTGTTGTTTGCCCTTAAAGTGAATATTTGCGTGTAATCCTTTCCATCAATATTCATAGCTTTCAACATTGCAGCATAGATTTCATCAATTTCATAAGCCCCCAGAGGTATGTGAACAGTAGTGAATGTATCTTTAGCACTAACCCTATATTGGAAGATGTTATTTGTTTCATCCACATTGTATATGGAGTTGTAAGAGTAGAATCCAATTAAACCTAACCCATGACGACTGCTCCTATCCAGTTCAATGGGTGGATCAAAGTTGACACTTAGCTCACTTAAGCGGCTCGTTAGTGTGAACGTGTACGACATGACTGATATAATTAAATTGTGTTACCCAATTTATTGTGGATTACAGCAATAATGGTATAATTTCCTCTTCTTAGAAGTTGATGGTAATATATTTACATTGTTATTGGATGCCACATTTACATCGTTTACCTTACAATAGCAGCAAAACATTTTTCTAGGTGTTGGACCATCATTTACGTCAACATTGCTTTCATAATCATTAAGGTAATGTTCTGTACAATATTGATATTTTAATATATCGACATCGTTCTGAAGATGTGTAGGTAGCTTATCCCATACTAATGCAATTTCATGTGAAGCCAACCCAATCATCACCTCTTTGGGCATATCTGCTAGTTGTTGTTTGCTCATCTTCAACAGACTACGCAAACGGGAGAATGCAATTAGTGAGTGACCCATTCGCTTGATACCTTCTCGATCTATTGCTGGGGTCATAGATTTCAGTTCCATGGCGTTTTATATTTGTTTCGTAGAGAGAAACTTTAAACACAAATGTCCACACAACACTGTGTTAAAATTCTGTACACGTTTGTAGTTATAGAATATTTGGTTGGCCCTCCTTGAATCGTTATTGAAATATGTAACTAATTCTATAGGTGGGGGTAAGTCGCCAAAACTATCAAAATAATTTACTAAACTACCTCGTTTTTTATATGCCACCCAATGTGTCCCAGGACCATATATACTATCCAAATTGATTATTGCGGATTCATTGTAATGTGGCCCATGTCTTGGTAGTGAGTCACGCATAAATACACCTCGAAAGTATGCTACCTTCATTTTATTAGCATAATATTTAAGATCAATGTCGGTAAGAGGTCTCCGAGGTAGGGAGTCTATTAGTTTTTTGAATTCTGTTTTAGATAAAGACCCATCCCCTTTCGGTATGGCTTCATATACATCCCCTTACCACTTTTCATAGCTATTGCTTCCATACTTCTGTTGTGCCGATTTGCTTCAGCTAATTCTTCTCTACCCTTTTTCACATCATTTACAGCTTTAGCAATACCAGCAGCCGTACCAGCCAAACTACCCAATGCAGATAATCCAGCAAAAATGGGTATTAGAGGTAAAATACCACCAACTTTTGGAATTGGTATAATTCGAGGTGTTTGAATATTGCGTTTTCCACCGGCCTGTTTTATATATCGACGTGCAGCTTTTAGAGCAATTTCAACCACCTTCTTTTGGTCTTTTACTTTTTTGCCTCCAGCATTTCGCAGTGTGTCACGCACTTTTCGTACTATCCCAGATCCAAACGCTGTCTTTTTAACATTCTTCTTACCTTTCTTTGTTTTCTTGATGATTCGTTTCCTTATTGGATTGCGAGATATTGTTGAATTACATCCCATACCAAGACGTTGTTTTCCCTTCATTATAGTTGTGACTAACCAAGCAGCTGCCTTTTCTCCACGTCCTGCGTCTTTGGATTTCACCCGTTTCCACGCAGCCTGTTCAAGCTGATAGTCTGCTTTATGGCGGGCTGCTTGATTACTGCTATTTTTGTCGTATGCAATATCGTGTTGCTTACACGCTTTATCGAGCTGATTTATGCCAGAATCACCTCGTGCTAACCTTTTATTTAAATCTGTGCCTGGACCACAAAATTGATAACCTGGCAAATGCAACTCGACGGGGAGCTTATTAATCAGGGAATTAACTAATCCTCCACCGCGCTTCGTACGTTTTTCACGTGTGTATCGTATCGTAGAAACCATTTAAATAAGAGTTGTAAATCACACATCTACTTATATAACATTTAGCCGCGGTACAATGCACATTGTGAAACAGAAACAAACGCTTTCTATAGATAATTTGGATGAAAAAGTTGGGCGTGGGTTAAGTGCTGATAATCGCCATGGACCACTACTACCTTCAACTGTACGTGCCCTCATAATAGGACCCTCGAATTGTGGGAAAACAAATGTCTTAATATCTTTGATCACGCATCGTTTAGGTTTACGTTTTTTAAATATTTACCTATACTCAAAGTCTATAAATCAACCCAAGTATGAGTATCTACGTAATGTATTAGCGCCGATTGAGGGGTTAGGATTTTATACATTTAGTAATGGTACGCAAATAGTGGAACCATCCGAGGCAAAGCCAGAGTCTGTGTTTATATTTGACGATGTAATATGTGAGAAACAAGATGTTATAAGGGGATATTTCAGTATGGGCCGACATAGAAATGTGGATTGTTTTTATCTTGGCCAGACATACTCTCGAATCCCGAAGCAGCTAATAAGAGACAATAGTAATTTAATTGTTGTCTTTAAACAGGACGACATGAATCTGCATCACATCTTTTCCGATCATGTGTCACCTGATGTAACGTTTACAGTATTTCAAAATATGTGTGCAAAGTGCTGGAATGACAAATATGGATTTCTAGTGATTGATAAGGATAGAGAAGTACAAGGTGGGCGATATAGAAAAGGGTTTGATAGCTTCATATATCCATAATGCATTTTATTAAAAACTTCACTTGAATTACATACGTCGTTAGGATTACTTCGTTTACGTATGCGCTAAGATGAAGGTTACCAAAGATAATAAAAAATATAACAATCTTGCACATCCCAGTAGCGAAATAACACTCAAGCGACAGCTGATTGAGGCAACAGATGCTGTGCGGAAGAAGTTTAACTATATCAAGAACAAAGATATGGAGATGCACGTAACACTTGAAAAGATCTACCAACCGATAACTGAACCTTTAAATGTTATATCTTCAGCAGCAGAGAACAAATCTCATATCCAACAATTACATTCAAAACCATCATCATCAAGGGTGTCCACCCAGAGGGCTGTATCATGGGAGAGTGCTTCTGAAGAAGGATCCGATAAGTATGTAGGTGGTGATGATGTTCCACATTATATCCCCATTATGGAAACACCACCATCGTCAATAAGAACAACCCCTGTATCCGAAACTTCTCCAGCTAGTAAACTAGAAAAAAGACATGAGGTTGTAAAAAGACATATACAAAATTTAAAATCTGGTGATTCCAAGTATGATAGTTTATATGGAGTGCGTGTAGATCCCAAGACAGGCAAACTGCTGATGGGCAATGCCGAAATACGTTTTTCCCATGGAAATATTACGCTATGGTATGGCAATAAGAAACTTGGCGTGTATCTAGGTAGTCCTAAATTGTACGATCTAATATTTCTAAAACGCCCAACAATTTTAGATGATAATAGAGAGGGTGTTCTCGATGATGAATGGAGTAAGATATATGGAGAAATACTAAGAAAAACAAAGGCACCTTACAAAAAATTCGATGTAGCGAATGGCTATAACACTACTAAGCGTGGAAAATTTCACAAAATTATCAAACCATTAACATCTTCTACAATTGCGACACGATCGTCAACAAGTGGTCACGGCTTAAAACGTGTACCTACCCACAAATTGTACAGAAATAAAGATAAAGAATATATTTTTTGGAATAAACCCAGCGAACTCGTGGATCGTCTACGTCTACTATGGAGTTCGAAAATAGCGGGAAATAACAACCACGACAATGAAATAATAGAAATAATATCAGAACTTAGGGAAGAAAAAATAGTGTATTAAAGATGAAATAAAACATAGTATCATTATACTTAATAAGTATTATATAGTCTGAAATTTTATAAACTGGATCAGATGCAGTCAGAAATGTCTACTGTAAACACTATCGACAAATTTGGACGCAGCAAAAGAATTAGTGCGAGTAAGTTAATAGCCCATCGTGGATTACCTGGCGTGGGTTTTAAACTTACCAGAGATAATCACTATGATATTGAAAATAAGCGTTTAAAAAATTTAGGGGAACCTGTCGATGATCAAGATGGTGCAACATGTAATTACGTTAACAAGCGTCTACAAACAAATGATGAAAATGCTGCCAAAGCTATTTTTGATACAACCGATGTAATTATTGGGGAAATGAAAAAATATGTTGATGTGGGACTTATAAGAAGTGGAGAAGAAAATCGCGCTATTTTCAATAAACAAAATAATGAGATGATGCAGAAAATGAAAATAGAAATGAGGAAATATGTTGATAAAGCAATTTCTGAAGTTAAACGTTCGGCCATAAACAATCGCAATACTTTAATCACTAGAATCTCTAAATTAGAGCATATTGCCACCGAACTCCAACCAAAGAAGGTGCAATCCGGAGGCCTAGCATTTCCACCAGAACTAATGCCTGAAGTTGATATATAGCTGAAGACAATTTTATAATGGAGGTTAGCAGCGAAAAATTACAAGTTGTTAACGAGTTACATAGAAATGCTCGACGAAATTTTCGTAGAAGGCGAACCATAATTAAGGGGTTTGGTGATTTGTGGCAAGCAGACCTAGCTGAAATGCAGCCATACGCTGATAAAAATAGAGGGTATCGTTATATTCTTGTAGTGATTGACTGCTATTCCAAGTACGTATGGACCAAACCTATTAAAAATAAAGCAGCTGTAGAAGTTACCAAGGCTATGCAGACTATTATTCAAGAAGCAAATTATTCACCGAGAAATTTACAGACCGATAATGGTACTGAATTCTATAACAGAAAGTTCTCCGCATTAATGAAGCGGCACGAAATTAATCATTATTCTACGTATAGCACAAAAAAAGCAGCAATTGTTGAGCGAGTAATCCGCACATTAAAAAATTGGTTGTATAAAGAATTCTCAGCTATGGGTAAATATAAATGGCTCGATATCCTACCAAACGTTACAAAAAGTTACAATGACAAAGTCCATCGTACAACTGGCAGAAAGCCCATTGATGTCAAACCAACTACACATTTAAACGTATATAATTATATTAAGATTGCTCTGAAACCGAAATTTCATCTCGGTGATATAGTTCGTATTAGCAAGTATAAAGGTGTATTTGATAAAGGGTTTACACCGAACTTTTCAACAGAACTTTTTAAAATTACCAAAATAAACATAACAAATCCCACAACTTACCTGATAGAAGACTTGTTTGGACACCCAATCAAGGGATGTTTTTATGAAATGGAGCTACTAAAAGCAAAATACCCCGATGTGTATCTAGTTGAAAATGTATTAAAGAAGAAAGGAAATAAAGTGCTGGTAAAGTGGTTGGGGCTATCTGTAGAACACAATTCGTGGGTTGATATAGCTTCTATTGTTTAAAATTGTCATTAACTAGAAAAATATATTAATGTATCATTATATAGTTATGTCGATTGAAATATTTTAATATGTGTCACAAATGAATAATAAAATGAATATACTTTATTAATATTTATTTAATTTATTTCCTTCATTTTAAATTGTAAAAAAATTAAAAATAATCATTTTTTTTTTTTTTTTTTTTTTTAACACTTGAAAGATAATAAACATACACATAAATGTTTTAATTCCTTTTTATTTTCCTACAATCTATATTATAAGAATGATACAAATATACATATAACATAAAACATAAAATTAATTAAATATAATTAAAAATTAAACAAACATAAAAAATAATATAAAAAGTACAAACTAGAAAATCTAATATTATTATATGGGTACTGTTCTTTTTCCAGTATTATTGCACACAAAACAACCTTCGATGGCACCGACTGTCACTGTGTCATCGCCACAAGCTTTGCACTTTATGGTAGGTACGTCCCACCACTCAACCGTGTTGTGCAGACTTGCGTGTTGGTGAACAGCCCCCTCTACGACCATGCGAGAATACGATACGTAGCACCTAGTGCACATAAAGTATTTTCCCTGGTCAATGCTGCATACCACAACGAAGGCCGCTGTAGCACACACCTTGTCCATTGTACCAGCCACCATATCTTTTATCTGGAAAGCCATCTCGTGCTGGTCTTCCTCGATGAGGTCCGCAACATCGACTTCTATACCATCGTCCACCATTTCGTCGACTCCATCGTCCACTATACCATTTTCGCCGCCTTCGATGACTTCCTGGATATCGATGTTGGCACCATTGGCATCAACATCAGCAGGTGCTCCAATCTCCACAGCCTCAGCAGGTACCCCCATCTCCGCAGCCTCATGATTAAACAGCATCCAATTATTGGAATCTTCTTGCGCCAACCGTCTTAGAATAGATATAATAGATGGATTTGCCATTTCGATACGTGGTATATAGATAGAAATAGTAAATGCAACTAAGTTTGGTTTAATATTACTCCCATATATATAGTAGTGTGGGGAGGGAGTCACTCTAAAATAATAGAGGGGGTATTCATATCCAATCATAGGATACGTGTTATTATGAATTTTAATTAGTGAAGTTTGACACCTTAACCACTCGGCCAACCTGACTTATTCATTGATTCAGTAAAACACTATACATTAAATGTTTACCCCCTCTCCATCATCAATAATAGAGGTGCCTGTAAAGTAATGTTTGTAGGAGGCGCCACTGCTGGGGGTGGAGATTAGTTTGCTTTATATAACACACAGCAACGCTCTTGTTTGTCAGATTTAAAATTATTAACATCATGGACACTTCTCAAGTAAATTGCGTCTCCTCCAGCACCGACTCAAAATCAACGTCATCGACCTGGTCAATGCCTAGTGAATACGACCCAGACAGCAGTGATTGGTGGGAACGGTCACCTCCATCGTATTCGATAGACGAAGAGGACCAGGAAGACGAAGAGGACCAGGATGACCAAGCTACCCCAGATAGCATTGACGACAGACCAATATCACCTTCATCTTATTGGATAGGTGAGAATCTAGGCGAGGACCAAGATAACCCCCCGGACAGCAGCACTGATAGGGCAACATCACCATCAGCATGGTCTATGGAAACGGTGTTCTACGATCCAGACGGCCAGCCATCACCTGACCAGAGCCACTGGTCAGATTATCAGCTCTTGATAGAGTGCGATAATGTCTGCGAGGGAACAGATTAGGCATCCATATAAATTAAACATTGTAAATAATTTAATAAATAGTTTTAGTAAATAAATTAATTGTAAGTCATTTAATACATTTATTTACTTAATAAACTCTTAAATATTTATTTAATTTATTTCCTTCATTTTAAATTGTAAAAAAATTAAAAATAATCATTTTTTTTTTTTTTGTATAATTTTAAAAGTTTCCTACAAAATAATATGTTATTACAATACTAAAAATATATTTACAGTTTATGGTTATAATATATATTACATACACACATACATATATACAAATAATATAATTTATTTATAATTAAGACACCAACAGTCCCTATTATGGTGAGTCCAACTACTATAAAACACACCAATGCGATCACACAAGATGAGTGCCCCTGACATACATTTTATGCAAATG
Source organism: Rhagium mordax (assembly GCA_963680705.1). NCBI lineage: Eukaryota > Metazoa > Arthropoda > Insecta > Coleoptera > Cerambycidae > Rhagium > Rhagium mordax. The sequence continues at coordinate 59,291,121 of OY796659.1, read as the reverse complement.
TTGTTCCAACAATTGTCCTCGTACTTACTACAGTACACGCATCGTTGTCTTAATTGTGGTTGGTCTGCTTTGCAAGCTTCACATACGTCTCGATATATACCAAAATTCGTTCTTTTGAGTATGGTAAGACAATTGCGACATTGTGTTTCATTTGGACAATTGTCTCGAAATTCTTTTTTCTGCACTGGGTTCTGAATTACACACTTTTTGCACAGTCCAGTGCATGGGTTGATAATTTGCTTCCTCCATGCAGTATAGCAATTATGGCAAATTCTTGAATTATTGTAACTATACGGTTGTACTGCTATTATTGGTTTTAATTTCCACTCTCTTGGTAGGACCATTGTATGCACTTCTGTTTTAAGACACGATTGTGTTACGTAAGAAGTTTGAATGCGTTCCTCTTGTGGTCACTCTTGGTTTAAATAGCTAATAGTAAACTTGACGCAATAGGAAGGGCGTCACTGTCACGAATTATAGAATATAAAACGGAGGAGGTTTAACATCAAATCAGTTGAGTTCCAACATTTAAAGATGGCTTATAGACGATTCCTCACTGAACTGGCAGAAAATGATATGGGTGCAATGGTGTTACACCGAGATGGTGTAAATCAAGAGCTTCAGGACTTGAATCAAGATGGCAACCTGGTTCCCGTCAGTGTAGATGAAGGTCTTGGGGATGATGTGGAAGACGAAGCGGGAGAGTTAGCCTTCTCCGGAAAAATATTAAACAATTATGATGATCGGCGGAGACTATATTGCACGTCAGCGTCTTTTGTCATAATCAGAACCAGGCCGGATGCAACCAAACACTTCCTGTGTGGGCTATGTTATATATCCTATACACGGATAGTGTCCGGACGTCACCAGCATGTAAATATTCACAAAACGACGACGTTGGATGGTGCAATGATAACGAAATGTAAATGTTGCAGCACAAACTTGGTGCAATTGCATCGAATTGAAGTATGTCATACATGTAATAATGTAAATAAAACAATTGCGTGAACGATACAACGTGTTTTACTAAATTTGATTCGTTATAAGTAGTATTTATTAATGTAAATTTATATTTCATTTTATTTTTAAGTTTAATTGTATATATTTTTTAATTAATAAAAATATTTGTGCCACCCTGTATATTACAAGTTGTGAAAATTAGTAAATCATATAAATATTAAAACAAATGAACATATGAATGATTTTATTAAAAAGTATTTTGAAAAAAAAATGGTTATCTTTTATTTATTATTATTTAAATTAAATTAAAATATCTCAAGATATAAACTGATTCAAAATAATACAGTTGTAAATGTATAAAGCCGATAGCTTGGGTTGATTTTATAGCCTAAGGCCATGCGACCCTGCCTGGTAAATACGGATCGATGAGCAGGTAGTTTTTTGTTGAAATTAGGAAATAGACCTAACTCTTGTGGGGCGTTCGAGTAGCCGAGCGGGCAAATACGCGTCGATCTTGAGGTCACTCAGAAGACCACAGGATCGAATCCTCGGACGCCCCCCGGAGAAAGGAGGTGGTGGTTCTCCGGTTTTTTTTTTAAATTTGACCTTTGACCTTTCCTAATTAACCATTAATTTTGATTTTCATGTGTTTAAAATTCGATTTTTTTAATTTTTTTTTTTTTTTTTTTTTTTTTTTTTTTATGTTGTTATTAACCTATTAAACTCTTTATTTATTTAAATTAATTAACCTTTACATTATGTGTTTATTCATGTCAAACATGTACTCATAATATGCACAATTAATTAATTACATGTGGTGTATTTATTTTATTAACTAATTAATTTTTTTATCATTTTTTATTCACTTTTTAAAATTTGTTTTAAACTTTTTTATATTTATTTTTAACAATATATTCTTACATAATAATACACAGTAATTTATTTTTTATCATTTTTTGTCTTTTATTTGTATCATTTTTTTGTAATTATTTGTCATTTATTTTTTTGACAAACTTTTTAATTTTTTTTAATATTTTTTTATTAATAATATATTTTAAACCTAATTAACAATCTTATCTGACTAACAATATTCTTAAATAACTTAAAAATCTAACTTAATTAATTTGCCTTTATTTGTATGCTCTTTTAATTATTTTTGTCATTTATTTTTTTTGACAAATTTTTATTTTTTTTGGGGCATTTATTTTTTTAATTATTTTTGTCATTTATTTTTTTTGACAAACATTTTAAATTTTTTTTTTTGCATTTATTTTTTTAATGTTTTTTTATTAATACTATATTTTAAACCTAATTAACAATAATCTTATCTAACTAACAATATTCTTAACTAACTTAAAATCTAACTTAAAATAACTTTCCGCCGCGTGTGCGCAAGTGCTCAGCCACCCATTTGATCCGAAATAAACCTCATCTGCTTTGCAGTTTTGTCGAGAGCCTCCCTTTGTCTCTTTACGTCGGCCTCTAATTTTGCGGCTCTTTCCCGCATATCAGCAGCACGACGCAAGATTTTCGGATGATCCCGACAAAGCCTCAAATTTAAATCATGTGTTCTCTTAAGTTGACCGTATATTTTAAAAAATTGTTTAACAGATGTTTTGGTGTCAACTTGCGAGAACACCTCCGATTCAGAATCAGAGTCCGCTTGTGCTGGGAGCGGATTCTCATTAACAATCGGAGCTACCTCTGGCGGCGGTGGCAACACCGCATTAGAGCAACCCGGTTGTTCTAATGCGTCATTGCGTGGTGGTGGCAACACCGCATTAGAACAGCTTGGCTGTTGTAATGCGCTATTGCCAGGTAGAGGTACAGCCACAAACGACGCAGACGGTTTTACCTGCCCTTTACCTGCCGAAACCTTATTTTTTTTTGGTGAAGCAGGTAGCGGACTTAGAGGGGCAGGTACAACTGTCTGCGCGAAATCCATTATCTCGTCCCATAAAGTCGCGTCACAGTCTATGGATTGTGTTTCTGTACGTCTACCTTTACCTTTTGATGGCGCCGACGACGACTTTGTGTTTTTATTGTTGTTTACATTACTAGGCAAAAAGTCGTCATCGGAGTCATGTGCCACCAGAGACATAGATGATTTGCGCGGATGAGATGCGCGTACATCCTGACACCCTGAAGTAGATGGTGTGACTTTAAATTTTTTGTTTAAAGCCAAACCATGTAATTTCGGGGTATGAACGGCTTTACCTGCATTACTCCTGGATACGGTGACATTGACGGTATTGCCGAGGTCACCATCTTCAAGGTGCAAAACAGGTAAATCTGCGCCAGGATGTATATTGCCGTGCATCTGCTGATGGTGCCCATGATACGCTAGCTGACTACCGCCTTCGTTAGAACACGAAGCGCCCCCAACGTCAGCAGCAATACCATCTTTAACAATAATGTTGTTTAAAACATTAACCCTGCCAGAGGATGGATTTTTTATTGCTGACTTCACAGCACCGCCATTAATGGCGGAACCTGACGCCGTAGATGCGTCAGGTGATGGTTTAAACGTAGCCAAATACGTCATTAAAGTCAAGGGCGGTAAAGTTGGTGGCGGTGTCGACGAGCGCCTTTTACGCCCACCAGCAGATGATACATTTTTAACGGTTCTTACCATTTTGTTCACAAAAACTGAGCAATGAAATTCACGAGAGCACACTTGCACACACTAGCACAGGCGAAGACGGAAAGAATCTTGTAAGCGTCCTCAAACCCAAGCCAAGCTAACTTCCCCCTCCAACGGTAGGGAGTGGGTGACCACTCTCGTCTCTCATTGGTTGGACGACATCACGTGATTTATGCAAGCCAAGCTTTCACCCCACTGTTGATTTTCTTTGTCTCAACAGAATCCCGCTACAAAGTGACGTCAAACTTTTCTAAATGTCATGCGCACATCGAATAACTGACGCAACAACTTTCTATTTGAAATGACATCACATTCCTGACTGCAGCATAAAACGACATTTTAGTTTTAGCAACGTCACCTACTCTTACATTGTAAAACTGTATCATTACACACACCTCTTCAAGTCACTACCTACATTATTTATAATTTACGATTTAACCTAATCGATATTTAACTTATTTTGGGAGAAAGGTTTACTAATAACAACACTGTGATTTTTATTTAGATATTTTTATTCTATTATTTGAAAGTACTTAAAATTATCACAATAATTTTGTATTATAATGTTACAATTAAATATTGGTGAAATTTTGTAGTTTGAATTTTCCAGTTTAGTAGTTCATGTATTCGAATTTTCGACCTTTACGTTAGAAGATGAAATAAAAATTTTAAATTAATTATTGGCTTAAATCAGCTATTGCTGCAAGTAAAGCGTCCAAGTTTTCATTTTTTTTCTCCATATTATTTATGGCAACTATCAGTCGTTCTATATTTTGTTCTTGTTCGCTCTGAAAAAATTATATGTCACGGTGCCCCCACGGTAATGTTTTAGTAGTATTAGGAATAACAAAACGTTTGTCATCGTGTTGGGACAAGGCCACTTTGTTCTTTATTTCTGTGTAAATGTCATGCAAGCAACTCCGAAACGTATTCATTTTTCTAAATATTAAACCTCCCCGCTCAACGATTTTCTTATAGTCATCTATTGACAGCTGCTTTCTAATAACAGATTTCTTCACACCTTTAGCTTTTTTGAGTTCATTATCCACCGATTGTATATAATAAGCTTTCGCACCCGTACCATAAAAACTAATAATGGGATCAGAGGGGAACTCGTCTTTCATTTTACCTAACACCGACAAGCCCTTATGAATATTAAATTTATTTATTTCTTCGTAGTTAGATGTATCGAATTTGTCTGGATTCTGTATTATGAAATTATAAAAGTTATCTGTAAATGTTTTTATAATCAACGAATCCGTATCTGTATACAGCAAAAAAGCATTATCGCCGAAATGTTTTTTGATAACGTCGTAGAAAAAGTTGTATAATACTGTCTTAGACAACTCCAAGATACAAAAACCAACGTAAATTGGTTTGTTGTAGACTACCTTTAGTTTACCCATATGGATGGCTACAAAATCATCAGTAAATATTGAGCATGATTTAAAGTTAGGGCGTGTTATTAATGCATTTGCACCCATACTCCGCCTAACGCTCTCCCAGTGGGTAACTAATTTTATATCCATTCTATTATCAACATTTTCCATTGTCTTACCGAATACTGCGTTATTTAATAATTTATACTGATCTTTTTCAAATTTATTCTTAGCCTTATTTCTCATATCGGTGTTTAGGTCAATATATTTTTTAAGCCAAGGTGATTGTTTGAATTTAAGTATTCTATGTGTTTTTATAACCATTAACCCGTTATCTAGCGCTTGTTTCAAATTTATATAATGCACAATATATCTCCTCTTATCGTTTAAATTTGGTATCAGTTTTGTCAATTTCGATTTTGATTTTGGTGGAATAATATTTTCTACTAAAAAGGGTAGGTCTGAGTGTAAGTCGTGTAAATCTTGTGGATAATGTATGTCTACTTCGAGAACATACCCATGGGTGCTTTCATCTGAAATGCTCGTAATATCTAAATTCATGATTTCTTCTTCGGACAGCCACACGAATCCACCTGTCGGCAATTGTTGCGACATACTATGCCCATATAGGTTCGTGGCATCTAGATATGTGATGAATGAAGAAGGTTCTTTGGGGTCGTAGTTAGGGAGAAATTTGTTATTCGCAATATGTTTCCTTTCCGTACACTGGCTTACTCCACCACGTATTCCCTTTTTAAAAAAATGGATCATATCAATGTCCGTTAATAATTCCAACTCCACTTTGGTTAGTTTTAACATAGCGTCCCACGAGAGACCCGGACAAGTGTAATACTGAGCAGGATCAAGTTTATATTTTTCCAAACAAATTTTACGAAAATTTTCAAATACGTCACACAAAAGGAGTACGTCTGATTTTAAATAAAGATCTGAGTAATCGCCCAAATTCTGACAATCAAACAAGTTCCACACATCGTTAGCCCTCTGATAATCTTTATCTGTTATATGTTCTTCATTTAGGTTATCGTAAAATTCATCTTTCGAGGGTAACTCTACATTATTTAGTTTCTCTAAACTATCCATAAAACTATATGGAAATACACCCTTTTGCCTCATTAAATTAAATTTTTCCTTATCTGTATAGAAACTTCCCGTAACAAACAATTGGTTATCAGTTAAGTTGCCCCCTAAATTTTGCAACGATGTTGATAAGAACTTAAAACTATCGATGAATCGTAGTTGTATAAATTTCCGTTTTTTCTCCCCTTTCTTATTGACGTAATCATGCATATAAAGGTGTTTCGTGAAAGATATATATTTTTCTTTATTTTGTGCTATAACATCAACTCTGTCCTTATGTGCACAGAGCTGTTTTATAAATAGGTGACTGTCGTAGCCACTCATATTGTGAAATATGATAGGTACAAAATTTGGTAATTTGTAATTTAAGTTACATACAGAGTGTGCGGCACCAAATCTTACTTTACCAGTTATATGACAATGATCTCTAACTTTTACATCCTCTACTTTAAATGGTTTCTCACATATACCGCATACGGTCGCATTCAGGAAGTCTTGTCTTTCTTGTGCTGTGAGTTTAGCCATTGGGACTATATCTTTCATATATCTGTTATAGATTTCCCTTACATCGGCTTCAATACGCGATACAAAAACTTTGGCTACATCAGATCCTCGATAGAGTTCAAATTTTGATAAAGAATTGTCAAAAGAACATTTTATGAAATATGCGAAGGAGTAAGGTTCGTGTATAAAAGTTTTATTTGTATAAGAACGTTCGGGGTTCGGTTCACAAGTATGAATAGGTTTCAGAATTGATTCAAAGTCTGCATACACTACAAATGGTACTTGCATTTGTCTTTCAAAGTTTTCAAATTTTAATATATTTTCAGGTACTTGTTTACCATATTTATCAATCCGAAATTGTGTCGATGGTGTTGTTGTATAAACATGATTACAGTCATTTCTCTGATGCTGGAATAACTGACGCTCATTATTAAAATATAGTAAGCAACCATCACAAAAGTACTTTTTATGATCATGAGCTGAAATTTGAGCGGAAACTAGCTTAGACAAGTTTTTTATCCAACAATAGTGATTATTAGCGCAATCTTTCTTACAGTGATGATTTACACCACATTCACCGGAAAGTAGTAACAAATTTACATGCATAAATAGTTTTTTTTCAGAATAACGTAAAGGCCCAACAACTTCATACTTTATTCTATTATTCTCAAATTTTTCTTCTAACCCGTACACGTTAATTGAAATATTATTCATCTCCTCAAATTTTGAAATATCCCGCAATTTTACTGGAAAATTCATACCTGATAAATTTAAAACTCTTGAAAAATGTGGATATGATGAGGTCTCAGATGTGCAGCCATTTGCAGGATACAACGCTGAAGTTACAGCCCAAGCAAAACAATACTGATCCTGGTTTTTTACATTTACCACTGCCTTCTTGTTTTCTATGGATTTTGGCAACTTGACATATGATGAACCACCCAGAGGACTATATTTATTCACATTGATTTCAACAAAAGCAATTCGTTCGAGGGCCCATCCTAAAATTAAATTATAATTAGTCATTTTCTTTCCACCTTAATGTATGTTTAAATACCTGAATCACGTTCCAGGAACTCCGTAGTTTGTGTAATCATAGCATCCACAAAGGTGTCCAAAGTATTGTTCAAATCCATAGCTTGATCCAAGATTTTGTTGGAAGTGTTAAATGATTTCATTTCAGATAGTTCCTGTGTCTGTAATACGTACGTAGCAAACGTTTCCATATTTACTTTTACTGTATTATGAATACGTAACACTTCCTCGAAGAGATTTAATATTTTTGATCTAATTTCATTGAAGAACATTACATAGTCTTGGTGATTATTTTCGCTATATACTCGATAGGTTACAATCCTGTATTTGAAAGCGCTCTGCACAATTTCTACACCTTCTATAAACGGAACACATGAATTTGTCCTATGCTGCAATGTCCTTCTATGGGAATTCATTTGGGTTGTGCTTAGAGTCACATTACAGCAATTACAAGTTTCCATATTTGTAGATGTTGAAGGATTACATTCCAGTTTAGGATATTTTGCTTGCGGACCACTATCATGTATCTTCTTACAAGATTGCCTCTGATGTCTTCGCAAATTGTCACCACGTGTAAAACTTACACCACAAGAAGTACAAATATACATTTTATGTCTTTACTCTGGGAGACTAGCACCACAAATGGCTGTGTGCTCCTCATCCTCATTTATATACACGGAGTGAAGCTGCCCCACCACCTCTACTTGAAATACTCATACACATATCAGTACATACACTAATTACAACTACAATTGCATTGCACCACTCCAATTACCTCTATTGCAATTACATCAGTCTAATTACTGCACATTACTCTACTTACCTCTATTGCAACTACATCAGGCTAATTACCTGCAATACTCTAATTACCTCTATTGCAATTACATCAGTCTAATTACCTACATTACTCGAATTACCCTAGTTACCCCCCACCACAAAAAAAAAGGGTGGGGGGAGACCCAGCTCCGCCATTACTACTCTACTCATGAGAAATATTTGTTTTCACACTTTCGAGGTGGCTTGGCATTCTGAGTACTACAAACCTGTCGAGAAATATACAGGGTGTTCCATTTAAAACAAACAACCTTTTTTTTCACCACCCTGTATGTATTGGCGCTAGGTAATTAATATTATATTTGAAAAATTCGGAATATGTCTGATAAGGCTACATTTTAAAATATCTTCACAAATAAGGAAATAGAAAGGGGGGCAAAATTAGAGTTGACACCCTGTACAACGCGGTGCAAGAATATTTAAAATCCATAACCCACTTTATAGTTGTTATAAAGAAAAACTAGAAAATGTATATTTTCTTCTATTTTTAAGAAATATTTTTATTATTACTTAGATGAAAATTGGTGGCAAAGCAAAGATTGTAAGTATATAAAGCTACATGATGAAATAATTGGATAATTTATACTTTAAACCAAAAATATTAAACAAAATATTAGATACTTAAATATCAAGCCACATTTATTCATTAGAACTGTTTACAAATTTTGTAAAATGTCTTACTATGAATTGAAACTGTAACATTTTTTATTATATGAATAAAAAAATACAACTATACACGATGATTCTTGTAAGATGCCCACTATTTGGGGGTTAATTTCAGCCTTATGTAAAAAAATATTTCAATAACTATTTAATCATTTCGAAATGATTTTTTTCCCAGGAGTGAAAAAATTTGGTAGAAAAAAAAATTGAAAGTCGAATAAAAAAGTTATACCTACCTAGATGAAACTTATTATTATTATTTTTTGAAATGGGACATACTTATGTTTTTAAATATTCTATTTTTTTCTGATTAAAAAAAATATATTAATTGTCTATGTTATTTTTAACCGTTTTTGAGTTATTAATATTTAAAAATCACATTGTTAAATTAATTCATTAATTTTTGTGGGTAGATCATGACTCAAAACAAACTTTATAATTATAAATTTTTGAATTCCTGGGAAAAATTCAAAAAAATCTTAAGTTATCTTTAATTTATCTTAAGTTATCTAAGTTATCTTTTAAGTAATCCTAAGTCTTACAAAAATCACCGTGTACAAGACCCTGAAACTGGAATTACAGTTTTTACAATTTAAGGCACTTAAAATCGTTATAAATAAGACATGAAATTGAAACATAATATAAAAATTGTTAATTGTAAAATTTAGCTGCGTCATACAGGGACATATATTGCAGAACTTGTCTAACCTTTACACCAGATTAAATTCGTCATATATGTAGCGTCATACCTTCTTCATACGTCATACTATGTTTGACCATCTTCAGAAAATTTAAAAAGTTAGAGATAGGTAACTAATTTCAGTGACACGCGGTATAGGTTAAATGTTAGTTAAATACGAATCCGTATTAGTTTAATAATTTTAATATAAGGTAGTGGCGGCATATATGGCCCACTTAAAAAAAATATTTTTTTTCTCGAAAACTTTATTAAAAAAAATAACAATGCTTACAGGAACTTAAGCGTAAACACCTTCGCTCTCAGGAAAAAAATTAAACTTTGTAAAAATCAAACGTAAAACAAACAAAAAAATTTTTTTTTTAAATGCAGTCAAATGGGCCATATTCCCAACCAGGGTTGGAGTTATGGCCCTAGAAAAATGTATTTTAATTGAACGGTTCATTAAGAAAATTGAGCTTAGACATAATAGACAAATAGACTGACAACAAAAAAAAATAAAAAAGATTGCAAATTTAAAAATAAAAAATAAAATTGTAGAAAAAGTCAATGGGCCATATCATCAAACCCATCTGAAAATATGGCACTTACAGAATTAACATAAATCTGAGCCCTTTAAAAAAATGCAAAATAATTTTTTCCACTAATGTAAAGTAAGTATTTTCTATCAAGATAAAATACTTAAACAATGTGACGAAATAAATACATGGGCCATATGACCAGTTGAGTAGTGCACATTATGAGCGACAAGAAAAAACTCTTTCACAAAATGTTTAAGTAAAATAAATATGTCACTATGTAACACGTAACTTAGAGTGTCGATCCTCCAAGATTTAGGTTTGTTTTTCAATGTTTCCCGATGATTTCACCAAAACACTTTCATTAAACTTTATTATTCGAACACCTGTTGTGACGCCATAATGTAAACTAGCCGGTATTGCCGATATTGCCGGAAGTTCGGCTTGTTATTTACAGAGGACGCATAAACGTATTGAAAGAAACTGTGAACGTCAAGAAGTTGGGTTTGAGGCGGTTAGTTTAAAATTTAAGGGCATTGGGCCATATGACCGTCCGGGCCATATCTACCCCCACTACCTTACCTATATATTACCTACAGTTTCTGATAGCCAGAAAGTATTTTTTTTTAACTTTTAATTTAAAAATCGAGCATATCCTTTAAAATCTGAAAGAAGATTTCTTTTGTACTCGCCACCTTCCCTTTTCTTAATAACTGATATTGTTAACCTCGAACTTGGCCTGGCATAGATCATGAACTATCATGTACCAAATTTCGTTTAAATATCTCAGGATTCTCAGGTTGTCGTGCTTAGAGACGCCCCCAATAAACTACGTTGTTTAAAAATCGTTTATTGTAGTCAGTCAGGTTTATATTATTTTCGTTAAATTTGAATGTCGATTCCCCCTACCTTTTTTAACATCAATCGTAGAGGACCTATAAAAAAAAGTCTGAAATGTTGCGTAGGTAGGTACTAGGTATAACTTTTAAAGTAGGTTTTTCAAAACAAAAATGTCAAGAAAAGTATTTGAATTCAACAACTGGATGCTCTCAAAATGTTTTTTTTTTCTTCGACTGTGGTAAACAATTATTTTACCTTTCTTGTTTTTGTCAATTTTGGAAAGAACATATTTTCTCTGTATGGCATTTTTTATGCGTTACATAAGGTTTTTTTTGCAAGAAAGTGGGAAAACGTATCTAACAATTTTTTTGGAAATAAAACTAAAAATTTTTGGGAACAAAAAAAAACAATGTCTTAATTTCTCATCAGTGGGCTTGGAGTGGGCCTCGGAGTGGGCATGATTATACAACCAAAATTCCTCTCTATCTCTACATAAAACTGGAAAGACAATATTAAAAAAAACTCTTTAACGTTATAAGAAGAAATGGGAGCTTATTTGATAGGTACTATTATTTTTTCACTTCTATTTATGTCATGTTAAAGAATTAAATAAAGGTTACATCCAACCCCTCTCCGTTTATTTTCCATATTATATTTGTCGTCCAACTGAAAAATAATACTGGCGCCGCCACCACTTCCAAAATTCTATTGAAGCAATCAGGATTTGTGAAAACCAAGACATTATTTTGTTTTTCTGATTATGAACTCGTATGGGACTTTTCTTGATTAAAATTTTTATTTTAAACTTAAAACAACCACCTTCTCCAATGGGAAAAATACATATACAGGGTGAATTTAAAATACACTGAATATTTTTAATCTGTAATTTCTTATAGCATAATTAATGAATTCGCAGTGTTTTAATTTCAAAATTCTATAGTCCATGTTTCAACAAAAAAGACCCTAAACTCGTCCCGCTGGGGATACACTGACCGGTGAACTTGACATTGACTTGGTTACAAATACCTCTACGCAGTATTCGCAGTGTTTACCAAGTAAAACCAAAACTGAAATCTAAAACACTAGGAAAAATTCACACTTGACATCATGGATGCACAGGCGGGCAACGTGGTAGCTACGAACACAAAACTGAAATCTAAAACACTAGGAAAAATTCACACTCGACATCATGGATGCACAGGCTGAACTACGCCTACACAACAATACGATAGCTAAGAAGAGTGGGGGTACAGGCATTTATATCGCTACACACATCAGCTGTTCTGCTCAGGAGCATCGTGAATATTTAATAAATATTCAAAAATTGTTTTCTTGACTGTGTTTCATTTATTTTACAAATGACTATTTTTAAGAATTTTTACGAACCATAGAGCTTAACGGATTAAAATTATTCAGTGTATTTCAAATTCACCCTGTATATTTAGAAAAAGCCTAGGAAAAGGCAAAAGTATTTTAAGTTCAACCTTTAGGTATTAGTAAGACTAATCATGAAATCATTTCGGTTTTTATTCTTTCTTTTAATACGTCATCCAAGTTATCCGGTTCATTCTGATGGTGCACTTTATTTTTTAGATAACCACCACCACATGAGAAGTCCAGAGGCGTTAGCTCTGGCGATCCAGCGGACAATGGCTCGCTTCTACTTATCCACATGCTGGGGAAATCGGAGCGTTGTTGGTTTTCATAAACTTTTGCCTCTCATTGTTTTACTATAATATAATTTAAGGCTCCCAATAAAAAAATTGGCACTTGATACATTTGTCATTAATTGTAGAGCTATAAATATTACTGATTAAACTTGATTTATTTAAAAAAAAAATTTTATATTTAAATTTAAGTAATCCATTTTGTTTAAAAAAAATTATTATTTAAATCTACCAAAAGCGCAAATGGGTAACTTGCAGGAAAAAATAGTGGCCCCATTGTATTGAACTAATATACCTATCTAGGTATGTATTTCAAAGTAATTTTTATTAATGTAATTTTAAACCGCTACTTAAACGTTGTACAATATGTAAATGACACACTTTTTACACACATGTACACGATGTGCATACAGAATGGTGAATTTCTATATTTTTTTACATCAAATTAATGTGCCATCATTAAATAAAAAAGTTTCTAAATATATTTACAAACGACACTAGGACTTATTTGATTTATAGGTACCTACATGCGATTTGCAATTTTGGTGAATGCGCCCGTTTACCAACAACTGAAATTGACCTTTTCAACAATTAAATGTTATTTAGTAAGCCAATTTATTTATTTAAAAAACTGCCTACGCTGTCATGACAATAATTATCAAATCAATGCCTTCCACTAGATTCAGCCTTTAATGAGATGCAATGATAAAACTACTTAATTATCTCTATCATTACGACGAAAATGAAATTGTTATACTTCTAATGATCTTGGCAGTAAGTTATTGCAGCATAACATTTTATGACCTTAATACATATACATATATCAGTTTTATCTATATAATCCAAATTAGAAATAATATTCATGTTATCTATAAACAGGTGGGTTGTGGATGCGTGTAATAAAGAATGTAAAAATATGGAGGCTAGTCGTATGGCATTGCATTGTAAGCAAAGTAAAACAAATTGTTTTACACGACATTGACACTGAGAAAACCTGGAGAAATTTTATCTATTTACAAAGTGGGCGTGCTAGTTATTAGAATAATGCATTCTGTTCCCACACTTGGCTACACTATCCATACAATAAATAAAACATAACAGCCTTAATATTACTATACGTTTATGTAAATGCCCCAAACAGGCGAAACTGTTGTTCAGTAAGTTGACCTTTTAGCATTCTTAACGTGAAACACCGATGCTGTTCGAGTTATTGCTCACGATCCACGACGTAATATTCTATACATAAATTTAATTTCTAGCGAAATAATGCGGCATAAATGTTATAATATATTCGCCAGTCGTATTTGTGCTTTTCCGACTCGTAAACTTTTTCCCGTACAAAAATGTATATACTCTCACAATTCAAGTCATTACTCTTAACATACTTTGTATTTACAATTCCTTGCTTTAGCTTTTATTGCTGTAATAATTTTAAATTCAACGAAATTTATTGCCCTCCCAACAAAATTGTTTAAATTTATTTCTGGATTGTAAACAATCCACGCTCCTTATCGCCGCGCTAAATTCATTAGATAAGAGTTATTATTTAGCCGATGATACATGATTTAACGTAAACCACCACGCCACATTTGGTTCTTTTAAATACGATAACATTTATATTACTAATATGTACAGGGTCATCACGTGAAAATGTTAGATTTTATTGTAACTTTGTTGCCTTTTTATTTATCGGAAAAGTAAAAATTGCTTTACTGATCTATTTTTTGCCAGGAACTCAAATTTTTATAGAAAACAACAATCGAGCATCGAATAGCTATCGACATTGTTTTTTCTTATGTAGCACCCTTGTATATGTTAAGAATACATATACAAGGGTAGCACCCTGTATCTATATTATTAAGTACATCTTTTGATTCTTCGTTTTTTTCCTAATTTCATCGATATAAACATTTAAGGCTATTTATCTGTTATTTTTTAGGAGATATAGATAATTACATAATTTAAATTACAACAATTAATATATAATTATTTTTTATAGATATTGTTCAAACTATTCCTCCCTTTATTTTCTACGCATATACCTATAGGTATATCTTTTTTCTAAATTATCTATATCTCGTTAAAAATAAATATAATAGCTTACTTGTTTATATCGATGAAATCAGGAAAAAAACGAAGAATCAAAAGATATAATAATATATTACATAAGAAAAAACCAAGTTGATAGCTATATCTCTGCAATGCGATGCCCAATTGTTTTGTTCTATAAAAATTTGAATTCCTGGCAAAAAATTAGTCAGTACAGCAGTTTTTACTTTTCAAATAAATTCAAAAGCAACCAAGTACATACATTGTACTTGAAGTAAATTGGAAATATTTATACATACTTACTTATAGGTATTTTACATAGAGAAATTTTCTTTTTTAGAATTATTTAAAACATCGACAGGAAATTTATGAATATTTTCGAATGATATAAAAATGTCTTTGTATAAAAAATATTTGTGGCATTGTTTAATTTTCTTTATTTTCTTTTTTGGGGTTTATTGCCATGCATTCTCATTAAATCAATCATATTTCCCTTACGAATCTCCTTGTATATCTAGCAAACATCAAAATCTCACAAAGTATTCTCAAATTATCTTGACAAAGATATTTTTATTATTTTTTTCTTTTCTTTCTTGAGATTTATTACCACATTCTTGAATAGTCCCAGATAATCTAAAAAATATCTGGATTTAAAAAAATAACCTTTACGCCTGTTAAAGTTAAATATAATTTTTATTTGTCAGAAAAAAAAAATTTCCTGTAGGGGGAAAATTGTTGTTCACAACTTTATTTTATAAAATGAACTTAAAATAAACTTTCCATGTTTATTGTGCCAAAAGTACCTACGGCTTTCGAGAACACCCTGCATATATTTCTGACATGCCAAAACAATATGGTGTATTTACCATGATACAAATTAATATTTCTATTATTAGTTGGTGAAAGTAAGTTTTCGTCGTAAACTTACTTTTGAAAGCGAAAAATTACGTAATAAATGGTATCTTGGGCTAATGGTTCAATAATGGAGCTCAGTCGAGGCGAGTTGGATTTTTTGATGGCCTTATTTAAGAGATAAATCTTGTCTAGATCTGAGTAAAACTTACGAGAAGCAATTATTGTTTACCCGTATGGAAAGCGTTTGAGGAATAAATAAATCAAAACTTTAGTTTCGGTCTACTGCACTTGAGCTGCCAGATTAATTTTCAATCTCCATCTTTTTATATATGTTATGTGTATATAGCACAGCAACAAAAGATGTCGTGATAAAACAAGCTATATATATACCTACAAGAGTGAATATTACCTTTCGACGAGCATGCACTGTTGCAGAAGAATGTTTGCTTTTTCACTGAGTAGCCAGTGTTTTGTGGAGCATTTAGTTATGTACTGTGGTAGTTAGTTACTGCTGTTGTTATTATTGATTGGTGCTGTTGGATTGATTAGACAGAACTTGAATTTAACTCGATTCCTTTCAAAGGAGAGCAAAAAATTTCCAATAAGCCATATATGATTTTTTTATAATATAGCTATTTGTATGACAAGGGAGAAAAGTGCATAATTTCCTCCCGCGGATAGTCTGACAGGGTGACAGGTCAAACATTGACTGACAGTAATGTTTCATTGTTTACCATGGGCAACAGGGCAACTAGGATTATTAATTTTATTATTATTGTAGTAAAGGTTTTAGTGGAGATATAAAGCAAAAACAGCCGTTTTACTCGAAAAGTAAGCGTTGTACGAATAAATTAAAAGATACCTTCTTTCTTCCAAATTGAGCTGAGATTCGGAAAATCTTAAAAACAACTGTACAAAGCAGTGGCGTTACATAGTTTCGGCGAAAAATTTAACTCCCCCACCCCGTAACGGCGCCACTGGAAGCAGTACAAAGGCAAGATTTCGTAAAACAATAAAGGCTTAAAAAACATCGCCGCCCCTAAAATTTCAAGTCAATAGCTTTCATAATTTTAGAGTTACCTATAAAAGAAGTGGTTTATTTTTCACAAAACTTTAACACCCTGTATCTTTGTTAGCAATCACCTAAGGACATAAGTTGATAGGAACTTTTCCACTTATTTTAAGTCCCTCTATCACCTGCCGAAGTTTGTCAGGTAAACTTCGGACCACCCTGTATATGACAATTAAGTGACGTTTTAGGCAGTTGTCATAAGTGCATTTTCCTTTTTCAGGTTGTGTTTATATTTGGAATTGCTGGGGCATGCCGTAGTGATGATTTAGTTAAAATGGTACTTGAGGATATCAGTGAAAAAGGCGATATTTTGGTGTTTCAAAGAAAAGCATCATTATACATTTTCAGGAAGTTTGTGTATCAATAAAAGAATTCTATACACTACTATTACAGCTATTTGAAGTTTATACTTGTTTGCTTCCAGAGGGAGCAAAAGTATTTTCCTCCCTAGGGAGGCAAAGTATTTTCCTCCCGAGGGAGGAAAAGTACCTACTACTTTGCTCCCTGAAACGAGGGAGCAAAATAGTATTTTCTATGTAGGGAGTAGAAAAAAATAATGAATATGAATACATTATCCTTCTACAATGTCAACTATTTTCGTGTTTGTAGACATTAGAAATCACTGTTACTAGTAAGTATTAGTTTCACATCAAAGAATGGCGCTTTCTCCAGGGACAATGTTTTGGTTAAAATAATCCTTATTTTTACATCTATAGTCCATATTGGGCTGAGTGGTAGATTAAATTTATGTGAAATTTAGAATCATTAGAAAGAGATTAGGCTTGAGTAAATGGAGAAGGTGATAGAACAAGTCACATCTGCAAATGGTGCACAGGAGTAGCGTAGTTGTTTCAATAAAACAGCAATAATTCGTTCTTGGCATATTATTAAAGTAGAAAAAAATTTGTACATCGTAAAAATATATCTGTCTGATTTGCTTTTAATGTTGTTGAATAAATATATAAATATACATTTTTATGTTCAGACAATCTAGGCTCATCGCTAATGATTTAAAATATTTTGTAAATGAAATAATTTGATTGTCGCTACAGCGAATACTTTGTATGAACTTCAGCCGATCTCAACCCGACATTATTACATATTGTTGGGTCCTTGTACGAGGGCATATAGTGTTCAGAAGCCAGCACAGAGCGATATCTCGAAGAGAGAATGTGTCGTGACTGGAATCACACCCACTGGGAATCAGTTAATTTAATTTCAATGTGGGCACTGCCTTATACGGCGCTGGTTCTTTCATCGACTTATCGTGTTTGGCCTCCAGACAATTATTAAGGCCAGATATGAACCTGGTCCGGCTTTTTACTTACCTTCACGCATCCACAATTTAACTTTAACAACGCTTTAATGTTGGTTTCACTTCTTGTTTATAACTTATCGGTTTGTGAATTTATATGGGAACGATGCACGCACATCTCGAGACGACGAGGGTTTTATGATCCTTTTGACCGGCCACTCCAAATTGAATTTGCCTTGTTAGGAAAATCGAGTTGTCATAATTGCGATGGAATATCCGATGGATTGTTAAATTAACACCAGCAGAGCAGGCATTATGCGTTATCTTGCTGGGCTTCCCCATAAGAGGTTTCCGGATTGTTAAGTGCAATTCATACACTTGTAACGATAATCCGTTTATCTGTCGAGAAACTACACATAATATAGATAATTCTATTATGTAAGTATTTTTATCTTCTTGTATAAATAATGCACACACTTCTTAACACAGGAAAATTACATCATGGCTTCTGAAGAGAAAAAAATGGAAATGTGGGAAAATGTGACCACCAGAATTTCTACGACCTATTTTTTTTATATCTGGAGATTTGTTTGAAATACATCTTCTACGTCTGTCAGCCAGATATTGAGGTTCAGGCGCATGAGACGTGCTTCTTCTAGCAAATTATGCAAATAAGCGAATCACCTTTGTTGTGCTATATTGAACTCTTTTTTTTGCCACAAAAATTATTTATTCCTGGCGTCTACTTTGTCAATGGCAGAACGTGATGCACAAAAACCAATCTGAATAATTCGCCTCCTAATAGTGATTCGACTATATCACTCACGGCACCATTTAATTTCACTGGCACTTATCTTGATCATCAATAATTTCGAAACAAAATACCCAAATATTGTCAAGCTATAGTGGATGAAAATCGTTATCATTTATTTGGATCTCTAAATAATCATTTGTGGTGTAATTTTTGCCTGTGCAAGAGACAAGCGCACTTGGATTTCAAAATGTTAGATTCCAGGTCGTGGAAGTGGATTTAACAGAGAGAATACTTCCACTATACACTGATATTGGGTGTGTGTTCATTACCCTACAATGTGTCTCTCCTGCACAACGTTAGTTGTTAAGGGTTATTATTATATTATTATTATCTTACTTATATGGTCATTGACCAATACTCATTATTCAATGGTTTCCTATAGACAAATGACAATTCGTCAATTAATAGCTGTTAATAATCTACAGGGGCGTCAGTGCCGTCAGTGGTATCACTAATTAAATTTTATCCCGCCTTGCCCACGGTATTACTACTTAAAGTCAACAGTCGGATTGGCATCGGGCGGAAAGTTTGTAATTTAAAGCAATCGGCTGTGTACTCTGTAAGCAACGTAAGTCTCCAATTACTTGATACAATACAATGTCTTTAAATTAAGAAAATGCTTTTGCAACCAGTTACGAAGTAAAATTAAATTTGACGGTAATGGAGTTTTAACTTGTTCGGAGCAAAGTTGGAATAAGTTGCCAGAAAGGAAATTGCTTGGGTCTCGTTATTCTCTTTAGCACAGCGGCAGCAGGTCCGGATTGGGCCGGACAGCTGCAGACAAATTCTGAGTGGGTTGTTTATTCGAAATTCTTTATAGCCAAGGTAAAAATCTTATTGTAATACATATCAGCGCATTAAATTAGTATACATATCAGCGTTGCCTTATGAATTTCGCCAGCCTTGCACCGCACATGAAAGACGTATAGCCGGAGGTACAGTCTAATTTACTTAGGGACAACTGTATATACGAAATCACAACGTATATTATTTCTACGTTAAGTTCAATAACCCATGTTATTCTAGGTGTAGGTAGATCAATTGAGTATTTTCTTTCTTTATATTTAACAAGGTCGTATTTAATTAGTTAGGAGCTCATAGGAGTCTTAGAGACGTCAAACAACAAAGAAACGTAAGAATAAAATAGACTTTGAAAGAGAATATTATATAGAATTAATTCTGTCAATTGATGGAGGTCCAGCATGGACAACTTTGTGTAAGTATTTAATATATTAAAACCTCTATTATAAACGAACCTACAAATTCTTTAATTATAATATATAATTAACTTCATTTAATTCTCTTTCGAATCAGTTGGATAGATGAACAGTAGAATTCAAAATCAATCAAATTTTACACTATAGGCTAGAATAAAAATAATAAATCGTAACAGGATTTTTTTCTTCTTCCTCTGGTGAAATTTACTTTAGCAACGAAAAAAATTAAGCATCATTTGGACAGAACTATCTACGGTATTACTGATCAGTAAATAAAAATGTTAACCGAATATATCGTAACTTCATAGCAGGGGCGTCTTAAGGCAGGGGCCGGCTGGGCCTGGGCCTTGGCTTCAAGGGGGTCTCACTTAGCGACCTTTATTATACAATTTTTCACAATATACATTACCGTTGAAAATGTATTATTTTCCTATTACCTAATGCCTCAAGAAAATTATAACAAGGGGCTACTTACGGGCTCAGGGTCTCAAGAAATCTTAAGACGACCCTGCTTCATAGGAGAAGTCATATAGGGTGTTGCAGTTTAAAATTTGAGTTAACCAAAGACATTTTTTAATGGATTTAAGTGATAAATAAAAACCCGCGCGGCGGGCGGGTGCAGTATGTTTTTATGTCAAAGAAGGATCATATTCGTTAAATTCGTTACTAGTTTGGCCTAGGTAATTCTAGTTTATCCTAATATCGGGTTCTGCCGCTATACATACAGTGTGTGTGTCGCACTTAAGAGTGAAACACCCTTATAACTTTTTTCATTTTTATCCGATTTAAACCAAATTTCACTCAAAGATAGAATCCATTAGGATCAACTTATGGCCCAAAAGTCATTTGCCCCTTACTAATGCAAAGCCATCTACGATATCAAAATAAACGAAGAAAATCAAAAACATATTAGGCATTTTTTTATAAAAAATTTTATTAATGTAAGTAAGTTGTTCAGAATTGTTCAAAAACCTTAAGTCCAAAATTTAATCAAAATCAAAAAATATTAATATTTTGTTTGAAAAAATTTTTAAGTGAAAATATAATTTTAATGGATTATTGTATTGTAATATTTTATTTAAAAAAAAAAAACTAAAGAAATACTCTGCAACTAAATACGAATGATAATTGATATTGTAAAATTATATTTTCGGACTTAAAATTTTTTTAATCAAAATTATCAATATTTTTTAATTTTTATGAGATTTTGGATTTAAGGTTTTTAGACAATTCTGAACAACTTTCGTTGGTAAAATTTTCCGATAAAAAAATGCCTAATATGTTTTCTTGATTTTTTGCGTTTATTTTGGTATCGCAGGTGGCTTTGCATTCGTGGGCGTATGTTTTTTTGGTCATGAGTTGACCCTAATGGGATCTATCATTGAGTAAAATTTGGTTCAAATCGGATAAAAATGAAAAAGTTATAAGGGTGTTTCACTCTTAAGTGCGACAAACATAAAGGGTCAAGAATTGATCCTTGACGAGTTCCAGTACACTCCTTTGGCTATTTTTATATATATTCTAGGCCAAATTTTTTCTTTAAATATTCAGATGGTTAGGAATGCTAGGTTAATATCAAATACTAAAATTATAACGTCCAGTAAGGTTAGATGGCAATTTTTTGCAAAAGTTAAGATACATCACGACACAATAATCGGTATTAACTTTCAGGTAGATAAACGGCAATATTATTTACAATATTCTAAAGTTTATATGCATGTTTCTTTTGTGTGGCATTTCCTATTCTTGAATGGAGCAATCGTCCGATTTTATTCTTTATCAAGTTGCTGGCCAGGGCTATATTGAGTTTTAGTCGGCCGACAGTAATATTAAACTTTGTAACTCTGGTCCTCTATGTGGAATTAAACTGGTTTTAATAATTCATGTCCAAAGTCAACGGATCTCTCTGCTTTGTGAACGATTCTACATGAACTTAAATTACCGTATCTAAAAAGACGCCTGACCCACTTTGAGAGAAATAGTCCGCTTTCAAATAATTCCACCGACTAAAGTGGATTTAATTAAATAATCCCGAGCAGAGCACGTCAACTGTTTGTATTTGTTGTGAAATCTGCTTATTTATATTAGCTAATGCGTTATGTAACCGACAATTCAGGATTGTTTATTTAATAGTTAATTAATACTCTGAATAAATTACGCCATAAATCAATTTACACATAAAAAAATACAGGCAATTTTTACTTGTTTCTCTAAAAAACAAAGCCGAGAAATTACTTTAACGGCGCAATTAAGAAATTTCTATTATGTGGATACAGGAAATTACACATAAGAAATGCTAATTGGCGCAACTTAATTACGGTGCCGTGTCTAGCCCGAGTCTTTCGAGCTCAAAAACGTACTTTTGAGCTACTTATTAATAACAATGGAAAAATGTCGCATACCAAAAACCGATAACTGTTTCGAGACATTGGTAACTTATGAAAGCATATTATTTCCACTAGGAAATTTTCATAATAAAAATATTAATCACATTTGAGAATAAATCATTTTTTATGTTTGGTCTTGCTCGCCTGTCACCAGAAGAGGATTATATGCAAGTGCGTTTATCATTAAGATTTCACTCGCATGCAACAATTTGTTCTGCCATACACTTGACACAACCACACTCCACATTCTTTTAATATCCAGATGGGTCAGTTTTCAACTTTTTTTTAGCAGTATTTCATACGTATTTCGCACTGAATAAAGTCTGACTTAGAGTACCCAGCATGTAAAGATCAAAAAGAGATGCAGAATTATATTTTAAGAGCTATTTCTGTTAGTTTAGACATCATTAAATAGATAGTATCAGCAATCAACAGATCCATATTTGTCACTGTTAATACAAAACGTCTGGAAATCTTCGTTTCCTGGTTCACATATTTGACATTCAAAAACACGTTTTTAATTAACATTAAATGAGACGCTCAAGCGGCTTAAGTAAAAGTTCTTTTATTAGCCAGTGTCTGTGGGTGAATAATTCAATATTATCTGTAAGGCTAAATCGATTTGTCAATTTCTTGTAAAACAAAGCCTCGTTTGTACCATGCATGACTACTTCCAATTAAATTATTAAAAATACAATAACGCTGAAGGAGAAAAACGTACGCGGCACCATAGACGTTGAATGTGGGTGCTAAATTTTTAGATCACAATCACATAAAGTAAATTATATATTTTCAGCGATTAATAAACAAATACTTTTTAATATTATTGAAACTATCAAATAACCAGTCACTTCAGTAAATACTCTCGGGTTTGCTCATCATCGTGTAATTGCTGGATGAACTTGTGTTAAATGTATTTTGGTAATAAAAATGCAGTAAATTTCCACAATGGGAGTCACAGGGTATTTGTGAGGGTTTTCTGCCGATTACACTTTAATATCTGATTATCATTATTGTTTAAATAAACTACGCGGCAACTGAACTCGAACACCTTGAATTTTGGATAGTTTTTCAAAGTATGTAACTCAAAAACTAATAGATCGATTTTGCTCAAATTTTGACAGGCGTGTGATTGTGAAGAGTACCTTAGTACCTCGGGACGTTTTTTTGAGTTTTTGTAGATATCATGGCCCACTACAATGATAAAGATATTTTTCTGATTTTCGATAAAATTTTTCAGAAACATACACGTCGCAACAAGGTCGACTGTGTGTTACAACGGAGACCCCATATGATTATTTTTCAATTATACCGAGTGTTAGAATTTTAATAATCTATCGTATGTGTCAAAATATGGCAACATTATAAAATAAATATCATGCAATTCAGTTAACTACAGAGTTTTAAGGTAATGTTTATGACTATAATGGGTCTAAATTTACACTACTTATTTTTTGTTTTACCAACGCTAACTTTGTTTTCACGATTTAACTATAGAAAGTTTTATGTTTTGAATACGAGCTGAAATATGGTAAACTGAATGGTTAACGTTTAATTTTTTTGAAAATTACTACTAATGTATTATTTTCTTGTAAATGCTTATCAGATAAACACTCGGTATAAGTAAAAAATAATCATATGGGGTCTCCGCTGTATACCTACACAAAACAATTTTTCAGAAAATCAGAAAAATATCTTTATCATTGTAGTGATATCTACAAAAACTCAAAAACGTCCCGAGGTACTAAGGTACTCTTCTTTACTATACATCGAATATCTACCTAACCCTCTACATGCAAAATGGGAGTCTCTTAAATTTTTTTTCAAAAAAACACGAACATTTTCTTGACCCTGTATCTTGGAGCAAGTAGGTGAAAATGGATCGCTAAGCATAATTAAAAGGCCAAAGGAACAATCACACACCTGTCAAAATTTGAGCAAAATCGATCTATTAGTTTTTGAGTTACATACTTTGAAAAACTATCCAAAATTCAAGGTGTTCGAGTTCAATTGCCGCGTAGTTTAGTTCAGAAATCATTTATAAAAATTGATTTGCCGAATGAAGCTCCTTGGCAATATTTGATGCTGCGTTTTCATTTTTGGACCTGATTTCAGTAATGTTTCCTCGTCCTGGGAGTTTATTTTGAGGTTGATTTTTCTAAAAAAATCATTAAGTAACCAGTTCAACTGAAACTTTTCAGGACCTGCTATTTCAATGTTACATAATAAGTAATGGTCCAATTAAAGACATGAGTTCGAGAATTCACAAGTGCCCTTGATCGTGCTTTTTGCTGATCTTTTCGTAAAATTATTAATTTTCCTTCTAAGAAAAAAAAAAACAAGATTGAAACGATTAACACTTTGTATTGGCCATTTTCAATACTCGCTGACTGTATTATCGTGTGTTGGATACAAGGTTCACTTCAGACAGGCAAGTGGAGGTTGCTAGTGCGCAATTTATAAACTTGACTGTATATAGTCCTAATAAAATTACAAAAAGGAATCATAAAGAGTATACTTTCCTCCGTGAAGTTCTAATTGATTACTATCAATTTTCAATACAAAGCAAAAAGGGGATGCGAGCAATTTAATAATTCTATATATTCAGTTCGTAATTATGTTAATTTCTGCATTTGTGTGGTATTCATAGCCGAATAAAAATAAATATCTAATTTATGTGGTGTTCATTGCGGCAGATTATTACTATAATTCCAGCCATTTATTTTTATTAAAATGGACATTTTTACCGGTAAACTTTAATATATGATGTTATCTTCAAAGAAACCCAATGGAGAAACAAAATTAATTCCTTCACCTGCCCAAATTAATTTACTATCAGTAGCAATGACCGAAAAATAAGTGCGTTTTTATACAAAATGAAACATAATTATATTATTATTATTCATTGAGAGCCATGAAGAGGCCCTACTTCACCTGTCAAGTAGATTGTTTTAGGCATGCAGCTAATTAGATATCCGGTACGATTCCATCTTACTACAATTAATAAAAACAATTAGACGAATAAATTAATAAATTTGACTGGGGCGCAAAATAAATGAAAAAATTGGTAAATGTGGTACGTGGTACTGAATGGTGAGTTTCCTAATTTTGGTTTAACGGAGTTTCTTATTATTTATAAGAAACAGATTTATTGTTTAGTATTATTAATCTGTAATTTACGTATTTCAATAATTGTATTAAAAATTGAAAGTAACACATCTCAAAATTTTGGGAGCGAGGTATTGAAAATTTCTTAAGTTGTTAGAATAACCATTTCGGCAATTTAGTCAAGAAAACTAATACAAGACAGAAATTAATTAAATCAATAAAATATAAAACATTTTTCATTTTTATTGTCCCCTCATCAACTTGGTTAACAACAAATACTATTTTTCATATTATAGCAATAAAATTATAATATTAAAATTCTGTTCCTTTTTTGCATATACAAATGCTGAACCACTATTATTGCAATTTATGGCAAACTATAAAATCCTTCAGAATGTACAACTGTTTTGGCATATTCAATTTCAGAACAACGACAACATAAACAAAACCTATAAATGAATACAGTTTCAATTATAGCATGTCCCTTAACAAATTTGTGTTTTTATGCACTACCATTGACATTGGCTTGGTCGTTTTTAACGTCCGTGGTCCCATTTAGATAAGTGTGTAATGCAAAATCTACATTAACATACAAATTAGTTTACTCATACGAGCGTGTTGAATACTTTAATATGATTACTTTTTTAACGACACATTTAAATTCTACTAATGCGACTGTGCTTTTAACAGGTGAACATTCAAAAGTACTTTGCATTCTGTCAGTTCGGTGGCGAAACATATATACATATAAACAAACAGTACATAAAACAACAAAGCCTAGAGCAATTGCCGTGACTGATTCAACATCGATTACTTTTAAGTAGTTTTAATGAACGCCGAACTACTCGAAATTGTACATCCCACTTCTGACTCAGCAGGAAAATATACGGAAATAATGTTCGGTCATAGAAAGCACATTGTAATTTTGTATAGATACCTACTTAATAAACATACTAAATGTAGTTTCATTAATTGACTCTAAAGATCAAAGACATTTGCCCTGCTTCCAACATACATATATTAGATACACCGCTATCTTCAGCCAAAAAAATTACAAAATTTGTACAGTGTTATCATTTTGTTTGATACACATTTTAATAAGAATTTGCGAGTTTATTGTAGAAATTAGGAAAAAATATTTTATACAAAAGTTGCAGGGTATTTAGGTACTAAATTTTTATCTGGTAGTAATAATAAAACAATTGAATGCCGATTTTTGCAGATATGGACATAACCTATGTTTTTTTAATGGAACACCCTATGTTCTTATCCAGTTAGATTTGTTTTTTTTTCTGATTATACTTGATAGTTTTATACAGGATGTTTTGAATTATTAATAAAAAAATAATAAGATTGTAGGTAAGTATTCCTACTAGAGGTCAAACATTTTGCGTTATCAAATGGGGCCATGGATGAAAACAATAGAAACTGGTATCGTTTTGATATTGTTTTCATCCACGGCCTTCTTTGCTAACGCAAAAAGTTTAAAATCTAATAGGGATACTTACCTACAGATTTTAAACTTTTTGCGTTAGCAAAGAGGGCCGTGGATGAAAACAATATCAAAACAATAACAGTTTCTATTGTTTTCATCCACGGCCCACGGCCCCTTTTGCTAACGCAAAATGTTTGAACTTTCCAAATAAAAATTTAGCAAATACCCTGCAACTTTTGTATAAAACATTTTTTTCTAATTTCTACAATAAAGTCGCAAATTCTGATTAAAATGTGTACCAAAGAAAATGATAACACTGTACACTACTGTACAGCTATAGTGATACCTCTGACCAAAATTTTTTTACCTTATTGGTCCCAATTATTTCCCTTTGAATAATATACTGGAATATCAAAAATTTCATTGGTCAAAGATGGCCATGGAATTAAAAACTTGTCTTAGCTTATTTCATCCTTTCATCGTTTTGTAATGATTGTCAATCATTTTTTATTGTAAAAATATGAGCAGTTCTGTTGAATTTTTATTTCCTTTCTAATCTTAAAATCAATTTTTGAATCGTTTTAATTATTATGAGTTTCACCACAGAGCACAAAACTTACATAATTGAAGTGAAGTCAAATTTTGACGAAACTGAAATAACTTGAAACCAAATGCGAAAATTTAGACACCGGATCAGTGTGTCATTTGTCAGCATTCTAGACTCCACCAAAACACAACACAAGTTAACAGACACTGAAAAAAATTATGGTTTAAAAGTCGCTAAATGATTATATCCCAATAGTGGTTTATTATCGCTAATAATTAAATTACTAGAAACATCTGAATGTTTTAACGATATTTTGTTTTATAAAGACATTCTTAAAAGAGTGAAACCGTTAGACTGGTGGAAATCTCAAAGAAATGTTACCATTATTGACAGGAAATTCCTCATAACCAATCAACAGTACAGGTTCTTCAGCTTCAGTCGAGAGAGTGTTTCCAACATTTGGTTTAGTTCATACTAAGATTAGTAGAAATCTTTTAAAAACCGAAAAACCGCTAAATTCGTTTTAGTCTTTAATAAAAAATTTTTCCTATACATTTTCGCTATGAATTACAGTTTGTTTTAATTAATATTGAAATAAACAACTGTTCCCTTTTATTTTAATCAGCTTAAATTATCTGTTTTTACAGTAAATTGATTTAAAACATGATTTCATTTAAAAAAATTAATTGATTTAAATGCTGATTCAAATCAATATTAGTTTAAATCGTCGTAACCCTGATTGTTTTCTTCGATCAAAGTAACGTAACTATTATTACGAGTACACTATTAGGTATTCTATTTATCCGAAATAAGATAATCTGTGGAAAAAACCGTGGTTAACTTACGTGCAGTTAACACGCGACTGTGATTGGAACTGTAATAAAAGTTACTTTGCTTCAACCCTGACAACCCTGTATATTTTTCTGTATCAAGGATATCTAAAAATACATTTTATAAACTGAGTAATCTCAATCGGAATTAGTAATTCGGGTCTTCTAGGTACTTATTTGAAAGAGTTCTGACATATCTAACGCAATTACGTCCCACATCGAATTAAGTACGCATATGGACTGGTGATTTTAAAAGCACGTGGAATGTTCCATTTAAGCCATGCAAGTTCAGTTGGATACATTTCGCGGACTATTATTGTAAGATAATTATCCCGATGAATTCACGGTAGAACGATTATCGGCAGAAGCAACGTACAGAAACAATAACGTCGGAACGACGTGGCTTAATATGCAATGGCTGTTCGATTACAATCAATTAAATAATTATCAGACGGTAATAACGCATATAATCATTCCTATCCGTTCTCCATGGCAACGCCATTATGTCATACCATTACTTAAATCTTCTGTGACTAATGTGCAGTGGCGCACGACACACACATTAGTGCAGGGTGATGGGGTCCCTTTTTAATGATAAGCGCACATATGTAAAAGCATTTTACAAAAGAGAACAGGGCTTTGCTATTAGATACTCAATTAAACAACAAAAAAAAATTGAGATTGAAATTTAGATCGTTCGTAAAGTTAGATTTTCGAAATTTTATTTCAATAGTAATGTTATCTCAACAAACTATTAGTCAGTCTTAGTCTCAGTGGTCATGTCTTAAATCATGGCTTGGATCCTCAAATGAAGAGCTCTTTTTTTTTAGGTCCATCTCCGATATTAGCCGTGATATGGATTTTTTAAAAAGGTCGATTTTGTCGAAAAACTGTACTATTCCGGGGGGCTTTGCTCCCCTCCCCGGAGGATTTTTTCGACTGAACTTTCAGAAGAGCTAGAACCAACCTTCCTCTCGGATTCCTGAAAATTTCGTTGCTTAATATCCATCCGCGGCCGAGCTCGGATAATCAAATAACTATTAGGTATGATACATTTTTTTTACATCTTCGACAATTTTTTTCACTCCTTTAGCAACGAGACAGACGTTAGTCGCAATAGAGTTTTTTTTCCATATTGATGTGAACTGTTGAAAAAAAAAAAATAGAATCCTCGTGTTGCGATGAGGTCGAAAATCCTGGTCGAGGGCTCTCCTACTATATATTAAATAACAATTCATGTTCATGAAGACCTACCTAATTAACAAAGTTTCGCAAAAATAATTTTTGTTGCATACGATTTACATTTGGGAAACACGTTTAATTACATTACTCATATAATAAATACACCGTCTCTAATCTGCAAAAACCTTTTCAGTATTAAATGGCGAATAATATTCCATACAGAAGCAAAACCGCAATAAATATTTCTGATAAATACCAAAAAGAGAGCAAAGTGATATTCTTGGCGACTTGGCCGTTATCATGACATGTAATGAATCAAAACGAATGAGAGAAATACCCCGCAATTACATTTTACTCCGTGATAACATTCAGACCCGGCAAAAAGCCTCAGATGAGATAGTAGCGGGTAGGTCGAGTCTCATGAATACAACGAAGGAACCATAAATTCATACTGACATGAGGAAGAGAGTTTGCAGAAGCTCTGCCGATGTTCGCTTTTTCTTAAGATCGTGCTTTCGGTTGTAATGCCAGATTTACGTTTACTTAAATTTCATTTGTTGTTTTGTTTAATGACATCTACATTTAATTGGATCACATAGTAATAATTTGAAAATTAACAAATTCAATTGGATTGGATACTAAATAAGAAAAAAATCATTGAAAACGTAACTACAACGAAACAGTTCTATATAAAAAATGAAAATATAATTATTACGAATATTTCTTTATCAATAAACGTTTAAATAATTCTTTTTTTAGAATTTTCGGATTGCTTATTATAACTCAGGCAATTAAGTGAGGACATTGAGTAAAGGAGTAACATAAAGAGCCACAACCAAGCAGATTTCGAAATTTCAGTATTGTACTTTTTTGCCAATAGTTTCAGGGTTGTCATCAATTTTTACTGCTACGAGAAGGTAATTCGGCTGTATAGCTCTAAAAATTGAAAGTAATCCTGAAGCTATTGGAAAAAAAATACATTACTAAAATCTTAAAACTTGATCGCTTGCCCCTCTTTATTATTCTTTACTCCAATGGTGAGGACGAACTGTTTTATTACTGATATGGCAGAGATCAGAAATTCCATAAAGCAGACTGAACGTGTTATGATGTTGGTAAGGCGGTAGGAAAAAAGAATACCTAAATGTCCATAGAAGGTACAAAACAAAGTAATTAAGCCACAACGATGACGAAAGACAAAACTGAAGAAATTAGTAGCACCAGGGATGATTCCCGTTACTGTAGTTTGCTCTTGATCTCCAACACTATCTTACTGAGGATTACATTAAAAATGTGTCCCATTTCAGAAAGACGGTGTTTGACTGTATGGGATTACGTAATTAAATGGCTCGATGAATGGACCAAGTGAAATAAAAATTAGAATTTTGAGACAGAACGACCGATTTATCACTGGAACTAAAAGATACTTTTGACGCTTTTTCAGCTATATTCCGTATATATTTTTTCCTACGAGGTACAATTAATCATATTTAAGGCAAATTACCCTCGTTATTCTTTTCGCAGGGATATCTCCTCCGCCTTAAAACAATGACGTGCTGATGGTGGTGGCACGGGGCGCGAGTAATCCAACAGCCGGACGAGAGGGCATTGGGGAGAAGACCAGCGAACCGTGTCGCGCAATTCATTGTTTGAAGTTTGTTCCCATTATTATGGCGTTACGTAGCATATTATATGATAACTGCATTCAAACAGCTGCCCTCTGAAACGGACAGCGGGTTCACCAGGTCCCAAAGGGGATCCAGCCAGGTGTGGACGCTTCAGCTACGACGCCTGACATAAAAAATATAGAAAGAAATAATGTCTTTTCTGATTATTTTTTTTCAGAAACAAAAAAATAAATTAGTTTATAATATGTTCGAGAGAAATACTAGAAAAATATGGTAAATCATCGTCGTCTGCGACCAAGAAACCTCTTAATATCTCTAGCCCAACAAGCATAGTTTAACACTGTAAACGTCTTGAGAATTCTTGGTTGTCTAGGCTAGTCAAGATTTTGGCGATTTCCTATACACATACTTATTCTTTTAAGATGGAATTTATACGTTCAGGTGTTTTTTAATAGATGACGCCCTCCTTATATTGTCAAGGGATACCCCAAGGTAACTGTTTTGGACCAGTACTGTCTGTTGGATACAATAGGCAATGCACCGAGGTGGTCAACAGACTGTACCGCATTTCGCATAATGAGCGCATGCAATTGCTCTTTGAAATAATAACACTCCGTTTCGTGACCTTTACAAAAGAGGTATGCTAATTTATATAATTTATCATAATTTCTTTGAGCACATGACGCTAATGCCCTTTGCGAAGGCGTTCGTGTAACAAGAAACAATCTAATTATATATCTTTACACACCTAGTTAACAGGCGACGCACCCTGCGACATCAAATGCGAATATATGAATTTTAAATGTTAGTGTTTTTATGTTTAACGGCGTTGGGCGGTTGGCGCTCATATAGATTTGCTTCGGCGTTTATTTGCAATAAATAAAGTGTCCAACCAGTCCGAGAATTATACGTAGTTTATGTAATAGAATCATCTAATGATCCATGTTGATGTACGGCGTTATTATGATTCGATCGCAGATAGCCTTTATTATAAATATTACCTAGCTTACAGCGAACAAACACATTAACTCGGCGTTTTTTATGTTAGTTGCATTATCCAGGCATTCATAATGGTGTATGTCCGAACAGGTCTGCATAGTATGGTCATTTAATTATACCTCACAGAGTCGATACATTCTAGATGCCAGCTTTTTTTAATCGGTGGCATCACTTAATTTAAAATCACTTTTATGCACATTGCGGGACATCGCCACTGCCGGCATTGTTTGCTTTGAACATTTATTAATAACAATTCATTATACAATGAAACTAAAACGCAAACGTTTACAATTAATTATAAAAATATACGCTTATCCATATTTACAATACCGGAATGAAATGCATGCAAAGTCAAGCAGAGAATATGGAACAAGCGGTTTCGGATCATAAATTATGTCAATATTTGCTTTTTTACACAGATGTATGTGTTCCTTATCGTTTATTTAAAATGCTTTAAAAATCAATATAATATAAATATTACTGGCTGAATCAAGAAATCAGACACAGCCCGTTATACGTTTTTACCAACAAAAATTTTAGTTCAGAAACATTAACGCTGGTAGCTTTACGATTGTGGTAGGAAAACCCTCAAACACTAAAAAGACAGCATTTCTTCCTGGCATTCAGAATTCAAAAACAAACGATGAAAAAATTCGCGAAAAACTTACTTCGAATAAAAAAATAACCTGCAAACCAAGTGGGATTTCATCAACGATAATAAAAATTTCCCAATTGGCCCCAAAATCGCTGAATTACGTATTTTATGGTTAACCAGATTTCGATATTTTCACTGATACAAAAGGAATGAATTATTTTCGATTTACTTGCTACAGAGTTCTTGAGATATTTGAGAAAAAAAAATTCCTACATTTCAACTACTCCTATGAACATTATGCAAGAAGCTGGTTTTGGAAATTAGACAAAATATTTAATTTCCAGTAGGAACGTACGGGGTGATCCACTTAACTTTCCCTCCCCAAGTTCCTCTGTTATTTCTGTAGTTACAAAAAAATTACTCTAACAAAAGTTGTAGGGCTTTTTCTAAACTTTTTAAATGTGACATAAAAAAAAACAATTGAAAATAAATGCCGAAGATATAAGTTTTTTTTAAATATCCAATTGTGTCCTAGACCATCTGGTGTGACTGGTAGACATGATGTGTATTGTTTCTTAAAAGGAAATTTTAAATTTTGTTAATGTTTTGTGTCTATACTGTTTATAAAAAGAAAAGTGATAGAATGTTTAAATTAAAAATAATATTTTTGGAAGTGTAATATTAGATGATGTTTTTTATACAAGTAATAATCACCAATGTTGTTAGAGCCCTGAAGAAGGTTTTGAAAATAATAAAAACCGAAACGTCGGCATTATAACAACCATTGTTGTTAATTTATTTTTGTCCTGCACCGACAACTTCTCTTGGAAATAGTTATATACAGTGTGACCTCGAGTGTGACCCATTTGTTTGCGGGTCACTCTATAAAATCATTATTTATTGTGCGATTTTAACCGGATATTTTTAAATAGTAGAGCTTGACGAACTGTATTCTTGGAGCAAAAGGCGCCACATTCTTACAAAATCCAAGGCCTACTACGTCAGTTTTTAGAAGTAAAATTTTGAGAATTCATATTAGTGATTTTTTACTCAAAATCTGAGCACGCCATTGGATTCACCAATCACCATCCGTCAAATAACGAACATGTACCAATTTTTATCAAAATGGTGGATTGGTAGAAGTGGCAAGAATTTAGTAGTTTTTTTAACGGACTTCTGTATTTTTTAATCAGTTTTGTTTCTATTTATTTTTTGATTTTTCAAAACTAGATATAAGAATAATACCATCTTACTATAGCGTAATTTTATTTCAATGTTTTTTCATGGATAACTTGACATAAGTTTATGGAAATGGTAAATATTGTGCATTTTTATTTTGAGGGGTGGTGAATTCAATGGCGTGCACATTTTTTTTTCTAAAAAAAATCGCTATGAATTTTTAAAATTTTACTTCTTAAAACTGACGTAGTAAGCCTTGGATTTTGTAGGAATATGGCCATTTTTGCTGAAGAAATACAGTTCAGCAAGCTCTACTATTTAAAAAAAAATCCGGTTAAAATCGCCCAATAAATAAAGATTTTATAGAGTGACCCGTAAACAAATGGATCACACTGTATAAAAATTGTATTTTTTTAAATGGAACACCCTGTATCTTATTGCCTTTTTCGACGTAGAATTTCAGTCTGATTTCAACAATATAGATTAGAATATATAATACTTACTTTTAATAGTTTTCGAAATATTTGCTTTTAAACATAAATTACACACTATTTATATACAGGGTGTTAAGAAAAAGTAGGTCATGCCTTTAACCACAGATTCTTTGGGCGAAAATAATGTAACTTTTATAATGTGATTTTTTATTTTGGAGCGTAGTTTTTTTTATACAGGGTGTAAAAGTTTACATTTTGAAAATTATTTTTATTAATAATTCTGTTACTGTTTACGATTTTTACCCGAATTTTTGCACAGACTTTCATCTTATACAGATACACTTTTTGTGTAATTTTGGTCAAAAAAGTTAAAGCGCAAAAGGGAAAAAGGGGGGTTGTGTTACCCATTACCCCCCCAACTTTTTCATGCGTACGCCTATGGTCTCTAGATATTTAATTTTTAGATTAAACACTTATATCCCCAATTTTTTTTACTCCTACAAAATTTTGATTTAGGACTTGATTAACGAGATATTCCAGTAAATTCAGAATCATTTTCAATATTTCAGTTTCGGAATTTATTGTTTTTACTATTGTTGTTCGTAGTAATCCTGGGTTTTCTTTAAATCGACTACTTTTAGACAAAAAATGCTAGAGACTTTTTTTGTTGTGCATAGTCAGAAAAGTTCAATAAAATAAAAATCTTAAAAAAAAACAAAACTTGTAAGTGGATTACCCGTAGTAAAATACCCCTCGTATTAATATCACACACCTGAAGTTATTAAAATATCTCGCTAATAAAGTCTTAAATCAAAATTTTTTAGGAGTAAAAAAAATTGGGGAAATAAGTGTTTAATCTAAAAATAAATATCTAGAGACCATAGGCGTACGCATGAAAAAGTTGGGGGGGTTAATGGGTAACACAACCCCCCTTTTTCCCGTTTGCGCTTTGACTTTTTTGACCAAAATTACACAAAAAGTGTATCTGTATAAGATGAAAGTCTGTGCAAAAATTCGGGTAAAAATCTTAAACGGTAACAGAATTATTAATAAAAATAATTTTCAAAATGTAAACTTTAACACCCTGTATAAAAAAAACTACGCTCCAAAATAAAAAATCATATTATAAAAGTCACATTATTTTCGCCCAAAGAATCTGTGGTTAAAGGCATGACCTACTTTTTCTTAACACCCTGTATTTAAAAGCAAATATTTCGAAAATTATGAAAGGTAAGTATTATAAGTGTATTCTATATTGTTGAAATCAGACTGAAATTCAACGGCGAAATAAATAAAATACCAGGTGTTCCATTAAAAAAAAACAATTTATATCTATAGTATATAACTTCGGCATATTCACCTCGAATTATCTTTCGCCAACCAAATTGACAACATCCGGAGTTGATTAATCGTATTTCAATCTCTTCGCAAAACTTAAGTACATCAAGTTATTCGCCGGTTTGACGTTCAGTGGAAATACGTCAGTGGCAACAAGTATTCTATTTCATTTCATGATACGTTCAGGTAGTTCCATATTGATGATAGTTAACTATGATGTGTTCTTGTTTCCTTATTTAATTATTTCTCGAAAACTGTATTTCTAATGGCATTGAAGATGGAAGAAGAAAAAGGTTTGCATTCTACTTCATCATTTTCAATGTCTCCTCCGGTTGCATATTTGCGAAGGATTGTGAATTTTTTTCTTCGGTTTTTCAATTTTATTGTGGGTTAATTAATATCAAAACGAATAAGTATCATTTTAGACCAAAGTGTTTTCCCTAGAAGGCGTACACACTCAAATAAAATGTTTCTATTTGTTCAATTCACGTGCAATGGCTATGTACCTGGACAAAGTATGCTTTAGCTGCGCTTTTAAAATGAGGAATGCGGTGGTGCTCTAATTTCATTTATTTTGTGTTAAATCGCATAATAGACACAAACACACAAGCGCTCAACTGAATACGCCTCTGTTTATATTACATTTCCTGAATTCCTGTCTGTGTTCTGTCTAGCAAATAAGCACTTATTAACGTCGACAGGGGTTGTATTTCTGCAGTAAAATTGTTGTTTGGAGACACGATCTGCCATTTATTTCCATACTGGTTACAGGATATGGCATTTCCTCGTTTCCTATATACGCTACCTTCCGAAGCACAGGCAATAATTTTCTGTAATTGTCTCGTCTCGCGTATGCAAGAACCACTAACTTATTTTAAAGACTAGACCATTTAATTTATCTCTTTGGGGAGTTTAAAATTCAAAACTGGTTTTAATAATTACGACCAAGTCCCGGTTGTGTTAAAACCCCGACGGCTAAAAAACAGCTTTTTACGGAAAATGAATAAAAAGTCCCTTCATTGTGATGCAAACTGGTGTGCTTTTCAATTTTCTCCGCGAGCTAAAAAGGATTTTCTTGTTATTACGTCGAGAACAAACTGCAAGTACCAGATAATTTAACTACTGCTACATTTTTAATGTAGCGTAATTGTGGTTGTTCACATTGTAGGGTGCTGAATAATTTCAACGTCTCGCTAACGCTAAATTGTATAAATTTCAATATCAAGAACTATGCTCACATATAAGTACTTATAAATCATAGTAATAACTCATGGGCAAAAGCAATGAAAAAAGGTTTGCCCTTTGTTACCGTTATGAAACGAGAAGTAATAAATCTTGAGATTATGACTCAAACTAATTACCTCCATCAACGGCCAATCCCATTAACAATACTTGTCGAGAGCACACCAACTTTGCAGATCTAATAAGGTGGGTACGGCACATCAACACATGTACGCTTGTGTTATGTGTTATGTCGTAATATTAACGTCTCCTAGGGTTCGCTCGTCGAGCTAAGGTGGTCCGATCGGGCGAGAGCTAGGTCATCGGTGAACGACCTGCTTTGCTCCCGTAGGATGATGGTATTCGATCTCGAGAGCCGGGCCATCGACCCAAATCAAGTGGTTGCCGAACTAGTGTTAACCCCTCTTGGTTGGTCTTACGTACGCCGGGTACCACGCCGGCTCATAGCTTCTTCGATGACGTGCCTTGATTAATGCTACCAAAATCGAGAATACACGCCCAACAACAACCAAAACAAATCTACCATTCAGGTGACGATGGTATTTTAAAAGACTCGAGATAACAGGCAACACAACGTAACGAATGGAGAACCGTGGAAAAAATATTTTTTAACGTCCTTTGTAAGGTGGTAGCTATTTCAAGGATCATTAATTCATTTTATTATTATTCTATTATAATCCGGATTTTCGGAGGGAAAGCGTGTTAACGTAAAAGTATTTAGTAGCTATAATTATCAAATTTTTACCTTGCCCACTTGATCGTTAAACATTTTTTAAAATACTACATACTTAAACATTTTTTAGAGCAACTTGTCTGTCTATCTGTAACTTTCACCTGATTAGCAGAATAAAGATATTCCTACAAAATTAATATATGTAGAAAAATCCAAAACATAACACGCCAATATATACTATTATTAATTAAAGTAGTAATAATTACTTCACAATCCTTGCGCCTGCGCCATAAATTGCAAAACATTCCTGCTTTGAAAAGCAGTCGACTGGGCCTATTGTTTTATTACTCAGATTCGTATTTCTGCAGGGAATACGTCTGCATGCGGGAAATTCTAACTATGTACGTTTTTCTGATGGGACATTTTGGCCTAGGACCCACCAGATTGTTTAGAAAAGATTTAAATTTATTTCTGACATAAGTATTTAAAATACTTAAAGAATAGGTACTTTCACAACTTTCCCCCCAATCCATAAATAGAATTACTTTTGTTCAATCCTGCTCTAGAAACATGCAGTTTCCTACTTGGATACAAAACTCGAAACACTTTATTTTGTTCACTCAAGTGGTTTATATGGCAACGGGTGGGTGAAAGCAGTGAGTGAAAAATACTTTCGCCCACCCTACTGGCAAATTGTCAATTGTCAAACTACAATAAAATTCGGACGAAATTTTTTCCATTTCATTTAAATTACCTTCCTTTAGAATTCATTTGCAATATATGAAACGTAGCAGCATTAGCTTATTTTAAAATGTCTGCTGGCACAGTAATATCTTTATCTACCTCCATTATTTTACAATAATATATACCTACTATATTTCCTGCTGTGCTGTGGAAAACGATGATTATCAGTTAGTTTTACAAACTTAGTACAGAAAATAAAATAATCGATTGCATAAGCCTGCAGCGAAGAATTTTAAAGAACTACCCCTACCAAAAGTGGCTTAAAGAACTAAACTGTCAATAATCTGAAACCAGTATATTGGTAATTGTTTTCGGCGAGTTAATAAAAATAAAAAAAATTTTCACTGAAAGCTTATTATTATTACAATTTTCTTTACATACTGAGTTTGTTATTTTAGTTTAAACCTGCCCATCGGTACGCAGTGACTTTCCTATTTATGGGCTAGATTACTGTGAACAGTATTTATCACTATTTTAAATATATCCAAAATCAGTTTATATATTTCCTAAACAGTGATATGCGACTCGAGTCTAAGTACACCCCTTCAGAACAATATATTAGAATTTCCCGTAAACGTATTATTTTCTGCAGAAATGCGAATCTAAGTAATATACGTAACAATAGGCTAGACGACGTATAATATAATAAATCCAGGGATAATAAAGGCGTGTTCTGTTTTTCGCCTGAGGAGTTACCAAAGGATATGAGAGAATAAGAAATTTGACATCGCGCCAGTTGTACGTAAGAAAATAGCCCTTTGTGTGTTAATTAGGTCTCCTCGATGCGTTAAAAATTAAAAGAATTATATGTCTGGGAACGACCATTGTGATAATTACGCGCAACTGCCTTTCAATTACACGACCAAGTTTTTCCAGTGGAAGCAAACGCAATAAAAACCAACGATTCTAATAATTAAACTGGTTCCGCTATATTTCGCAATGAAATTCCTAAAAAACGGCCAGAATTAGTTAACCATAACATCAAAGACTCGGGATTTAATGATTTATAACAGCAGTAAATAACTCACTGCCATTGACTAGGTATATTCTTTATTAGTATTGAGTTAAAATGTAAAATATTATATTACGCTTGGTGCACAACTGCGCAATTTGAAGAAAATCACATTTAAATATTCAGATTTAATTAAACGCAAATAATTAAGCATAAAGTGGATTTTTTTATCCATAAGACCTTGTGCGGAATAGGACTTCATATTTAGACACAAAAAACACTCTACTGTACCGAAATGTTTTCTTCTTCAGATGAAATCTAAGTGTCTCAGTTTGGAATTGAATTTAGAACCTCATCAAGGGTGCTTGCTTTTCAACTAAGCGATCTATAAAAATTCGACTGTGACGAAAAATGAAAATAATGTCACGATTACAATGTACCAATCATCAATAATTGAGAGTTACATTTACTATTATTGAGGCGCTCGTAATCTTTCAAGAGCGGTAACAACTACAGAGTTGTATTTGGACATGTCACTAATAATAAAATTTAAAACATCCCAAGTACATCCTTGTGGGACACCAGTTGATACCTGATTGACATTTTCAATTTAACAAATACCGTATTTTAGGGTTATCTAACTAAGCCACAATTTAAAATGAAGAGCAGAAAATCCGTGTGCTCGGTCTTCTGAAGCAGAGGGTTATACGAACTACCTCAGCGGATTTTGGAGTACCGAACGGTGAGCAAATGGATCTAATAAGCGAACTCCTTCATAGATAATCAAGCAAAGCTAAGAGTAGGATTTGTTGAACTGAACTCAGCTATTGGAGTCGGGTCAAATTGTACAGTTGAGCGGTTGGTTAATAACATTTATTAAGAGAAACAAAAGAAAGAGAAACATCCAAAATATTGCTCGTTTCTTTGTGGAGTTGTACACGCAAATAGGAACCTAAACTGCTTTGGTAAGCAGACGAGGAAAATATCAAAATAAAAGATTCAATTATAAGGTAGGTAGGTCTTGCTGCTACAAAGTTTTAAAAGAATATGCATAATAAAGGCTTTATCTTCTTAGTAGATGGTTAAAAATATACAATTTAAATTTCAGCCGGGTGAAATTCATAAAGCGTGATAATGGATATAAAATGTAGGATGTTGGGTCTCAGGATTGGGTATATTTCGGTGGCAGCGACAGCGGTGGGATTTAATACCGGCTTTATTAACTGTTTTAAAATGACTCGAGTCATAATAATTTTAAAATTATTCGCAATTTGCATGTTCCTTTGTTGGCCCATTGCGCCTGATGGAGGGGTGGATGTTTTGTTCATCCTTACAACGCTTGTTCTTTATAATTCAGCATTACAAGGTAATTGGTGACGCGCAGGAGACAGCGGAGGGACTATGTGGATTGTTTGAACGTATCTCGGTCGGGATAGAGTCGCAGAGGCCTTTCAGGGGATCAATAATGCGTCCCGAGGGAAGGCGACATCTCTACGTCATGTCAGTTGATAAGGGTTAAATTCGTATTAAAGAGAAACGTTGTCATCGCAAGCTATCCTATCCGCCCGCTGTCTCGGTGCCGTTTCTTGGCCTTCTGGCGGCCGGCCGGCTGTAGCTCGATGAACAGGAGGAGGTGGCTGCGGGGGCGGCAGAACGACAGCGAATTTGTCATTTAAAGTGATATTGAAAAGCCGTGAATCGAGTTACCAAACAAAATACGGTATGGTGAGTTATGGCGCGTATATTTCTACTTTTGACTGCTTTGATGGCACTCCTTATAAATGATTCGTTCGAAATGTTGAATGTATAAAATGATTTCTCGGGAGCTCGTATTTTATGCCCGTTACTACATTTAAATTTTCATGCGAGGTCGTCTCCATTATAATTCATGGAAATTTCAAAGCGCCCGCT
Organism: Rhagium mordax; assembly: GCA_963680705.1. Classification (NCBI taxonomy): domain Eukaryota; kingdom Metazoa; phylum Arthropoda; class Insecta; order Coleoptera; family Cerambycidae; genus Rhagium; species Rhagium mordax. The sequence goes on along the minus strand of OY796659.1, from coordinate 59,249,836 downwards.
GCCGCCTGCCACTTTTTAATCTTCCAAGAAAACGTACGACTTGAAATTGCATTCGCTCCTTATGAAAATGATGGATGATGAAAACTCCTCAACAAATAAATTTATTCCAGATAAATCTTGCATTCTCGCAGATTTGTATGAATACAAATTACACGCTCATGTATTATCCCTATTCAGTAAAACATCCTTTCGAAATACCTACATTCAATTAGTAATCCATTGTTGCTAATAAATTTATCATTTTACAAGAATATTAGCAAACAAATTTATAATCAAACAAGGTGTTTGAAAATCTATATATAACGGTATATGTGAAAAGGAATTCTACTAGAGAAAAATTGACTCTTAAAGGGTTACAGCCGTCCAAAGTTGGCTTTTGATATTTACCATACGTTGATTTAGCCAATTGTAGATTATCTAAACATTTCGCTAATTCTACTCTACCAGTTTGAAATAAAGGGGTACCCCGTACCCTTTAAACCAAGTATGCACAAAAATATTGATATTTACATAACTTATGATTACATTTTTAAATACAGGTTAATTGGATAAACTTACATCATCTTCTAGAATTTACGGTTAAGACTTACTGAAGACATACTTCTTAAAAACTCCCCGGATAATAATTAAAATAAAAATCAAGAGGACATTTTGCCATCTTGATATATCAATTAGGCGGAAAAATATTTTTAATTGGATCGAAGCGCCATTAAAAACTTCCAAAGGATTCAGCAGGAATCGTCAATTAATTGAGAAAACCCATCGTTGATATTGCGCTTTAGAGCTTAATCACTGTGTTTGTATTGGAGTGCTACCCTATGGCCGTAAATTCAATTGAGGCTCGTAAAATCCTGATTATGAGGCGAGTGTCGGTGCAGTCGTTAAATGATATTTTATAAAAGATCTTATTTAATTGCGAATTCCCAACCGTATCCTATCCGAGGATTGTGTTTTTGTTAGCGCCCCCGACGACTAAACTCGAGACGCAGAATTATTTACAAAGACCTTTTAGAGCGAGGCGTTTTATTTCGGAATGCAAAAGTAATATTTAACCGGGGCGGCTTTACAAACAAGTAATAATTAATTATTACGTCTTTAGCTCCGCTACGAGGCTTTTTTAATCATACTTTCTATTTAATAAAACGACCAGTTTACGATGCCGATTTAATACCCCTACTGTGGTGGATTGGATTAGGCTCCTTGAACCAGATCAACGGTTTAAAATTGGAGGAAGTTACATAGAAAATTTTCACACGTCGAGCAGTTGAAATATGGTGGAACAGTGGTAGAAAATTTTATAATCTATTATGCCGAGATAATCGCAAAAAATGCAAATAAAATTAAAAATGACCACCTTTCGAATAGCTGTAAATCGTTAAATATTAACAATTGAGGAACATTATTTAAACAAAAGTTGTGGCTTTTCTATTTCCTACAATATTGGTAATAACTAATTTTAGGATATATAAGCGTGAGAGGAAATAATCGAGAAAAAAGATTTTCCTCTTTTTTTCAAGATGGCGGTCGTAGGAGGCAACCATATTTTTTAAGGAAGCGAAAATGAATTACTGTCTGCACTTTACTTAACTGGAAAGTACAAATGCGATGGGAAATCGCCATTTGCGCCACCAATAAATTGGACACAAGCAGATGAAACAACGAGAGGTTATCTCGAGATTTATTCAGCAAAAAAACTACTAGAATAGAAGAAAAGCGCACCTCGGTCGTACTCAAAGTAACTCTTGTCATAGCTGGAAGGGACTCAGTTTTAGTCTGGTTTGAGATTTTTGAGCTCTCATAAAAGATCAGACAAATATACGAATCAATTTTCAGACAAAAGTAAACTACTACATGACATGTGATGCCTAAAGGGATTTAACACAAGAAAATAATTACGACTGTCTCCATAGTCTACATTTTTCTTTTGTATCAATTTGTACGATACGCTGAACTGTTTTACTTTATAAATTCCACGTAAAAGGTTTTACAGAGAGCTTTGTAACTGAAAAATGAATTGTACGATGTGGTAGGTATTTGGAGATAAACGTGCAAAATAATAAAGTAAAATTGCTACTTGCTTAAACAGACAATGTAATGATTTTGTTAATAAAAGCGTTTAATATACCATAATTAGATATAAATTTCAAATGACGTAAGAACTTGTATCGATCACTTGTCGCCATGCCAATGACGTAAAAGTAATCTTTTATCGACTATCCGCATTAGCTAAGAATAATGTAGCTACAAGACGTAAGAAAAATATTATTAGCTACCTATCTCTATATTCTCAGGAAATCAAAAAACGTAAATTTCTTCCAAAGAAAAAGTACTAATATTTTTAACTGACACATTAACGTTAGCACAGTGGGTTGAGCATGTTGTGACCAGGCATAATGGTCATACCTTCAATCGTGAACTGGGTTCGAGCCCCAGCTGACAATGCTATTGTTGGGTTTGACGTAAATGATAAAAAAACCGAGGATTGGACCATGCTCAGATATGATGAACTAATAAATTTAGAAGGAAGCACACAATGTTAAAGACTGGAATAATGAGGTGACGTATTTAAATATGGTCAGAAACAGGGCAGCAGAAAATACATTTCCTTTTGGCTAACTTTATTACAGACTAGGAAAGAATATCAATTAAACATAGCAACAAAATGAAAGATATCAAGAAGATGGTTCTGGAGTAGCTGTAATTAGTTGCTCAGGCAAAGGAATGCAACTCATAAAATAGAGGAACTTGATTTGATGATGATTTTCAAAGAGTTGATCTGAGGAATCAGGTTCTGAATTATAAATAATTGACAAAGTCGAAAAAATTGTGTCGCTCAATTATTGTTCTCAATGTGTTTTTCGAATTTTTCGACTATTTGGTCGATTCCCAAACAAATTTTTTTGAAAAAATAAATAATAGTAGGTATACTAAGGGATTTATAATGTGTCTGTTGTTGATAAATATGTATCCCTTTCAACGCAAAATATCGTTAGGAAAAACGAGAATCGTTAATTTTAAAATGGTAAAAGCTCTAATTACAAAAACCATTAGGATAATTGAAGAAAACACAACAGGGGAATTTTGAACATACTTGCATTGTTTAAAAGATATCGGTGAGAAAAACTATGACCAATTACTGACTATACCATACCGTTAATACTGCCCTAAACAATGAAATTAAGTGGGTTAAGGTCTGGTAAGCATACTGGTGACCATTGCACATTTTGAGTCGCAGATAATAATAGAGGCGTTTTCCATAATCATATAAAGAAACATTCAATTGGTTAAAATCGATTTTGTAAAAAACTTATTTTAGTACTTTGAGTTCGTGCCATACTATTAGTGAAAAAAAAAAAGATGACTGACAGTCAACCTGTATCCACGATTGTCCAGTATACAGTAAAAGTAACAATTCGAAATAAAGAAGAAACATTTTGTATTATTTATTTAATATTTAATATATCTATTTCAAAATAGAAGCAAAATTCTGTATAATGTTGTATAGGAATCAGTAAAACAGCGAAAATATATTAATTTTCTTCTTCTCATCGTTACGCATTGCATTCGAATAAAATGTTATTCACTGCGGAAAAAGTACAGTTCTCGATAATTTGTCGCGTGACGGAAAACGAAAATCTTAAGAGCATTAGCTGTATTATACTCCTCCAAATCTCTATTGAACTGTTGCTAAATTTAATGAAACCCGAGTGGAAGTTGAGCAAGCATAAACCGATTTGTAAATTGTCAGTGTAGTTAAAATCCGCTTTTCAGTAAAACGACTTTATAAACCCGATGAATGCATTATGGGCCTAACGAAAGCCCTGATATACGGCAAAACGGACGTTGTTTGATGGAGGAAATCAGTCATACGAATTCGCGGTTGAAGCGTGCACGATTGCACCGAAGTTTGGCGTGTCGTAATTTTGCGAAGTGATAAATGACACGTGGGCCGCATGTAATCCGGATCGATTCCAGTGCCGATGCCAGTTACCAGTTAGGTATGTAACGGTTCAAAAACCGCCCAATACAAATAAATTCAGCCGCTAATGTCCGGCAACGACAAACAATTGTATGGTTTAATCGATACAATTGGCGAAGCTGTGCAGCAGTGCAGATATATGGGGATTACGCGGTGGTCAATGAATAAATTGAAAAACAGTAATCCTACCTTTCCGCAGCCTAATATTGGGATCAGGCGGCTTGCAGTCCAGCGAGGCCATCGCGATTATTTTTCTTTTATGGTTGCACAATTTTGTCAGGTCCCCTGTATTTGTATCCGGCGTCAACACCCACGGCTTACTCGCCACCTGGAAAAAAACATACACTGCAAAAACTATAGAATAAATTAATAAATGTGAGGGAGTGAAAAAAGGTGTTTTAATTGTCTATTCCCCCATTCATAATCTGTCTGGATTAGGGTGGTGATAATGTGGTTACAGTGGTTATAAACAAGAACTATAAATTATGGCAAAATGGCTCAATTCAAGATAATGTTTACTAAGGTCTTTATGACATTACAACTTCACCGGTAGGTATAGATATTGGGTATTTTGCAATAATGGTTCTGCAATTCTAAAAATTTGTTCATATTGTGTAGTTAGGATAATTATAGCAAGTAGCACTTTTCGACTCACAAATTCTATTTTGGACTCATGATAAATAAAAGAGAAACTAAAAAATTTTTAGTTGGTCATTCTTTTCCCATATTCTGTGAATCAGTTATACCATGAATAGCATTTGTGATTTAATTTTTAATTTTATACAAACAAAATCAATAGATATTGAACATTTTTCCTATTACTAGGATATTTTCAATCAACTTCTCTGGATCTATTGATTATTTTCGTAATGACCTCTAATTATATCTACGTGTCTGTCCAATGCATATGATACTTAAAGCTCTAATTGAAGCAGTTATTGCGGCATTTTTCATGAAGCTGAAATTAACAGTTTTTGACTAAGATAGGTAACATTCTGCAGATTTCATAAAACCGACATTGACCGACTGCTTCCACTTCGACGTAAAATTTTTTCTTTAATTTCCGGAATATGAAGTGGCCATAATTTCGTTCGTTTATTTTTTGTTATAAATAATAAAAGCCTTAAATACGGGAGTTTCTCCAAAGCAATTCTGTCTAACCTCATTTATCAGAAGTTATATTCGAGTGAGCAATTTATTATGTTCATTTTACAGTCTCTGGATAAATGGGTTTCGTTCCTGCAAATTGTGGACACCATATTTCCTCCGTTTTTTAAGTCATAAGAAGAATAAAGGGTATGCTAGGCGAGCGCGTTGAAGTGAAAATTCAGTTGAGCTCAAGATAAATAGTTTTATATTTAAATTTTATGTACCCTCCTGCTTTCATTACAAAGCAATGATTTTATCAGTTCACGTCTGTTGTTTCTTATATTTTTATTTTGATGCAGCGAATGCATGACTCGTATACTCGTTTATAATTATTAATATCGTAGACACTTCCTTTTTTCGTTTCGAATTGAAAGACAAATTAATTTAGGTAAATAATTTATGGTCCAATGTCATTTAAAACTCCAATGTTTAAATTAATTAATAAAAGCTTTTAATATTTGAAAAAGCCTTTCATAAATACTACCCGCATATTTCCATAACAAAAATACAACACAAACTGATTTTTTAATTTAATTAATTAAAACGTTTTCGTAATACAATTATGCCTAATTGGTGTATGCATGCTTCCATTTCAATATAATTCATTATCAAGCCACTGTTAATGCAACATTTTATTAATTTATACAAATAGAACATTAATTAAACGAAATCCATAAATTACCATATATGTATACGATGCATTCAAATTATTCATTAGGTAATTTAATTCTCTTATAGTGTGCCGCCACATTTATAGCCCTGAACATAAAGTAATTAGGTACAAAAGTTTGGACAATATCGTGTGAGCCATCGCTAGCCCAGTTTTTGGCCTCATAATTTCGAATTCATTATAAGTTTCATAGGGATTGAACGCCTTCTGCCACAAAGGAAGACATGAAGAGTTAAAGTTGATTTTATTTTTAACGGAATTAAGAATGATTTTTAACTTTTTAGTTGACTGTAGTAGGTACATTGCTTAGATTTATTTTGAAGAAAATTCATTTGAAGTGTAAAGAGTACCTATATTGCAATGTGTGGGTTCGTGGAATTCGTTTATTGATCAAGGAATATATCTTCATTTAATATTGGAGAAACCGATATTCTCCCTTATTTTGAGGCGCTTCCTAGAAATTGGAACCAATTTGAATTCCGCCATAAATTGTAAGGACACGTTTCTTTATCCTTATACATCTCCCGATTCCTTTGGAGGTTTTGGAGATTAATAACCATTTTTCAAACATTGTTATTAGAAGAAATGTATATCTCAATCTCAAGGTAATGTGAATGTGTGGTTTGGAATCATGTAAAATATTATTGGGCCATAGAAGCTGCCTTAACTGAACAAATTTTGATTACTAACAAAATGAAATACTTAACCTTATTTTATTGAAAAAATAGCATTTTTGTATTAAGTATAATAAACGTACCTAACTTACTAACCTAGAAGTTCTTTCGACATTTATCTCGAGGATTGTTAAAAATATCTGCATATACCGGGTGACACAAGAAGTAGTTACCCCCCCATTATTGTTGGCATTTTCATAGATGAAAATTTCAAAATTTTATGGTTAAATAAATACACAGATTCTCATATTTTGACATAAATCATGTGTTAAAACCACTTCCGGTTTAACCGGAAGTGGTATCAACTTTCTTATTTTAAATGAGAACACCAATTTTTTTTCCAATATTTGAAATCTACATAAAATTCCCTTTCTAATGATGTATAACACATTGACATTTGCTTTCAAGATGGCGGCGAAACATTACTTTTATACTAAATTTAAGTTGGCAATTGATTCGCCGCCAGAAAACAAAACGTGGTTGAGAGGCTGTGGAAACAAAAAAATGATTTATTGTTGCTTTGCTGATAGCATTATTTGCAAACATTTGACATGCATAATGTCTACTAGGATCGTTTTCTTTTTTTCTTGTATTTGAAAACAAAAGCTGAATGTTTCACATTTTTTTTAAAAAGGAACCTATGTTTTTTATGTGATGTGTGAATTCTACATCAAATTATCTTCATGATGATATACGACATGTTCCCTTTTATTTATTCATTAACAGCCAAATTCATCTTTGTCTTATTACAATTGTGAATTTTAGTTTCAAATCTTGAAAGCAAATGTCCATGTGTTATACATCATTAGAAAGGGAATTTTATGTAGATTTCAAATATGGAAAAAAAATTGGGTGTTCTCATTTAAAATAAGAAAGTTGATACCACTTCCGGTTAAACCGGAAGTGGTTTTAACACATGATTTATGTCAAAATATGAGAATCTGTGTATTTATTTCACCATAAAATTTTGAAATTTTCATCTATGAAAATGCCAACAAAAATGGGGGGGTAACTACTTCTTGTGTCACCCGGTATATGAATCCTAGCCAAATTATCTACATCAAGTTAAAATGATAGCAAATATTTTAATTTTCGGCATAAAAACTGCATAATAAAATGTCGCTTCTGAGGCTAATAAGGTAGGTATACCCTTTAATTTATATTAAAAAATTAAAATTAATGACATCACCACCGAGTACACATCATTATAAGCCACATAATTCTCAAAAGAAGCCTATTCATTCCTCTATTCATCTCTGCCACTGGATACCTTAACAAAGGTAATGTAAACGGCTTCACATCTAAAACTTCTCTTTTTACCGAGATATAATAATAGGAGGTCGTGGCAGATCAGTGACGTGTATCGCTGACTGACACCTACCACGAAACAAAGAAGCGGGCAGGTAAATTACTGACATATGACAGAGCTCACTGTCCGCTATACAAAACCTCCACCGTCAGTGTGTCAAACGACCATTCAAAACATGAATGTTGTATATGTTAATACTCGACGGGGGTTCGTTCACCACTTTATTGTTGAGTAATGAAATCTACCCCTGTTGCCACCAGCTAATGAGATAATGTTACGGTGAAAAGTTTTTGATATTCATTAGATCCGACGAGGCTGATAATTCCATTTCCCTATACCGCGCGGCCTGCTTCGCACCTCCACAACTCCAGTTAGATAATTTTGCATTTAACTGAAGAGTTGGTTAAATAAAACAAAAAATATATATATTGTATAATTCTCGTTGGAAATATCACATTAAATTGTTTTTTCTCTTTCCTTGTTTGAGAATTATACCACATACGATACAAGTCAAAACTATATAATATATGTATTAAAATTATTAAAATTCTGACAAAATGAATACTTTTAAACTTAAAGATGCTGCTTGTGTCAGCCAAGTATATTTTAAATATTGTTCATTCCATTAAAACAATTAACCAAATGCTTCCACCACAACAATCAGACTCGAGTCACTCCTTCATCGTAAGCCCTTTTAGGATGCAACTATTTGATTTAAAATCTTTAACAATTATTATGTCAACTGCTGCTATTTCGTAGAAATATCTTTCCGTGCGTCGTACTGTTTAACAAATGTTTGTTTTAACAATGTCACTAATTGGCATGTCCAGAGCAGATTACTTCACTTAAAGTAATTCGTTATTGACATTTCTGCATTTGAAGCTACACACAAATTCAATGTTAATATTCATAAAATTGTGCAATCATCTGCAGTAGGTAAGTATCAGAAGTTATATCGTTAATAAAACGTAGAACTCGAAGTGGGTCAAAATGTGTGCCTTGTGGAACGTTTTGTTTCATTGTTAATGAAACCTTACCCATTATAACTATAATACACAAATTGGTTTTTATTGCACAGGTAGGTAGGATTGGAACAAAGTGATTAAAGCGATAATAAATTAAAAATGTTACAATTCAATCGTGAAAAGGTTACGGTTTATGCATTATTATCATGTAATCCTTATAGGGGTCTAGGAAGGCGCAAAGCCACAATAATTCTAATGACGTATTGAACGGACGCACAAAATCATTTAAGGTCAGGGCAAGGGGGCGAGACTAATCGGTATATCTCCGTGCAAATAAATCATTAAAAACTGAATAGCACCACTCGTCATAAACAGAAATCATGACACAAGCTCGCACTGTATAATTTATGGACCATGTAATAAAGCGTGCGGTGGTTAAAGGTATATGATGTGTCATTTGACCGATGACAAGTGGAAAATGCGGCGTGCAAGTCATTGGACATCAATAAATATTGGTTGTTTTGTTATTATTACGGTAACAAAAGGGCAATTTATTAAAACGCTCTCACGTGCAATACTCAGGCTAAACTAGGCTTTTATGTTGAACCTCACAGAAATACGGTCGAAGAACAATGTTACTTATTGCAGAATGCATAAGCACTAAAAAACTATGTAATTATACAAAATGAATAATGAGGGAAATAAAACGTCGATTTTAACATGCATTTTCATAAAAACTGAAATAAATTACACGTCAAATTCTGGGTATTAAATATTCGATGTATATTATGTACGGCGACTAGCTGGTCTCTTTTTTAAGTTACTTAAATCAATGTCAGTGTCAAAATTACTTGTTTTATTAACATTCCTACCAGTTGGTCGAACAGAAAACCGGTCAGAAGTTAATTAACATGGAATTTATAATTTTAAGAACGATTTCGAAATATACGTAAAACGCTCGCTCACGTTTAAATACTTTTACAACTTCGGTGTTCCTTTTAATTTTGAGGAAATAAGTTATTACAGTCGATATTGAAATAATTAGTTCAACAAATCGTAAAGTTCATTGCTCCAACGGATACTTCTGATATTAAAAAAATTATGATTTGTTGCCACTGATAAGTATGGCATGTTTTATTTTCTAATGAATAAAATGGTAGGTATTTACCTTTCTAATGAATAAAATGGTAAATTATTTTGGATTAAAAAATTACGGCAATACGGTTTAACTTATAAATTAGTACAAACTATGGTGAAGTTGAGTCTTGTGTCGTTGAAAAAATTAAACAAATTTCATTTCATAAAATTATAAATCGCTGTGCAATTTTATCTGTTGAAAAATATCGAAATCGAAAACAAATAGATCATTTTAAATAAGATGTAGATTTAGTAGTTAAATTCACAGAAATGATTAATGCCTACTTTATAAGATTAATGCAAAATACGAAGTTAGTGATTTTATTTTAGTGACATTTTACGAAAGTTACTTTTTATATTAATCTTATAAAGTGGGCATTAATCATCTCTGTAAAAACTACTAAATTTGCATTTTATTTGGAAAGATATATTTATTTTGGATTTTGGATATCTTTCAACAGAAAAAAACAGCGATTTATAGTTTTAAATTGGACAACCGGGTGAAAGCATCACCTTAACGTTGCGAGTGCATTTATAAAACATTTTGATAGGCTAGAAAGTTGCAATAAGAAAGAAAAAAGTATGGACACTTTGTACTGCATACCACGTGGAAAAGTAACTTTTAGAGTTTTAAAGTAAGTTTTGAAGTTAACCGAATAAGCAATCGTACAGGGGTTTCAAAACTTGATTTACACAAATATAATAAAAATGCATACAAAATCTGGCGTTCTACAGGGCGCCCATTAAAGCATGGGCCAAACTATAACAGTAGGTTCCTTGAGTAAAAATAAATCATTTTAGCTGAACATACCTTAGTACTTATTTTGAATTTTTTGTGGGGTAATTATTGGACCAAAAAATAAAACACGTTTTTCTGTCCAATAATTACTCCACAAAAAATTCAAAATACACACTAGTGGACACAAAACATGGAAAAATTCAAAAATTGAAATACCATTTTTCTTCCTTAAAAGTTGACAATTTTTTTATTTAAATTTTTTTACACCGATTAATTTGTTAAATTAATAAAATCTCTCTTCCGAGCTCTCTTCTTAAAAACTGCGTTTTATCTATTGCACTGAATTATCTTACTGTCAGTTTTAATCATGTATCTACATAGTAGATTAATAATTAAAATTTTACATAATTCTCTTCATTGTGCTACAGGAAGTTTAAATCCATTTTTCTCGAAAACGGTGCATTTTGCCGACATAAAATAAGTATTCGTTTTTTACGTAGAATTTAATGCTGCATTAAAAACAAATATTACTTTTTTTAAAAGTTGTAGTTCAAACAATTTACAAAACAAAAGAAAAAAGTACGCGTTCGCAGCGCCCTCTACGTTATTCTCCTCAATTGTTAAACACGACTTTTCCCAGCGGTCCAAAAAACCCCCACAGATCAATAATTCTGGATAAAATCGCGTTGATAGTAATAGATATAACAAAAAATTTCAAAAAAAATTGCTTTGGACGGTCCCTAACTTTTTAAGGAAGCAAAATGGTACTAATAACGTATATTCAGCTAAAATGATTTACGTTTACTCAAGGAACCTACTATTACAGTTTGGCCCATTCTTTAATGGACACCCTTTAAATCGTTCAATAACGAATGAATGAAATTGAAACTTTTCATGAGCAAATGAAACATCCATCTTCTCGTCGTGTTTTTGGAAATACCCAGCCCGGGATCTGAGCCAATAAGAATATTAACCGATTCCTGTCGTGCAAGTTCATCAGCTTCTTCATAGATACAGAATGTCCTGAGACACCCAGAGTAACTTGAATCTGTTCCGCTTCTCAGAGTATTGAGCTCTTCATGGCAATTCGATACTATAGTTTGGATGTCACCTTATAGAGGCTAATGCCTTGGTCTATCTTTATGTATCACTGCCTCAGCTCCTGTCCCTGAGTCCTATTCATATCAGAGGTTTAGTAGGGACTCTATATAGAGACTTTGTATTATTTCTTACATATCCCATCAACACTTTTAATGTAGCAAAATATTTTCATCTAGATCTATTTTACCATGAACAGAACTATAAAATTCGTTGCTCAGTCACATTTTGCTCAGAGGGTACAAAATCTAGAAGAGGATTTGAAGAGTATATTGTGGCACTACTTGTCAGTACTTTAATTCCGGAGTAGAAAAAATTATTTTGATAAGATTAAGTGAATACCACACAGAATATGTAATTTAGTTTCAAATATGTACTTGCGCACATTAAAATAGAATAGTTAAGTTCTTTCAAGATTAAATAGAGGAACTTGGAGAAAATATTGCCAGAGCTATTTATTGGTAACAGTATTGTTCGCACAATCAGAGCCGTGTAAGAAATGCACATTCGAACCCATTAAGTAAAGCGACATACGTACTAGAATAATAAATCGTATATGAAAATCGCTCCCGTCATACCAGTACAGGACTACATTGCATTCCCTTGCACTCGTATTCCCTGTCAGTTAACATATCACACAAGCAATAAAGGCAATTTATGTATTGTTGTTTATCTAAGATCCGTTAGAACTTATTGGCTGGATGTGACCGACTGTGGTCCAGTGTTCCAATCTGGCCAAAATTTATGAGATTAAGTGGATAAATCGCGTCGCCATCTGTAAATGGAATTTAAAAGTGTGCGTTCAGAGTGTTTGCGATGTGAACACGTTAAAGGTCCCTACCGTAGTCAGTGATATTTCCGCAAAATATGCAGGTTATTTAATTGTTGGCATTGGTGCATGGTTTTGATAACACATAAACCCCGACGTTAAATAACATAAATCATTATAATGTCTATGCAATTTTATAAGTCAAGTTATCTGCCGTGAAAAAATCATATTACGGTGACTCAAAATACGCCTTTTACTGTCTTTTTATTTGGTTTTTAAAGTTTAAAATATTAGACGACAACCGAATCGTGCCAAGAATTTAATTCTGAAGCTCACGGAATCAGAGGTTTAAAAAACGAAGATAAATATCCTCAAATCCAAACAGACATGGTATAATGATAATTGAGAGGGTTATGATAAAGGTTAAGAGCGTTATTGTTCTTTACTCGTGGAGCGTGAATACCTGATTGCCGAGGACCGGTTGTCACTGAAAGGATCACGAAGGCTCTTCTCGCAGGTTAAAGGTCGCAAATGGATTTTGTTTATCTTGATCGAATCGATATACTTCCTAACCATCTCCTCCAGAGAAAACAGGCTGGATTTCACAGAGAAGTATTGTTTTAAATAAAAATACAAGGCCCATTGTATTCTATTTGAAAATATCTATGACATGTTCCCTGACATGACAAGCCATTAACAAATTTAATGTAGTTAGTGATCGTATAGCGTAAATTGATTCAGAAATATCTCTAATATTTTAACGCATTAATTATGTTCATTAACTTTCAAATCGCATTGGCGTTTCAGGATATCATATACAATATTTTTATATTAATAATTCGTGACTACTCAATTAAGCAGCATGTCAGTGTTGAAGTTCAAACATCAGGTGAATGAATCGACGGCATAAAAACTTGTTTATTCTATTAAAAAGGCAGGATGTAACAAACAAAACATCACACAACCTCAGAAAGGTAATTAAACTCCATTTTCTAAATTTCATCGATTAACCACGCAGTATCGAAGCCAACTGGAAATAGTTATCGGATTGTTTATGGCTCTTGCAATAAATAACGCTGCTGGTTGTTGTATTATATGTTCTCGCATAAATACACTTAATTATTTACGTACAAACCTTATGCTGAGCCATACTTGATGTAATTAACCTCTACGAGAGAGCTATTAGTTATGGATACTAATGCTCTGATACACTTAAACTACAGTTTCTCAGTAACTGCATCTGCAAGTTTCATAAGAACCAATTGAAGTAAAATACTGGGAATTTGTGGTAAGTGGCACAGCTTTGGTGACCTTATAAGTGAGTACACGAAAATATTATCTAAAGAGTAAAGACAAGCTAATAACTAATGACAGAGAACAACATCATTTGTTTCATCTAACCATTGGCAGTGATAATGCCACGAGTTGAACGAATTTTTAGTAAGGACTACAATCAACAGTGATGTGTTACTTAAACACGTGAGAGAAGCACAGAGGCATCAACGTCGCAATTATTTGGAAAAGATCTGGTTTTTTAGGATTGTGGTTCCAAGGTGGTTCCAAGGAATCGTCTCAGTATAACTATATTTCTGGAAAATGAATCATTAGGTCCTATAGAAGTTTTTTTTAATGAAAAAAATTCCTTTGGTCTGATTTGGCCTCGTTTCATTTTGCTATTTGGACCACTAGGAGTCTACAGCTCAATACCCAGTGGAATCGAACAGTGCCAAGAATGTGCCAATAATGACATGAATAATGATAGTATCGAGGAGTGTTTAGTAATTAATCCTCTAACCTATTTGTGGGCTCACGCTGGGCCCAGAAGAGTTCACCGTTAACGTACAAAAAGGAAACATGAAACCATAAAAGAGTGCAATCCTGGAGCTCTGATACCTTTCTAATGAATAAAATGGTAAATTATTTTGGATTAAAAAATTACGGCAATACGGTTTAACTTATAAATTAGTACAAACTATGGTGAAGTTGAGTCTTGTGTCGTTGAAAAAATTAAACAAATTTCATTTCATAAAATTATAAATCGCTGTGCAATTTTATCTGTTGAAAAATATCGAAATCGAAAACAAATAGATCATTTTAAATAAGATGTAGATTTAGTAGTTAAATTCACAGAAATGATTAATGCCTACTTTATAAGATTAATGCAAAATACGAAGTTAGTGATTTTATTTTAGTGACATTTTACGAAAGTTACTTTTTATATTAATCTTATAAAGTGGGCATTAATCATCTCTGTAAAAACTACTAAATTTGCATTTTATTTGGAAAGATATATTTATTTTGGATTTTGGATATCTTTCAACAGAAAAAAACAGCGATTTATAGTTTTAAATTGGACAACCGGGTGAAAGCATCACCTTAACGTTGCGAGTGCATTTATAAAACATTTTGATAGGCTAGAAAGTTGCAATAAGAAAGAAAAAAGTATGGACACTTTGTACTGCATACCACGTGGAAAAGTAACTTTTAGAGTTTTAAAGTAAGTTTTGAAGTTAACCGAATAAGCAATCGTACAGGGGTTTCAAAACTTGATTTACACAAATATAATAAAAATGCATACAAAATCTGGCGTTCTACAGGGCGCCCATTAAAGCATGGGCCAAACTATAACAGTAGGTTCCTTGAGTAAAAATAAATCATTTTAGCTGAACATACCTTAGTACTTATTTTGAATTTTTTGTGGGGTAATTATTGGACCAAAAAATAAAACACGTTTTTCTGTCCAATAATTACTCCACAAAAAATTCAAAATACACACTAGTGGACACAAAACATGGAAAAATTCAAAAATTGAAATACCATTTTTCTTCCTTAAAAGTTGACAATTTTTTTATTTAAATTTTTTTACACCGATTAATTTGTTAAATTAATAAAATCTCTCTTCCGAGCTCTCTTCTTAAAAACTGCGTTTTATCTATTGCACTGAATTATCTTACTGTCAGTTTTAATCATGTATCTACATAGTAGATTAATAATTAAAATTTTACATAATTCTCTTCATTGTGCTACAGGAAGTTTAAATCCATTTTTCTCGAAAACGGTGCATTTTGCCGACATAAAATAAGTATTCGTTTTTTACGTAGAATTTAATGCTGCATTAAAAACAAATATTACTTTTTTTAAAAGTTGTAGTTCAAACAATTTACAAAACAAAAGAAAAAAGTACGCGTTCGCAGCGCCCTCTACGTTATTCTCCTCAATTGTTAAACACGACTTTTCCCAGCGGTCCAAAAAACCCCCACAGATCAATAATTCTGGATAAAATCGCGTTGATAGTAATAGATATAACAAAAAATTTCAAAAAAAATTGCTTTGGACGGTCCCTAACTTTTTAAGGAAGCAAAATGGTACTAATAACGTATATTCAGCTAAAATGATTTACGTTTACTCAAGGAACCTACTATTACAGTTTGGCCCATTCTTTAATGGACACCCTTTAAATCGTTCAATAACGAATGAATGAAATTGAAACTTTTCATGAGCAAATGAAACATCCATCTTCTCGTCGTGTTTTTGGAAATACCCAGCCCGGGATCTGAGCCAATAAGAATATTAACCGATTCCTGTCGTGCAAGTTCATCAGCTTCTTCATAGATACAGAATGTCCTGAGACACCCAGAGTAACTTGAATCTGTTCCGCTTCTCAGAGTATTGAGCTCTTCATGGCAATTCGATACTATAGTTTGGATGTCACCTTATAGAGGCTAATGCCTTGGTCTATCTTTATGTATCACTGCCTCAGCTCCTGTCCCTGAGTCCTATTCATATCAGAGGTTTAGTAGGGACTCTATATAGAGACTTTGTATTATTTCTTACATATCCCATCAACACTTTTAATGTAGCAAAATATTTTCATCTAGATCTATTTTACCATGAACAGAACTATAAAATTCGTTGCTCAGTCACATTTTGCTCAGAGGGTACAAAATCTAGAAGAGGATTTGAAGAGTATATTGTGGCACTACTTGTCAGTACTTTAATTCCGGAGTAGAAAAAATTATTTTGATAAGATTAAGTGAATACCACACAGAATATGTAATTTAGTTTCAAATATGTACTTGCGCACATTAAAATAGAATAGTTAAGTTCTTTCAAGATTAAATAGAGGAACTTGGAGAAAATATTGCCAGAGCTATTTATTGGTAACAGTATTGTTCGCACAATCAGAGCCGTGTAAGAAATGCACATTCGAACCCATTAAGTAAAGCGACATACGTACTAGAATAATAAATCGTATATGAAAATCGCTCCCGTCATACCAGTACAGGACTACATTGCATTCCCTTGCACTCGTATTCCCTGTCAGTTAACATATCACACAAGCAATAAAGGCAATTTATGTATTGTTGTTTATCTAAGATCCGTTAGAACTTATTGGCTGGATGTGACCGACTGTGGTCCAGTGTTCCAATCTGGCCAAAATTTATGAGATTAAGTGGATAAATCGCGTCGCCATCTGTAAATGGAATTTAAAAGTGTGCGTTCAGAGTGTTTGCGATGTGAACACGTTAAAGGTCCCTACCGTAGTCAGTGATATTTCCGCAAAATATGCAGGTTATTTAATTGTTGGCATTGGTGCATGGTTTTGATAACACATAAACCCCGACGTTAAATAACATAAATCATTATAATGTCTATGCAATTTTATAAGTCAAGTTATCTGCCGTGAAAAAATCATATTACGGTGACTCAAAATACGCCTTTTACTGTCTTTTTATTTGGTTTTTAAAGTTTAAAATATTAGACGACAACCGAATCGTGCCAAGAATTTAATTCTGAAGCTCACGGAATCAGAGGTTTAAAAAACGAAGATAAATATCCTCAAATCCAAACAGACATGGTATAATGATAATTGAGAGGGTTATGATAAAGGTTAAGAGCGTTATTGTTCTTTACTCGTGGAGCGTGAATACCTGATTGCCGAGGACCGGTTGTCACTGAAAGGATCACGAAGGCTCTTCTCGCAGGTTAAAGGTCGCAAATGGATTTTGTTTATCTTGATCGAATCGATATACTTCCTAACCATCTCCTCCAGAGAAAACAGGCTGGATTTCACAGAGAAGTATTGTTTTAAATAAAAATACAAGGCCCATTGTATTCTATTTGAAAATATCTATGACATGTTCCCTGACATGACAAGCCATTAACAAATTTAATGTAGTTAGTGATCGTATAGCGTAAATTGATTCAGAAATATCTCTAATATTTTAACGCATTAATTATGTTCATTAACTTTCAAATCGCATTGGCGTTTCAGGATATCATATACAATATTTTTATATTAATAATTCGTGACTACTCAATTAAGCAGCATGTCAGTGTTGAAGTTCAAACATCAGGTGAATGAATCGACGGCATAAAAACTTGTTTATTCTATTAAAAAGGCAGGATGTAACAAACAAAACATCACACAACCTCAGAAAGGTAATTAAACTCCATTTTCTAAATTTCATCGATTAACCACGCAGTATCGAAGCCAACTGGAAATAGTTATCGGATTGTTTATGGCTCTTGCAATAAATAACGCTGCTGGTTGTTGTATTATATGTTCTCGCATAAATACACTTAATTATTTACGTACAAACCTTATGCTGAGCCATACTTGATGTAATTAACCTCTACGAGAGAGCTATTAGTTATGGATACTAATGCTCTGATACACTTAAACTACAGTTTCTCAGTAACTGCATCTGCAAGTTTCATAAGAACCAATTGAAGTAAAATACTGGGAATTTGTGGTAAGTGGCACAGCTTTGGTGACCTTATAAGTGAGTACACGAAAATATTATCTAAAGAGTAAAGACAAGCTAATAACTAATGACAGAGAACAACATCATTTGTTTCATCTAACCATTGGCAGTGATAATGCCACGAGTTGAACGAATTTTTAGTAAGGACTACAATCAACAGTGATGTGTTACTTAAACACGTGAGAGAAGCACAGAGGCATCAACGTCGCAATTATTTGGAAAAGATCTGGTTTTTTAGGATTGTGGTTCCAAGGTGGTTCCAAGGAATCGTCTCAGTATAACTATATTTCTGGAAAATGAATCATTAGGTCCTATAGAAGTTTTTTTTAATGAAAAAAATTCCTTTGGTCTGATTTGGCCTCGTTTCATTTTGCTATTTGGACCACTAGGAGTCTACAGCTCAATACCCAGTGGAATCGAACAGTGCCAAGAATGTGCCAATAATGACATGAATAATGATAGTATCGAGGAGTGTTTAGTAATTAATCCTCTAACCTATTTGTGGGCTCACGCTGGGCCCAGAAGAGTTCACCGTTAACGTACAAAAAGGAAACATGAAACCATAAAAGAGTGCAATCCTGGAGCTCTGATGCCGGTTACGTTTCAGTATTTTCAGAGGTTACAAAATCCTATTCTCCAGCAGAATATCAAACACCATAACCAAGAAATTCCTGCAAAATGCTGAGGTGAACATTCTTCCATTCACCTGACATTTCAAATCAAACATATATATATTTTTTTTTTTTAGATAGATAGATATCTTTATTTAACCACTTTACATATAAAAAATACTATTGTATGGGGTATATTGGTAAATGTCTGGTTGATTGATTATCTGTCCAACTAATGGACCTTCAGTGCTTATGGTAAGAAGTGTAGATATGTTGAGCAATATTTGTACCCTAATAATGATTAACTTTTCTGGTAATCAGTTCAAACAGGCATAGAGTTAGTTAGTGGTTCTATTTTGTCTGAAAACAAAGAGTAGTGTTTGAATTTTCGAAACGACCAATCCCGAATTGAACCATCATGACATGTCTATAACCACTACACATTATAAAAATTCCTCAATTGATATGACGGAAGTCTTTAATACCAAAGAATTCTAAACAATAATTTGACTAGCCTCAGTTACAGTTTTATTATTTCATGTAATCAGTCAAATCATCCGCTAACAGCTGCATCCCCAGTATTTGAAAATATTTTTTCGACAGTCGGATTACAATTCAAACTAAGAAATGAACTTCCTCGATATGTTAGTTATTTTGTGATTATAGTCGTCCTTATATATTCCTGGGAGTGCAAATATCCTCCTCTTCTATTCCAATACTTGTGAAGCTGGATGATGAAGATTGTTAAAAGTCAATAACTGAAGGAATTCATTTGAACTAGCTTCTAAGGAGACATAAAATAATGTTTATAAAATTGGACAATTTACATTCGGAGTTACAACTTGCGGTGTTAAGTAGGCACAAAATGACATTTTTTTATACATGAATCTTAATTTATTTGTTTTTCTCTGGCGAATGTTTTATCAATGTTAATTAAACCAAAAAAAACCTAAACGTTTTTATGTATTAAGAAACCTTTTTGGGCACTACTTTCCAAGATGTTCGTTTAATCAAACGTCTTACTTTATTCTATTGTGAGCAAAATTTCATTTGCTCGATTTGTCGACCACATGTACACATTAAAGCAACAAAATATATTCCATACAAAATTTCTTCAAGGGAGATGAAAACAAAAACCAGGCGATTTCTAAAACAATCTGTTCAAACGCGGATCCTCGGTGGTTTCGTTCCATAAATATGGTCATAAATTATTTATGAATAGCTAAACTCTGCTTTACAATCCCGCGTTCTTTGATATTCATAGGGTCTCGAAATATTGAATCGTTTTACCATTCTTTGCACGTTTCGATTTCTCCCACGAGAATAAATATGTGGACATGTCCTTGGGGGTCTGCGCGCAACCCAGCCGTTGAGTAATTTTACGCAAATTCGACCCGTGTGGATATTTACTTCGAAACGTGTCAAAATAACATTCATAATTTACATCTATTTTATTATTCGTTACAGAAATTATAAAAGAAAAAGATATAGTCACATTACGAATTTTTGTATTTTTAATAGAACCATTACAGGGCACCTATTGTGGGATATATATTAAGGACATTGACATTAGTAGAGGATCTGTAGGAGAACTCAAGTCGTACTACTTCTGCTACTCCAAGATTTGAGGGGTGGGTATTGGGTATGTCAATAGAAGCTTCAATAGAACAATAACATCACCCTTTGCAGTATTACTGATATTTTTAATGAAAATCGTCAAAAGTGCCACCCATTACTTCTTGTCTTTAAATGATCAAGTCTAGATATAAATTATTCAAGATTATTCTTGGTTATATATTTTTCTGCGTGACCTCTGCGTTTTAGGTTATTCTACAATGTGTTCAAATTCACCTTTACTAAAAATATTTATCGATAGTGGAGGCGACAATAGCAACACTCTACATGGTGTACATACGAAAACACTCGATCTACAGAGCATGTCTAGTCATCATTCTAGCATCCAAGGCCCACAAGATGTCAAGACGTCAAGAATTTTAAATAATGGATGCGGAAGAGAACCTGGAAACTCTTCTAGCATTATTTGTTACATCAGGATTATTGAAGTTACAGTATAATTCTGCGAGTGCTGGAGCGAGATAATTTTGCAGCACTTATAAATATCTTCCTTCTGTAAGGGTTTCGTCAAAAAAAAGACCTAGTATGTTATCCATTGTTTCTGCGCAAGTTAATTATCTTCAGATGTTGAGTGTGTGCCTGCCAAAAACAAGAAGAAAAACATAAAAGAATTTCTTATTGCTTCACGATTGCAAAAGAAACCGTCCATTTTCGTCAAAAATAATTAACTGGTTTCAATTTGAATGAATTCGATACATACTTTTGTCGCTAACTGTATTCTGGTAAGTTTCTTACTTTTTAAGCATGGCAATAGCCACAACATCAGCATAGTAGAGTATGTAACTTTTCCGTATACGTTATGTATTTATAGAATGCATAACAATTTTCCTATGGCCTAGAGAAACATCAACGACGATTTCTTTTTATCGATACAATAATACATCCATAAATTTAATTTGACGCGGTGACCTCATATAAAAAATAACGATTTAATTCAATTATTACTAAAGACTTTATAATTTATAGTTTATTTAACAAAGAGGAACGACGTGAATTATTAATTGCAACCTTGGCTGGTTGAACCAAGTCTACTCGGGTGAAGGTTATCTGTTTCAATGCCATTACTGATTCACTGGTGTATGTATACTCACACACAAACAGATAGATCTATCGTGCCCGCATGTGCGGTAAACAAAGTAACTTAAATTATACCAACTATGCCAGACAGCACCAAACCATTTGTTTCAGTCGACCTCAACAACGATTTCATGAGGTGCGTCGAGATTTATTGGGGATATGATTATTCCCAACCTCAATGAGCTTTCTCGTCCTTATTCAGGTTTTTAAAAATCTTCCAAGGATGAAATTCGCCTGATAATTTCCACTTAACGGCAAAATAAATAACGAAGGCATCAAGCAATCAAGTATAGTGTCACTTCTTTTCGACCAGGATGTAAAACTTTTGGTTTGGTACATTTGTGATGTAACATAAAGGAACCGACCTCACTTTGGGACAAAGATTGGTGTTAGGCAAAACGTCAGTGAGAAAACGAAATTAACACCGATATTTGATCTTAATAGCCGAAATGGGCGGGTGCAAATGATATATGATTTGAAAAAATAAGCAGCATATTGGTTATTCGATCTATTTTTTGTTACAAAATCATTTACTTATTTAATCCATTCATGTTCTTCGTGCAATCTTTAACTTGTTTATTTCTTATACGCTTTTATTTAAATACTATTTATCTTCAACTTATCTAGAGCAAATGTAGCAGCAATACCATACATCAATGGATATGATGGGATGACATTGAACTACTGTGATGTGATATTTTATACCGGTCGCTATCGAATGAACTTGAACATATTTAAGCGATTTATCTCAAACTCTGTAAATATTTATTTGATGAGATAACTAATCGATTAAAGCTCATGAAAACAAAACTGAAACAAAGACAAAATTCAATAATCAGTACTATTTTTTCGCGGCTTGATCCAAATCAAGTGGACAAGGTCATCTTATGAAACGTCCTCGGCTTTTGTTCTCTAAGAACCAAATCGGACGAATTGACTGCTCAAGGAAAAACGTTATACAACTTGCATCAAGTAACAATTTTTTTGGTAACAACTCCACTTTTATCGTAATCTCTGGCGTTCAAAAATTTATAAAAACGAATCCATTGCCTTAATTTATTTCCAATTTTAATATTTTAAAGTACGATTGAGTTTGAGTATCGCAATTATGAATGGCAACGAACCGAATTTGTACAGAATTACGTTACATTACGTGTCTTCTATAAGTTGGAGAAAAACACACAATGATTTCTTTAATTTATGAAATAAAGAGGCCCGACTGTTGCATCTTGTAACGCCAGATTTGAAATGCAACTAATTTACCACTTTTCCAATAGTTGAATAACATAGTTGAAAAACAAAAATTATATTACATAAAAAAAAGTGCAAAAATCAAAGATGGTGGATCAATACTTAATACTTAAGGCGCGTTCTCACGATTTGATTTCAGTTGATCAGCTTTACTGGACAACTAAAATCGAATGAAAATTGCTGTGATAACATAAGTTTCAACTTTTATAGGTCAACTTAAATTGATTCCACAAAAGATTGACCCATCCAAACTTTATCGAAACCGGAAATAATTTTTACACCCGCACGAACAACTGCATTTGATGCAATTCTAACTGACCATTGATTCAAATTTACGTTTAAAACGTGTGAACCAAAAACCTGACCGACTTCAGCTGATCCACGAAAGTTGATCAACTAAAATCGAATCGTGAGAAAGCGTCTTTAGAACCCATAGGTATCCAAAAATTGACACCCATGAAAGAGCACAGCCAAAATATTTTTATTTAACAATAATTCCATTAATATCCAGGAAACACAATACTGTAACCGGTATTTCACAAAATGTAAAGTTTATTTGGTACGTGAACTCATAGGAGCGTGAAAACTATTGTGCGGCAAAGTACAAATAAAGGTTTAGCAAATTTTATTGCTGCCACGTCCCGCGCATATCTACGATCTCTATAAAGTGATGTATGAGTGAAGTATGAATTAAAATGTAAACATCGCGTGTATAGGTAGGTTAAAAGTAATTCTAGGAGGGCCGATAAAAATAAATTACATAGTAAAACTCCTGGGCACCGGCATCTACATTGCGACTATACAAGGCCCATTTAAATCCATACAGAGCTTTCGGCTTCGAAATGAATATTACACCTTATTGTGAAATAAAGGCACGAAACAATTTCTGAGCCGTATTACGGAGATATGAGAACTTGAAGAAATAACATATTCGCTGAGATTTACGAGAGTTCTGTGTGTGCATTCAAAGCAATAGAACACAAAGCACAGCGTAAAGCAGAGCTTCCAACAAAACAAAGTAGGACATCTATGAACATAAAGTTCATTTTATTCAGTCTGTAATTTCCTGCCCGCTGAGCGATATCATCGTACAAAGTAATCTTTCATTTGTTTCCTTCGCGGAATTTTCTGAAAAGGAACAACTTGTTAGGTACATCAGACAGATTTTATCTTTTGAGCACTGCAAAAAAAATAAACAAAAAGTTGTCATCTGCGTGGAATGGCGGAACGGTAATTTGCCTCTCTGTAATTTGTTTTCCAGACTTGAAAGGAATTTTATCAAGTCTTATTTAATAAAGGAAAATGTGAACATAAAAATATGAAATATGTCTAGTATATAATGGAAAACGACAAAATTTATCTGAAATACACTCAGTTCCAGAGCGGTTCAATACACAAGTAATTCGGTTTACTATTAAAGCTATACACTTTACCTAAAACAAAAATTGCGATTGTTACTTATTTTTTTTTTTTGCTTATAAAAGGGTTGGTAAACTATGCAGTCACATTTGGACCACAATAAATAGATTCCATATGTTGGCCCGAGTCACAGTTAGTGGCGCGACATTGGTGAAACCAAACCACGCCTACGCCTACCCACAACTTGGATCTTAATGCTCAACGCATATATAGAGGAGCTTGGACAAACAGAGCTCATTTCGTTTCCTAAGTAGATCACGACAAAATGGTCAAAAAGACAAGAATTCAAAATATTCAATCCAAAAACCCTTTTTTTTACTCATCAGCTTTGTGAAAACCTTAAAACCAAAATGTTTTCTGTTATGCTTGCAATTTCGATAAAATCTGTTGACGACCAAGAAAACCCAGAAAATTTGTTTTAAATTCACAAATTATCTTTTTTGTAAAAAATATTCCTGTATTTTCTCTTCCAATCAACCCAAGAAATTAATTTACGTTTGAAACATACCCCTAGGAAACGGCCTATAACAAATAGCGACTCTTTCAGGAGTAAAGAATTTAGGACGCTCAAACTTCATTTTGTTCTCTGTAGCTTTAAATGGATCTAAATGGCCATATCACATTTCTGAAAAGGTAAATATGGCAAATAAATGTCATTCGATACCATTAGATCACACAATTTGTTATTATAAACAAATCAGAGTTGATCTTTCCATCATTGACAGTCAATGAAGTAATTTGATCCAGGCATGAAAAGATATACAAAGGCTCAAGAATTCAAGCTTCTTTATGGATTTTATATTTTATACGTTCATTTTACAAAAGCAAGTTTCAGTGAAAACTGGCAGAAGAAACGGAGTCCTGACCAGATAAACAGTTTAATTATAATTTTAAACCCATTACATGATCCCATTTCATTGGCCTTAGCTGAGCAAGATTCGAACCTGGGAGACGCGCAGTGGCTAACCAGGTACTCTCACAACAACTGCCTTCTGGCCCACTGCGCTAGCTACCGTCTCGGTTTCAAATTTATGGTTAAAAAACAGTTAAGCGCGTTCATGGTGGAAAACGCTTTTGAGACGCTTTACGAGTCCCCGTTTTATGCCTCAAATTCATATGAAAATAAATTAAAGTGTGTAATGATGCAGTCTCTTTTCAAACCATTAATTACGACGGAATTAATTTGCGTGGCATGCTTTATATAGCGCTGCCGCATTTACCTATTTACTGCATGCAAGAAGTAAAACACCAGAAGCCTAGAACTAATTTGATTGCTGCAGTTCGTCTTCATTAGCGAGGCTCTTGTTGAGCGTTGTTTTGCTAAGGCGGCCATATTAAAATGATAAATTGTGATGTCGTTTAAACCACCCTCAAAACCCACGATTCGTGACAGGATTGTCTCGTCGGTGTTACTTTAAGACCGTACAAGCTAGGCTAGACGTTTTTATTAATCGCATTGAAGTTTATTTCTGTTTGGATATGCCATTTAGTCTAGATCCAGGTGAAATTATTAGACAATATAAGAGGAAGTTTCTAATTTTGGTATTTTCGATGATTTTAATTGTATTTAAGCAATGAGAAGAAAAAGATATCTAGTCAATTAATCATAGGTGACCCGAATATAATATATGCAGCGAGGCCAAGCATTGATTCTTATAGTCACGGAACAAGTGGAAGAGATTATTCGATCGGTATATTTAATGGATTAGCATGAATATGATTCAGTGCATCTGGAGCGCTACCTCTCTATTTCAAAACAGAAACCTGTTTCCTGCAAACAGTTTTTATAATCATATTTTGCATTACAGAATTTCATTTGAAGAAAACATCCCACTTATGGAGCTGTGTTCCTTTTCAATTTAGTGATGTTATAAAACAACAAATAAAAAAATATGGAGTGGCTATATTTTTTTAATATCATTAATAATTAAAGTACCGAACTCAATATTCCACAACAAATCCTCGATTACCAATCATCTCCGACTCATTCTTCATATATGTATCAGTGGGTACAGACCGATATAAATTACTGAAACAACGGAATTTTAATAAGTCAGAGAATTTCTGAGCATGCATGAACTGTATAGTTTATAGTGTTTAACTAATTTAATAAAATTTTATACGTAAATTTGTTTTTAAAAGATAATACGAAACGTAAATAATATTTTGTTTTCCCTTCTGTTCCTATTTGGGATTTACTACACCACACTTCTGAACATTTCCATACGTCTAAAAAAATAACTGGATTTAAAAAAAAAATTACCTTTATGCCTATGACTTTACGTCAAAGGAGCAGTTAAAATAATAAATATCCGCTAGAATTAAAGAGTGAACTTTTAAATGTATTATATGACCAGGGACGAATTCAGAACGGATTTTGGAGAGGGGGATTAGGAGGTTCTTAGGATTTAAAAAATTAACAATTAATTAAATAAATAGAATAAAAATAGTTTTGCTACGTTAGTGGTTGTCTCTTTAGTCATTATTATTGCAACAGCCAATTAAAAAACAAATATGTAAATTGTACGATTATATTAATAGTTCTTGTTTTTTAACAACTGCAAATTTTAAAACCCTACAGGAACTTTTCTGAATGCGCACTTATTTTTTGTTACACAGTAAATAGACCGCGAACACGTACAAATATATCTGAATAATTTGATTTTGAAGTGTCCGTATAACAAGCCTAGTAACCGTGACTCGACAACTTTTTTACGAATTTTACTATCTATAAATGTGGAAATATAATTCAGTGCACAATAATAGCAAACTATACGAGTTACACTTTAGACTTTTGAAAAAACTTATTATGGTAATCGATCAAGTAATTAACAATAATGAAAAGGCAATTTATTGTCGCTCTCCAGTCTTTAGTCATCCATGATTCTGCAGAAAGCCAATAAAAATTTAAAACGGGTGACCACAAATAGTTCAATCTAGTGAAAAAATGTATTTCTGTTTACTTTTCAATGACAGTGATTTATAGCTTGGTTTCCAAAACTTATTTATTGAACCATCACCCTATAAAATTTGTTATTTATTATTGACCGGCTTAACCCGCGTGGGTTTGCCAAAGACAATTTGATCGATTATAAGATTTGTAAACATTAGTAAACTACAATATTTAGGAAATATTCTAAGAGACGCAACATGTCCATTTTTTTTGCCAACAGAATAAAACAGAACAGAGCGATTTTCAGCATTTAATCGCAAAATAATGAACCATATAAAAGGTACCTGTGAAGTGGTGATGGTGAAGAAGAATTTTCAACGTGGAAATAACCAACAGACTCTTTTTTTCTAAACTGGATCAATTTTTTAATATGTGTGTTTCAGGCGGCTGACTAGCATAAAGAGCACTAAAATAAGTAATACAACGTTTCTAGACGTTCACATTCTGACTTTTTTCAAAAATGGAAATAAATTTGGAATTTGGAATCCTGAAAGTTACCTTTTACTAGACGGCGTTTTATCAATTTGTTTTTACTAAGGAAGGATGTACTTTAGCAGTGTCCTATTATATTGGTGACACACTACGGATAACTAATTCATGTAGCGTGAGAAATGAGATTTAACCTCGTTCGTTACTCATTACCTACTGTACATTTTAATCACAAATTCGATGAAATACAATCAAAAGTAGGTTGAGGTCGAGAATATAAATTTACTTTTAAATGACAAAGAAAATGTTTCAATATGTATGATATAATAAACACATTCAAAAAAGTTACAAATTTGAATATTACATTTAGTAATTTAGTGATAGAATATATTTGTGGATAAGTTTGAAGTTTTTATGCAGTTTTGTTATTTGATGCACTTCTTATGTAGCACCATTACCATTGATTAAGGAATGAATGAGATACACAATACAAATGGTAAAGTGCGAGACCAATTTTGGCGGCGAGATTCTGAGTAAGCTGCATTCCTGTAACTCACGTAGTAGTGCCATTGATAAAACTGTGTCGTGTCTGGTTTTATATCATTTATAATCTGGTGGTAATAAAAATTGAATGTCCAGATTGATTTTAATTTGAAATTATGTGACGGTTAAAAGTCAAACAAAAGTTGAGAAATAGCTGGCAAAGAGAACATACCTACTAAGTTAATAATTTTAAACTGAAATTAATCAGAACATTAAATTTTAGATTATGATATAGAATCAGACACGACACAGGTTTATCAAAAGCATACTACGTGAATCACAGGAATGCCAGCAACTTACTGAGAATCTCGCCGCCAGAATTGGTCTCGCACTTTACTATTTGAGTCGCGTATCTTGGTCATTCCTTAATCAATTCTAGCACAGTAAAATGATAAAAACATAGGTATACATTTTTTACATAAAAGTGGACCGTTAACGAGATATTCAAAAAAACCGATTTTGGTGACTTTTGACCCCCCCCCACCACAAAATTTTTAGCGGCACTAGAATGGATGGGGACTTTTGACATTTTATTTAGAAACAGAATATCAAGGTTCATACCAAAATCAAGCTTTCCGGGAATTTTTCCGAGGTGCAATGTCTCATTTCTCTGGACTACCAACAAAACCACAAAATCATCCATATCTTTAACAAGTCCTTTGAAGACAAAAAAATACTGCCATTCTGTATTTCTCGATATAAGCCCGGCCTTCGGCAGAGTGTGGCCTGACTTACGTCCTCCTTTTCAAAATAAAACATTGTTTCCCATCCTACTTCAAATTATTTAAGTCCTACTTAACTGACCCACAATTCAGAACCAGAGTTAATGGCAAAGTCTCAGACACTTTTTCGGTCAGGTCCGGAGTTCCACAAGGCAGTGTCCTGGTGGCGATATTTTACTTACTGTATACATTAGACCTCCCAACGACAGTAAATATGGAAACTGGAACGATACCGTAATTCTATCCAGTCATAAAGATCCAGCTACTGCAACAACCTACCTTCAGCACCACCTAAACCTTTTAGAAGATTAGACTAGAAAATGGAAAATAAAAATCAATGAGACTAAATCTGTACAAGTAACCTTCACCTTGAGAAAAGACCAATGTTCTGTAGTTTTGATTGACAATAGGTACCGTAGTACTAGAGACTAGAGCCATCATCAATTCGTTATCTTGGAATACACCTAGATCAAAAACTTAACTGAAAAGAACACTTAATGAAAAAAAGGAAACAAATTGGCATAAAACACCAAGAACTATACTGGCTATTGAGGAGAAAGTCCCAACTAACTGTGGGAAACAAGATTCTGGTATGTAAAGCTGTGATAAAGCCCATAAGGACCTACGGTATGGGGCTCTGAGGGCCAGTATGTCAAGTGATAATCTCCACAAGGATCTTGACATCGCAGAGGTAATCCAGAAGCGTAGCAGCGAACACAATGAAAATTCTTTCATACAACATCTATTGGAAAGACAAAATGAAGGTCGACTGAAAAGGCACCTTCCCATAGATCGTAAATGAAGTTTAGAGGCCCCTTCACCGGAAGAGTCCTCATCCCGTCATTGGTATGGGCTTGCCACACATGCCCTAAGCACAGAACACTAAAAGTGATCTGTGCCCTAAGCTAACCAATTCGAATATTCTGATTGCTGATTAATGTGCAAAAAAAGTTTCGTCTAGATTGCTTGGCAATAAATTTACATCAAAATATATTCCAATTCAATATTTCAGTTTGTGTCACTAAACTCGATGATCCTTCGACACTCAATAATTCCTCTTACGTCACTGGACAAATGAGAAAGATTGTAGTTGCTAATTATACGATTTTTTTTAAAGAAAATGCGGCTTAAAACTCACTTTTCGATAGTAAATTTTTATTTAATTTGTACCAAATAACTCACGCTGATGAATTTTGCAGCACGAGCCGCGAGGCGAGTGCTGTAATTCATCAAGTGAGTTATTTAGCATTACCACGAGTTAAATACTATACTTTATCTACGATTATAACAATAATTACCAACCTTTGCAAGTCCGAATTCATCATTTTTGACACGATTACTACTTAACTTAATTAAACGTCAAAATCATTCAAATGTCAAATCACTTTCCTTCCCTCAATAATAATGGACCATTCTATTTCACCGTATCGGAAAAGAATTTTTCTACGACTGCCCTCGAAAATGACAAAAAAACCACAGCAACCACGACCCGAAACTATCATTTTTCACATGATGTGTGCAAAAATCCGAAAACACAGTACTGTCATGTTTTTCACACAGTCCTGTCAAAAACAGAACGGACATCTGTTATTTGTATATTTTTAGGTAGGCTAGGCCTATTCAGTTTCATAGTAAACGACTTGTAATTTTAATTTTTAATGTAATTGGTTTTGTTAAATAAAAATATCTATGAAATTGTTTGTTTTTTTGCAATCGTAGAAAAAATATTGTAAACAACACCTTTGAAAACATTTTTTCACACTCATTCGACTTGTGGGCCTCGCCTTCGGCTCGTCCCACCAGACTGTCTCACTCATGTGAAAAGATTCGTTTTCAAAACTTGTTATTTAAAATACTATTCTATTGGGACAGGTTAGGCATGAAGTTAAAGGAAATTGGTGTAAATAAAGATTCACGCCATGAGTTTTTACAAATATAACTCAACGCTATTTGTTTATGGATACTATTAAATGTTCGAAACCAGTAAATTAATATATAACCTAATAAGAGTAAATAAAAATATTTTACAATAATACTATCACCAATCATCTAAAAGTAACACAGAAATCAACATAGAGGAATATACCTAATTATCTGACTTGCACTTATAAAATATTAAATATATACTCTTAGACAATAAGACCAGTCGGTGGTTTATTGAATGAATATTCAAAATACAAGTTTCATAGGCGAATGACGCATTACTTCTAAAAATAGACAATTTATTAGCATTTTATATATGATGATCGATTTATTACGTTATTCAACAAGAACCGACATAGATACTATCAAACAATTTATATTACCTTTCAGCATTTTGAGACAACCATTATTATTTTTTGTTAAACAGAAAATCCTTAACGCCTATTTTAAAACACCCCTATATTATAGGTACCTATATCAATGTGCAATAGTTATACATATACAATTCATTCTGACAACATGCAACTTGTTTCCCTTTCGTCAGTACATCATTATACCCAGATTTGTAACCTCATGGGGCCAGTCATCATCAGATAAGGGAAGGAAGCAATAAAGCGTTGGTGTAAGGTCAAGCAGTGGTTGATGCTGTCAATATATCAAGTGCACAAACAATAACTAATGGACATCTCGTGGAGAGGCGATTACCAAAGTCTCGGTAGGGGAGACTTTC
Organism: Rhagium mordax; assembly: GCA_963680705.1. NCBI lineage: Eukaryota > Metazoa > Arthropoda > Insecta > Coleoptera > Cerambycidae > Rhagium > Rhagium mordax. The sequence continues at coordinate 59,218,286 of OY796659.1, read as the reverse complement.
AGAAGATTGAGATACCCGGTATCAATGATTGTTGGAGATATATACAAACTGATTGTTTTTATTGACTACGTATGGGTCCAGTGGGAAGTCAAGTCATACCTCTGAGAATACTTGATATAAATAAATTGAACGGCACAATATATTTTAAGCGTAAAAATAAATTTTAAAAAATTGTTTATCAATACTTTGCAATTAATTTAAAACGTTTGATGGCTTGCTGGAAAATATTTACAATTTACGTGTTTTTAAGTTAAAATAAAATAACACACTTTCTGATTCAGTCATTTGAAATATATAAAATAACGTAAATTTATAAAAAACAAAAGGTCGATTCTCTAATTAATTCTAATAATTAACTGATGATGTCAACCTGATTGATGAAACGTGGTCTATTGATATCGGGTGGAAATATCAGTGCCAGTGCCACATCAAAAGCTAATCCTTATCTAGATACATTTAGATATATCTATTACGACCAGATTTCTTAATTATAATTGCCATTGTTAAGGTTCAAGTAGATATATAAAAAGTCGTCGCGTATTTCAATCATATTTTGTTCGTATATCTAACGTTGAAATTCCTTCGAGTATTTCAATATAAACATACAATTTACACTTTTCAAGTAGTTCCGCTGCAGCGAATAAAGTAATCACACTAAAGAGATGCATAAAGGGACATATATTTAATGACATCTTCTAAAGTTACTTTGAATATTGAGAAACGTACTTCAAACAAATTTTTCATCGCATTATTCACAGCACCGATCAGAGAACCATATTGGAAGCAAACAAGATAATTAAATTTCCTAATGGGAACGACAAAACTAAACAGAAATCCGCATTGGGAATTCACATTCCGAACGGTTATATACTAAGAGCCGATAAGATTTAATAGCTGCACCTAAACAGATCTCTTTAATAAATATCATCACATTTCATTTCGTCTCCGGAAAGTGCATTTGCTCGGGCGATTTCCTCAAACGTTCTCTTAAAATCGAGATTCCCTTTTTCTCATCATATAAAATAAAGTGAGTTTCCCGGTCGGAATTACTTCGTTTATAAATTCCAATAAGGAATCCACCAAAGAATCGAATTTCATTTCCGTCTCTATTCACCTCCGACGGAAAAAAGTAAGTAATGTTCTGAATTTTCCAAATGCTGTTTGCTTTTTGATATTTGATCTTTCATAACGGCTGAACGTGCCCCAGTCAGAAATTTAATTACTGCATATTTTCTCAATCCGATTCGAATTGATATTTCATTTGTTCCAACATATTTTAGACTACATAAATCGAACCCGTTAAAAGAGAACTAAATGTTGAAGGTACGAAATGTGTATAATCGACTGAAATGTATTGTTCAGAACTAATTTCCATGGCAATGTGAAAAAATAGGGAACGAACGCAACACTAATAATGGCTGTATTCTTCAAAGTAGAACTTTATTTTTATTACAAGCTTTTATTTAATTAACGATATTCTGTGATTATCTAAATATGTAATAGGTTTTAAATTCTTTTTCTGAATTCTGCATATCTGTGGAATGGGAGAGGAGGGCATGGGTGAGGGAGGGAAGAGGAGGGGTGGGGGAGGGGTGGTTCATAGGAACAAATTGTAATATTTTTTGAAATTCTATCAGCCCCTGAATTTTTGCTAGTGTTTTTCAGAACACCCTGTATATAAATCCATAACATTCCAGCACAATTAAAGAAAAATGTGCATGATATTTTGCAACTGTAAATTTGATTAAGAAATAAAACAGTGTTAAAAACACAATAAAATTTTAAAGCCGTACTTTTGACTTGGAGTTAGTGTAATAATTTGGTGCTTTAGAGTACAAAGTAAATTGATAATTCATCGATACTACGAGGTGTGATGACAAAACTATGAAGTAAGTGTTAATTAAAATCAAATTCACACGTTATAACTTAATAATGACTTTATATTTTCTGTCTAAATCAAAGTGACTACGACGCCGACGTGTCATTTTAGTGATAAACCGAGAACAGTTGGCAATTTAAATATCCGAGGTCGTTAAACGTGTTCCATAAGCGTTTAATTACACATATCACTGGTTGTTCAACAACTAAAAAGTTGATATTGTATAAATATTGATGAGCCTTTCATACGTTTAATTATGACATGTATAATATCTGGCGACCAGCAGACGACATCCTTTTTAGTAACGCGTGTGGTTGATGTTCATCATCCACCTCCAGTAACCAGAGTAACAGCTACTGCTATCAAAGAATATTTTAATGATTGCCTGTATATAGCCGACAAATTGTTTTGCTCATTTCTATATATTATGAAGTCACACATCGTATTTGTTGAATAAATAAATGAAACAGCATACAGATGGAATATTAAAATGTTATTTAATATAATTTAATGTTCGGTTGGTTACATAAGGCCAGCTTTATGTTATTAAATATATAAAGAAACCTATAAGAAAGGAATCCGATTTTGCATTACTACCCTCTTATTATTTTAGAAAATTCGAATTTATCGATGGCAAACAAATATTATTTGGGAGACGTTTATAAATATACAGGTACTTCAATTTATTTATAGACGTCCTTTCGAACTGTAAAATAAGTTGTAAAACCTTTAATACATACCATTTGTTGAAGGTACCAAGCAATAAATTATCTACAAACACAAAAGGTTATGACGCGTGTCTCGACAGGTACGGATTTAAGAATTTCATCATTGTCAAACTTGACTTAATGTAACCACAGAATACAAGTGCGAGCAAAATTAAGATCCATCCGTAGTTTATGAGCTTTGGAGATAAATGATGGTTAAACAATTATTTTTGTAACATACTATTCCAATTTGCTGTACCTACAGGTACAGGTACAGTGTCAGTGAGGTAGTCCGGCCCATGCTGGCTTGAAAGAAAGCCGAAATGGGTAAGTAGTATTTCTGTAAATATGCCTGTGTATATTTAGAAGTTATTATTATAGCTACAATCTTTTATAACTTAACCATAAGAACCTGTAAAATTACGTGGTCATTATCATTCCAATAATAACATAAATTACAATAGTGACACTTCTATTTATATTGATGTATTTATGGTATTCCCATTTCCATTTGCACTGACATACATTCATATTTCTAAATTATTATAAGCGCATTTAAATGTATAACTATAAATAATATGACCTATATTAGTAGCTATATTAATAATTTTCGAATATACCGAAGAAAAATAGACTGAAAATAAAATTTATTATCAAAAAAATCAGTAATGTGATAAATTATGGCGCAGCCTATGATGGTTGTATAAAACTGTTGGTTGGTTCATATCTACAATCAGAATAAGGACAAAATGTATGTTACTTTTTTATTACGAACATGTTACATTAAATTAAATTATTATTCAAATGAATTCGTGAATTGGTACAAATACAAATAGCAATCAATACCTACACCTTCGCGTTTAAACATCTAATTTCCATTTTGTCAATAAGTTTGTTAACTGAGAGGTTATAATTAGCTCGCAAGCAACTCTATTCATTTCAAAATGGGGATTTCAACATTTACATGTGAGTAGCATATTAATTACTCCGAGCTATCTGAAAGCTTATTAGTCTTTGTGCGCTTACACAGACAAGAAAATTGAGACAATTAATAGCACTGTTTGAAAACAGCGTAATACATTAATAATCTTGGCTTTGGATTAATTTAAAAATTAACTCATCATAGTCCATTCGGTATAGAAATTAATTTAAATATATGTTTCTGGTTCATATTGGCTTCGTCTCTGCATATTCTAATTACATTTAGTACGTCAGTCTTTTTTAAAGATTTCAGTGTTTTTTTCTGAAAAATCAATAAAATGCTACACTGCGTATTAAGTACCTACCTACGTAATTATTAACCGATAATACATTAGTATGCATTACAAACGCCCGGTATTAAAAATTGTTTCGCCCGTTGTGTTATTAAAAACAGTTTTTTCTGTATCTAGGCTTAATAGAAAATAATGTACCCATTAAATTAAACGTAACAATAATCACATGGCTGGGTAATGCCCAAGCTTTTTGGTAATAGCCGTTATGTATAGAACCAACCATTTGATTTTCCCACATTCAGGGCGAATTGGAAATTCAAAATTTTGTAGTATCGTTCAGTTTAAAAATAAATTGTGTTAAAACAAAAACACCCACAGATTTCGCGAATTGAGTTTAACCTTATGTTCCTGTAAGCATCTCCGAGTATATTAACTCATTAGATCGATGCCTTTCTCTGTTACTAAAAGTGCTCATTTGAAACGTAAAAAACGCATATTGTACACGCACAGTCTATATAGAGAAAAAAAGGGTACCCACTCAATAATTCTGGGGAGAAATTTTGTTTTATATTGTAGAGGAGGTTCCCACAATCATTAATTCACGTTTTCCCTAAAATATCGCCAATTCTATGGCCGCATTTAAAAAAAATGGCGGCCATAGAAAAGAAATAATTGAGAAAAAAATTACATCAAGACGGCGTAATAGCACCGATATATTTGAAGAAAACGTGACTTAATGATTGCTAACAAACAAAGCTCACATCGCTTCAGACGAAAACCACGAGGAGCTGCCCGAAACGTCAAAATATTTATCATGGAAGAAAACCCGGAAACTCCTTTTCAAAAATATCGAAAAATTTGTAGTTTGTTATTTATTAAAAATGTTAAACTGAAATTGTTGCATTTTTTTTTAAGGTTTTGTTATTTTGGGGTTTCCAAAACACTCTAGATTGTTCAACAGTTTTTGTGTATCATTTCTTAATATTAAAGGCGAAAAAACGGAGTTCACGTAAAAACGTTATATCTCATACCAGAGATAAAACAGTGAATAAAAAAGTTCATCGAATGCAAAATGAATAATTTTTCCATAAATGCGAGAATAACCCACACAGGGTGTTTTGAAATCCTGTGAAAAAACTTAGGTTTCAAATTCTCCATTAATTTCCAAGGGAAAAAGTCACCATTGCTTCCAACTAGGGCTCATAAAGAATGAATTTTGCTACAAACTGAAAAAAAACATGTTTATATTGGTCCACCGGTTTAAAAACTAAGGGGCTTTAAAATTACCCAAAAAATCGAGTGCGGCACTTTTTTGGAACTGAGTGTATATAAATGATATACCCACGTATAAAGTCAATATTGATCATTGCACACAATGCAAAGTTTGGGATCTGTCAAAGGGAAAAATAAAAAAAATTGAAAATACATTTTTGTATTTAAATTAGACATCTTGTGTGACTCGACTTTAAAACGGTGTATCCATTACCGATATTACAGCGGGTGAAAGCCAAAGAGAAAAGGGAAAGAGTAAAAAGTCGTCCCTGCCATTCGACAAACACTCATTGACGAAAATAATAGCCATTATTGTTAAAACGATGGCTTTAGAAAAGCTTTTAGCGAAGTAGAGTGAAAATAAAACAATCGCCATAAATAAAATGGGCTTTATAGCTCTGCTTAATATCCACATCAATAAATATTGAAAAATCATTTTAAAACGACCGTAAAGTGCAGCTCAGCTGAGTTTACATCGCAACACACATGAAAATGTTTTATTGCTATATGGAGAATGTGCTAAACTTTGTTAACCGTAAACGTTCTTATTGTTAAGTAAATACTCGCGCGTTTCACACTGATTAATATTCGTTCGTCGCACTCAGCTGTCGAATAATTAATTAAAACTATATTGCAGAATTCAGTACACAATAGTAGAAAGCGTTGTGCAGGGTGTTAAATAAATTTCATCTGTCTCAGCTCCAGCAAACAAATAGTTCTCCATATGTTGCTGTCAGTTTTTCTAGCTTGAATTTTTGTACTATTTATAACAACCGAGCAGTAGCATTGTGAAGCAAAAGTCTAGTTTTTATGTCCGGTATGACAGCGTCATGTTACTTTTACGAGTCTTAACATCTGCACATTTAAAAACCTTTATAAATTTCATCTTTAATTCATTGGCAATTTTGATGCTGTCTTCAATGTGATACAAGAAATCATTGGAATTGTCATTAATTCGATTTTCTGCATTATTCAATTTTTAGCCATATAAGATAGAAATTATAAAAGCAAATAACTGTAAAACAACTAACTACACTTCTTAACGCAGCAAGTGGTCGACATTGCATTTCCACAATGTTCAAGGCATTTTATATTGGTTTGATATTTTTCACTCAAATAAAGAGAACACCGAGAATATTTGTTGTGTTATAATAAAAAAATAAATTGTACCTCAAATATACGAGACGTGCTCAAAACATAATTTTCCAAAATTTTAACCTGTACTCAAAATGTCATAAAATTTGAAAAATATTTGTCACTTTCGGTGGAAGATGAATAATACTTACTTAAACATAGTAGGACTATTGACAAGCGAAGTTGCGCAATTTTATACCCAATGATATGCCGTGATGAAATCAAGAATATCTTGTATGGTTTTTGACTTATTTTAAAAAAAAAACAACAAAATTTTGCGTTTTAATTTTTGTTTTTTTTTTAGGTTTGTTTGAAGAGATATCAAAACAACGTGTGGCATAATATCGTTAGAATCGAGATGAAAAATATTAATAAACAAAAAAACAATATCAGGTCCGTATTTGAAGAAAAAAGAAACAAAGGGGTGGCCTAGATCTGAAAAAACGTTCTATTCAAAATATTTTAACTCTATGTTGTAGAGCTGGAAAAGTCGCAATGAAAGAGTTCTTCCAGTTTTTATTATCAAAAACCAAACAAGATATTCTTAATTTCACCACGTTTCCGATATCCCAATGGTGCGAGCATCGAATTTGACAATGAAAAACAATGAGTTTTGAGTGCTCCTCGTATATTTGACGTAGGATTTTTTACTTCGCCAAATTTCGAATTTCCGGGAAAACCCTATAACCAATTTTCACAGATTATCCTATACAAAAAAAAAATTTGAATAATAAATAGTCGAAGAGAAAAAAGGACAGTTTCTGTATTGTCAGGTGCAGAGCTAATGTAATTAACTGCAATTAGTAATTTAATTTCCCTATTAAATTCGTGCCTATTAATTGCCATAATTAATTATCTTCGAACTTAATACGTAATTTGAATTTGTGTTTATTTTAAATAATTTACCTTTCTCTTATTAAAAAATGAAATAAAACCCTTTAAAAATAATTCAAACATGGTGAAAATAATCGAGTGATTAATTAAGAAAAATGGTTACTACGAGGGTTACTAAATAATTAAATTTCATAAAGTAGTAGATAGTTTCTAATTCCTAATTAAATTGTTAAAAATGTAAACTGCCCATCTAGTGGGGTGTAATAGAAAACAAAAAAATCCATATACCTATTTTTTTATTTAAATATTCAATACGAAAAATGTATTTCGGATTTCGGGTGTAATAAATAACTATTTTGTTGAGGATTAATTTTATCGTCCAGCAGTTCGTCGTCAAAATCAAATTCTGAAATATTGTGGAAATTTCAGCATCGAAATATCTCACAGGCAAGCCAAGCTTTTTGCTGACCTTTTATCCATAATTAAAGTGCAGAGTCCAAGCGGTGTGTTTTTCAGACCCGGCCCATTCTATATGACATGTATCCGATTGCATGTTTCAGTTTGTCACATGGCGTTTTTGTACCCTTGTACACCATATGTCAAGAGTTAAATTTAAAACCCGGAACTATAGCCGACAGGTCACAACAAACGTTACTATGAGACCTTGTAGATGAATAATTTATTAATTAATTCGGGATCCAAGTTTAACGTAGTTTTTTATATCAAAATATTCGTTGGATAGGGTTAAGCAGTAGTTTTTCTCTCTCCAATGAGATCAATAACACAAGTAGGATAAACCATTGTTCAAAAATCAAAAAATTTAACAAAGTTACCCAGCCTAAACAAAAACCATGACCATGTAGGAGTATATTTGGAAATATTTTGATACCTAGTACGGTATGATAACCAGAGCAAATTAAGGTCGTTGATTATTTAAAAAAATATAATTTTATGTTCGTATGAGTTGCTTTAAATATATAAAATGTATGCTAATAAACCAAAAATATCAAACAGTTTACATAAAAATATATAATATTGAATACATATATAAAATAATTTTTTCCTTTTTTTCCCTGTACTTTATTAAATCTCAGAGTACTTCCGCTACAAGGCTATCTACCGACGCCGACGCCAAAAGATAAGTTTTATCAGTGCTTGGAAATATTGTTAAGACCGTACATTATCGTGGGGACATTAATGCTTACACACACGCACAACTAGAATATTTTATTATCAAAAAATGTGGAAAAAAAATATTTATTTTCCCCAGGTAGAACTACCTGACTAAGATTTTCTCGTTGGATCAATTAAAGCAGACTAATTTCTGTTTTGTATATTTTCCTATTTATCTCCGATTATACAAAAGCAATCAACAATTATTTTGACTTTATTTAAACTCGTTGATTAAAATTAAGTAAATTCAAAGAAACCCCAAAGAAAAATGCTAAATATTAAATTTAACAAAATAAAAGTAAAAAAATGACACAAAGAGCAACTATTTGTCTTTGAGTTAATAAATTTAACAGACAATCATGGTGGGACACACCATAGAATGCAGAAATATCGCCTCTGCGGTTTTTTAAGCGCTGATTATATAAAACTTGAATACTTCAATCCGGATTTAAATTTGCTTTCAATGTAACAAATTGAGGAACACAACAATGCTCCACGGATTATAATTAAATATTAAATTGATTTTATAATGTCACAGCTATCAAGTCTGAGAAAACAGCTAATGTTTGTCATTTATATAAACGGTGCTCATTGGCGGATAGAAATATTACGATGGGTGCGGTAGATTGGAATTCATAAAAAAGAACACGATTGCTTCAACATTTTAAATGTGACAAGTGCGGTGGAACATGATTGATATTTATCGCTTGTGGATTTGGATACATGTAAATAGGCGCAGCACTCGCAGCAGCTTCTCTGAATCACGATTATAGTGAAACGTTTAAAAAAATATACGTTTTGCTGCAAATAACAAAGTGCGGAGGACACTTTTGGAGCCAATGACCTTCGTAATATATCTTATAAAGTATACCTATCATCGTTTAGATAATTTAAATGACCCATGAAAACTAATAATATTATTACTATTATTGGGATCTAGGCATGACTTAAATCCCCTTAAGAGAAAGACATCCGATTTGGGAACACCATAAGGATGATAATGGAAAATTATTACCCATCAGCGCCTTCACCAAATACAATAGAGCAAAAGTATGAATAGAGCAGTAAAATTCTGTAAAGATCACAAAATGATTCCATGGTAAACACATAGCTAAAGCTATTCTTTTATAAGTATATAAACTTTAACAGATATGGTGACATTTGGGGCAATAAGTACAAGTCTATATCAGTGAATAAATTAGGTACCTATATGTGTTGATCATTTTATTGCAGGAAAACCTCGAGGAAAACATTAATTATTAGGTGCAGAAACATACTTTAATAACTGACACAGAAAGCAATAAAATAACTTGTGGCAACTGTTATTGTTAATAAGTGGTTATTGACCTAATAATAAATATCATAGAGGTACCAGGAAATTTACCAGGTACAGGTGAAAACAGGTCAGTTGAAAGAATAACTATTAACTAATGTTTTACAAAAATGGGTATTTCTATATATTCAAATCATTGAAAATATTTCGAGATGGGAAAATTCCCAGAAAGTTTCCATTGAAAATTTCCGAAACTTTCCGGAAACTTTCCTTTTTTCTTTTTCTTATTCAAATTGTATAGTTTTCTTTGAGCTTTCTAAAAATACCCAATATGGCTTATTAGGTTAAAAGTACCCCTACCTTTAATACAAGAAAATTGAAATAAACCCTGAATAAAGCATTGATTAAGGGATGAACAATATACGCGATGCAAATGGTAAAATGCGAAACCAATTCTGGCGGCGAGATTCTCAGTAAGGTTTCAATTGAAATCAAAATGAGAATACTGGCGACAAAAGAAATTTGCGAAAAAAAAAATTCGTAAAATCTCCCTGCCGGTTCTGAAAAATATATTTGAATTTTTTTTTTTTAATTATCAAAATAATCGCTCTAATTTCGCCGGGGTTTTTCGAGTACTTTGTGTCCCAAAAGGCTTTTTCCGGACGCTTCTTATTGAAGTCCTCGCGTCGGGAAAATGTGTTAGGCTATATTTCGTTGCGATGTGTAGAACATTTAAAATGTTATTAGCGTTTCAATAGCACCGTGTCGAAGAGGTTTGTACAATTTGCGAAATTAAAAAGATACGATACCAATGGCCGCTGGATGCGCGTGCAGAACCCTCCAAATGCGTGCGCAGGACTTGACAAAACTATTTAAAATTTTAACGTCAACGGGCGCCCCTCCTTCACTTTGACATTTAAACGTCACTTTGATCGTTTTTTGACAGCTGTCACAAAAAATTTTTTGCCCAAGAAACCGTCACTTTGACAGCTGTCACCGAAAACGCAATTTTTTTTTTTTTTTTCAAGAAAACGTCACTTTCACATTTTTTTGCAGCCGTCACCAAAAAATCTAAAAAATGTTTTTCTTCAAAAAAAAAACGTCAGAATTTTTTTCTTCTTGATTTCGCCCCGAATCGTTTAACTAATCCGGTAGCCAGCCCCTGGATCGTCTAGAACCCACTTTATTCTCCCGCAAGGGCCGTTTCATTATTATTTTTTAAATACAGCCCCGCAGGGGCTCCTTCGTCACTTAATTCATCCTGTAGTCAGCCCCGCAGGGGATGGATCTTCTAGAAACTATTGTTTCATTATTTTTTAAATATAGCCCCGCAGGGGCTCTTTGATCGCTTGATTCATTCGGTAGCCAGTTCCGCAGGGGATGGATCTGGAGGGGTCGATTTATTATTACTTTCCTAAAAATATAGCCCCGCAGGGGCACTTTTTAAAAACAAAAATTCGTAAGTGAACGGCCTCAAAAATTTTTAGCAGGAGGCCGAAAATTTTTACGGGCCCGTACGGCCCGGAAAAAGACAGCTTTTTTGGATTTTTCCAATTTTTATGCTCCTATAATCCCAAATTTTTTTTCACTCCCCTGCCCCCGCGACTCAATGTCGGACTCTACTTTTTCCTCGAAATTTTTCAACCGTTTTTCAACTAAGACTAGTTTTTTGCTTTTGAAAAAAATATTAATTTTTGGAAAAGTTTGAAATGTTTAATGGCTTAAATATTAGTTTTAAAAAATTTTACAAATTATTCAAAATTAATCAAAGACAAACTGGGTATTTTGAGGTTACATTACGTGACGTGATCTGCAACATCAAAGGGAATATTTCCGGAAAGTTTCCGGGAAACTTCAGGTAACATTTAAAGGAAAGTTTCCTTTACTGTATTATTTCTTCCCGGAAACTTTCCAATTTTGGAAATATAGCGAATTGGTAACAGAGCAAAGAACAGTTAATGAAAATGACGAAAAACGGAAAATTTTATGAAGTGTGTGTATTAAAATTACCGGATTATTCTTCTTTCATCTTTCTTCAGAGGTTTAACTTAGGGCAGACTCGTTTTTTTAAACAAATTCATTATATTTTTAAAGACGATTTTAGAACAACACGCCCAAATAATACATAAGTAAAACTTTTCTAGCAAACTACAATTTTATGAATTAGGTATCTTTATTTTTATCGGATATAAATTGAAATTATTTCTAAACATTTTTCCAGTAAATTAACCCACTGAAGGTTACAAGGAAATGATGCTATATTAATTTATGTTGACTATAAGATATTCTTAGTGATAGATCAGACTAATAATGTATTTTACGAAAGAAAAGGCTTGAAGTTCACTAGACCTTGTTAGGTTAAATCAGGCAGAACACTAGATAAAGGACAAAGTAATTAATAATCATTGCTAGGATGAAAAGAAACCACCTAGAACTCCAAAGCTCCTTACAATATCGCTATCAGGAGCGCCGGAGCTTAATTAGTTTTACTACAAAGTATATAAGTTAACCGGAGTAGACGCTACCAAGTTTTAAATCCTTTTATACGACGTGTGTCATCTTAAAATCTTAGAAAACAATAAATCAACGTCTCCAGTACAAAACGGGTGGTACTTGGTAAATACAAGGGCCCCGCGTAAAAGTTTGGTGAATTGCTCGAGCGTTACATGATAGTCGAGCAGCTTTTCAGTTGAATAATTACGTCGCTCTTTTAAAAAGCTCTCCCAGTCCTGCGAAAAGTTAATCTCGAGATAAAAACTTTTATGGCTGGTCTTACGGCAAATTGTTTTCTAACTACGTACATTGACGACCTGAAGTAATTGCCTTATTAGATAGTTTGCCTCATAACGGGACCATTAAAACATATTGGTCTCTATTATGATGTTAACGAAAAGATAAAACAATATTTATACTTTTACAAAATTAGGTACATAACTAAAAGAAAATTTTCGCTGCTAATTTTAGCGAATTTACTGACGCTGCAGATACACCGTTTAATCCATGATATCCTCAAAAGCAATTCTTTTCAACTTCCAAACTGGCCAAAGTGTTCTCCAAATAATCCTTATATAGTCTCTTTGGATCTGGCATGGTTTTTAAAATAATTTTTTTCCGCTGTATTTTGCCACTTTAAACGGTAGAACTTCAACAGTATAATGTTCCTATTTATAAATTTAACAAATTTGTTAAATATAAAGGCGTACTTACTTAAATTATAAATTAATATAATTTGTCTGATTTCTGTGATGTGTTTATATAAAAAATATCACAAAAAAATTGCATATTTTTCATGCAATATACGCGTAGGTAGGTATTAACTAATTACTATTTCAATAATTAACCTGTCTGTGATGAAAACTCTTGGTCAACGAATTTCACGTCATTAGATGAAGTAATTAGGGTGTTTAAAATATTCATGGGTTGGTTATACTATTGGGAAGCAGCTGTTGTTTATGTAGTTATATACACTTTACTCTTGAAGTTTACTACCATGAAGGTCCTTTTTTATTACTGAATGGATCGTTAAATAAATCGGCAATACTTTACAGTGACATTAATTTGTTATTAATAATTAAAATGTAGTAAAAACACAACGAGATAAAATAAAATAAATATGATGGCATTACCCAGAATGGTTATGTTATGAAATAAGTGGGTATACATTTGAAAATATACATTTCAAAATATGGCAGTAATGTTGCTTTTATATTACATAATTTCTAAGCATTTTCACTGCAAACGATATTTTATATTATACATAATAAATATACTTATCTCCATTTTCATTACAAATAAAAATTAAAATCCACTATTTTCCTTTTGTATTTATGCAACCCGATCATCATCCAAATGTACAGAAAACTTTAAACTTTCACTTCAGTCGAATATCGAGTGTCTAATTTTTGGCGAATGCGACGGTGATACGGTCGCCAACTCCATTAATTTGCTTATAACATTTAAAAACAATGGCAAGCTGACACCGATTCCCTTTCAAGGGGCAGCTTTTGAAACGGGAGAAATAAATTTAGCTTTTCAGAATTAACAGTGACACGGCCGTTCTGTAAGCTATGTAAACAATAGATCCCATATAAACAACACGTTGTGTAAATGTATGGCTTGATAAATTACACACCTTCGAGATAATTATTTAAAAGTGCATTTACCAACCGAGTTGACACCGTTCCCAACGCGCTGATAATAAATAACCGTGCATGTAACACGTACCACGTAATTCAACATAGTGGAGATTGTGTGTCTATATAATTAATTACATAAACATGTGTATGCTTAGTGTATGCACGCGTTTTGTTGTCCATTGTCTTCTATTCAAATCAAGTACAATGGGAAAACGAATCGTTGTGATGGGTTGATTTTCTTCCCTTTTCATAACAGGATAAATGGCAGAGGTTTCAGTCAAAAATGTTTTTTTTGGACGTCAACGAAACCTAGATATAACAAGCACCAAACGTATCTTTTATCCTCTTACGGAGAACCGATAAGGTTTAAACTCTGGAGCCAGTTCATCATCAAAAAAAAAAAAAAAACAATGGCTTTGAGCACAGTCGTGTTATATGAACGGCTACGTAAGTCTAAGCAAATATGCAATGTAGTTTCTTAATATGGGGTTAATTAAAATAATACCTAATTCCACCACAGATGAATACAAAATCTTGGAAATGTCATTCAGCTACTTGCTGATGGTGGAAAATCGATTTTCAACTAACAAAAACAGAATACAATTAACTAATAACTCTTAAATTATCAAAGAACATCATATCCAAAATTCAGCTCATTATTAAGTAGCTGGAAATATAGGTAATTACATTTTGCTACTTCACTTCACCAAATTCCAGAATAGAATATGCTGCTTTTTAAAAATCTACGAATATTTATTTAAACAGAATACGCCTCTAAATTATACTGATCGTAGCTAAAAAAGTCGCACATCATCCATTATTGTTGGACGTTTGGCTGCGGTTGTTTAAACCGTATTAAATACTATTGGATATCTGATTATTTTATGAGCTCATTTCGTGCATATTAAACACAAAGCTTCATTAAACATTACCCAGCTAATTAGATTGATTTGGTCGAAATTTCAATCCATGTGTTAATTATAGGCGTACATCAATAGAATTAGCTTTGCAACGTTGCGCGGCCGCTGTCAATGTATTGACGTTGCACGTTTGATTGATATCAGGATACGAATACTAATAACCATTAGTTAACGCAAAACGCCCGACGGCATATTTGGCCGGAAGGGAAAAACACGTACGGTTCGAAACGCTCTTCTATTTCATCGCTTTGTCTACGATTATTGTCATCATCATTATTCACCAATAACCGACTGGTCCGAACTGTCGCTATGTGGATTACGATTGCAGCTCGATGTTAATTCTGTTTACATTGGTAGGTTTTATTTTTGTTTTTATGCAAATAGAAATTTCCGTTAGCGCAGAACGGGCCTTTGTTGTTTTACATGGAATATTATAATTTCGATTTATCCTATCCACTCGAAAGCCATGCGAATGGAAAGCCCAAATATAAATAAAGCAAACTCAACAAAGCTCCATTATTAGCGTGCCTAGGCAAAAAATAATCACGCATTCTGAATCAGAAGCCCGCTACGTATTAATTAAAATATATAACGTTGATTTTATTTTTTAACGGTAACGTTTATTTTAGACTGCGTTCATGTCATTTATTTTAAATTCATGCACCTGACATACTCTCAAAGATGCCAAAAGTTTTCACGTTATAAAAAAATGATTTATATAAGGACAAATTCCTCGTATTTAAATTATATTACCGGTTCATTAAAAGTGGAAGCAAGGAATAAATGCTTTGTTTTCTAAAACATACAAACAAAGAAGGCCATTTTATTGATTTCCCTAAATTTTGCATCCCACTCATCCACTACCCACTTCTTCATTTATTACGAAACATTTCCTTTTATTGATGTCCTTTATAACTTGGCATGAAAATATATAATTCAAAGCGAAATAAATCACACGCAATCTCCTTAAAACGCATTTTATTGGAGAACTCAATCAAAACAACTACTGATTCAGCTAATACCAAATCCGTTAAACTATAAGAATAAAAGTTTAACATATCTCTTTTGCCAATATAAAACCCCTTGTCAGTATCATCAGTAAACAAAATTAGGTACTGCTTAATATTTTGCCAAATAACGTGGCTTGAAAACTTTGGACTGACCAACTGAGGCGTTAAGCAATCCAACGTTGACTTCGCCTTAATACATCAAAAAATCTACAAAACAAGCTGCAGAATGTTGAGTGGTTCCACAAGTCCACGTAATTCTTCAACCTACTTTAAAGACAAACGTAATTGACATAGAAATTATATATACATCAAGAAAAAACATACTTAATGTTGTGTGCCTTACATCTATTTTCTACTAAACGTATGGAAACGCTCGGACCATCATAGCTTAGTTCGTTTTAGAAGAAGACCACAACAAGATGGTTGAAACGTCAAGAATTCAAAATAATCAATGGGGAAGAGAATCCGGAAACTCTTCTACAAATAACCTCCTCAGTCAAAAAGGGTAGACCTACTACGTTAACAAATTCTGCACCAATTGTTTCTAGTTCTACTTCGACACTAAACCTTAAAAAAAAATACACTGCATAAAGATCACTGCAAACTAAACCTCGAACTAAACAGTAACTAAAATCTCGACCGTGGAAACAAATCACAAATCAAGATCGAGACAACACAGTGCGCACGCCTATAGAACAGGGAACAGACAATTGTTGACAGCATGTGAAAATGTATAAATTCAACCAATGTATCCTAAGACCATATGGATCAACTCATGAATTCTTCATCTAAAAAACATCCCAATTTGTTTTAACTGTCACCAAAACGTTAGCAGACCTCATTTAAAAAGTAATTAATTGCAAATCCATTAACTCCACATTGTATACTCTTAATTATGTTCGAGTGTGTAAAACATGCAATCATCACAAAGCCGCTCGTCGACGCAACTCTCGGTTACCGATGGATCGGAGGCGTCAGTGCAAACACAGTCTCAAATATTTCTATAAACATTTAGGTTTAATCGGACTGCAGTGCAATTAAAACTAACTAACCGTACAATAGACACTGCTAGAATTGACGTGAAAGCAAACCACCCCACAACTCTTTCAGCCACATGTATAATGAGGACCAAACCGAGGGGGTGAGTGTTTGAAGCAAGGGGTTTTATAATTATCTACTCAACGTGGCAATAAAATTTAGGAAAAAGTGTGCTTTGTTGTGAGCTTACTAAGGTACTAAATTATAAATGTTTATATTCAAGTGCAACGAGACTGAGTACAAGTGCAGGTAAAAAAAATAAATGCGACAAATTATTAAATGTGGAGTGACACGCTTCTAAAATAGATAATTTGTTTTCAGCTTGCTTAAGTATTCTGTAGGTTTTTTTAAATATCCAAAAATTTTCCATACATTTTTATATAAAGTCGTTATTTCAAAAAAATTACGTCATTTTAAAGAATGATTGAATTTTGGTATAAACGAACCAATATCGTTTTAAGATTTCTTGATTGCATGTACCATGTTAACGACACATCCTGTATATTTGAGTGTTTTATCAGTATTTAGTCTGTGGTGTTCCATTCACATTTTTTTCCATTTGGCGTGAATATTTTTCTTCATTAGGTATTCACTTCAAATATTAACTACCTACTAAGTTTTGGTATAAAACAAATTGAGAAACAAATACCATATTTTATTATATAAAATATCAAAGTTTTATATTTATGGCTATATTCCAGTAACTTCAGGATGAATTTTGGCACCGGATTTAATATTCATCCAACAGCTGTACATGGGCGACTTTGGTTTGTTGAACTAGGCACCTGTTGAAGAGGCCTCCAGATACCTATCAGAAGTCGACGGCCAATTTAAATTAATAAGCCAAAAGTTACTGAGCAAACTAATTAATACGTTACAATTTACCAGAATGTGGTACGTACCGTAAATCCAGCATTAGATTTATCACTTGCAGAATTATTGGGGGAATTTGTTTTTAAAATATTGAATCAATACCCATATAAAGATCAATATTCATCAAATCCTAGAGCTTACTTGCAATGCGTGATAATCATAATTTTGAAATTAAGCTCAATGTTTTTTAAACAAAATCATTGTGAGTAAAGAATAACAAAGAGGCGCAACCGAGCAGGTTTCGAGATTTTAGTATTGTATTTCTTTTCCAATAGCTTCAGTATTGTCGTCAATTTTTAGGGTTATGCAGTCAAGTTATAAATACCTTTCTGTAGCAATAATAATTGATGACAATCGTGAAGCTATTGGCAAAAATTTCGAAACCTGCTTGGCAGTGGCCTCTTTGTTATCCTGCAATGGTCAATAGCTTCGTACACAATTGTTCTATTTATTTCACGGTAAGTATAACCCACTGCGAATTTTCCAAACTTTATATATTTCATTATGAACGTAGGTAAAGAGTTATTCTAAAAGTAATTCCCACTTAATTTTATCATGAAACTGAATATCTTAATTTACCTTTTTTATCGACCTCTATCAAAACGGATTATATTTAATGTGCATTAATATTCCGTCTTTGCAATTTTCGAAGTTCGCAGCTTTATCGAGCAAAATGAGCTTAGGGGAAAATCGCAATTTAGAGAACTAATTAAATGCGGGCAAAACGGATCATCGGTCCTTTTAGGTATTTTCTTGTTTTCCAATTAATATCACGGTTTCGGATGTCTTTTTTTGTTCCAATCTCGCCGAGCTGCAGCAGTCCTATCCGAAAGTAATTTAATTTGCATTCAGGCAGCATCGAGCGACAGAGCCAACTCAACTCGAAATGATGGAATCGGATAATTTAATTAAACTGAAAAGTGCCCCGTCGTCCCTAATTTCGGAATTTCCCGTGTCATTATTATTCGAATTAATGCAGGTTTGTTAGCTTGACAACTGATTCGCTTTTATTGTCGAATATGTCACTTGAAACCTCCTTTAGAAAAAAATTGGCGACCATCGGATTTTCCCCCGAGGCGAAAAATAATTGACAGATTATACTTTTCCGACAGAAGCATTATATTTCTTTTGTTTTATTTGCGATGAAACGCGACATTTATTTTAAAATAAAATAAAGCATCAGGTAACATGACATAAAAATGAGAATTCAGTGGTAACCATTTATGTGTGTTTGTCTGTTCATCCGCAGTTTCTCAACACCTAAATGAGGTCAATTAAGATTGAAATGTAGAAATTTTGGTAACACGAGATCCAATTATTGTATATCAAAAAAATTGTTACCTCTAATAAATTGTAAAGATTACTATACAGGAACTTGCTTAAGAGGTCGTAAATAAAATTTTAAGTGTAGCTCTTCCAATAAAGTAGGTAGGTACATTGGTAAAGGTGACATTGAACTGACAGTTTCCATTTTACACCAAAACATCCAACGCCTAACTTGATGCGCGCCTCGGCAACCAAGTAGCCATCATTAATGATTAAACCAGTTCCAAAAATCGTCCGAGGATGACAACTTAGCTGCGTTAAGTGGAAACCACATCAGTGAAAATAGTATGAAATAAAACCGAATTTACATGCATATGGCGGTTAGTAAATTTCGATTTTACGATTATATAATCAATAAAACCAGGTCAGTGTAATGCTCTTCTCGAATACTGCTACTTAGTAGCAATACTAAAAACGGTCGAAGGCAACTGCATGATCGCTACTTATATTATTTCGTCGTAAAGACCATTTACGATTTCATATCTAGAATGGGAATCGCCGCCGTAAAATCACATGAGTGGAAAGTTGCCTTGGGGGTATATTCGTCAGATATATATGACGTTAATGGCGTCGTCAGTCACAATATCTAAGGAAAACTGGAACGACACAGATAATTTCAGAGGAAGAAGGTCCCAGATGTCGTTCATGAAATTTAATATCATCAAGTTCCTAAACGCGAACATATATATAAAATTAGATGTAATAAAGGCGTATATATAATGGAATGAATAAATTTCCCCTAACACGTGCTTGTTGGGTAACTACGTATTCATTTGGTG
The DNA here is from genome assembly GCA_963680705.1 of Rhagium mordax. NCBI lineage: Eukaryota > Metazoa > Arthropoda > Insecta > Coleoptera > Cerambycidae > Rhagium > Rhagium mordax. Next base: position 59,198,718 of record OY796659.1, on the reverse strand, counting down.
TTTTAATCAATACATTATTCTACCTATCGGAAGCATATTTTAGGCGTATCAACCTGGGAAAGGTTCGTTTATGTTTTCAATTTATTATAGATATTGAGATTTGCCGGCTATTAAACGTAGGTATACTTATATTATATGGTTATGGTATTATGTGCAGAGTTATAGAAATAATTTTTAGCTCAGATTTAATCGTTGATAAATTTCATGTTAGGATCCTTTCACATAGGGGAGTCCATTTCAAATAATTATATTATAGTACCTACACAAATTTTGCCGACGAGTGTATATCAGGGTTGGAAAAAAAATCAAAAATCAATGATGATAAAAATCGAAAAATTGTGATTTTTTTTTTTTTTTTAATGAATGTAGTTGAGGGACTCCAGGGCTGGAAAAAAATCACGAATCAATGCAATCGAATTTACGAAATTAATTTGGAGTGGAGAAAACCGGAAAATTAGTGTCTCTGTACAAATAGATATTATAATGAAAATCAGTGGGCAACAATGTTAATGTTAATAATCAGTATTAAGAATATTTTATGGTTTCGTTTGCATTTTGTAAAATAAATAATATTGATTTAATTTGTTTCGTATTTCAACTATATTTGCTAAATAAATGGTAAATCCGATATTAGATTTTTCTTTTGAATTTAATAATCGATTAAAATAAAAAAAACACTTGGTTAAAATCGTTGATTTAAATCGTGATTTAATTCAAATTATTTAAATCAGGAGATCCGTGGTGTAGGTATATGAACGTTATAATTAAAAAAATACGATTATAGATTACAATTTTTTGTAGAATCCTTTTTAATACCATTTATTCTAGTGAATTGTTATTAAAAAAAACTCGTAATATTTTTTATCTACGCTCATTATATATGTATAATGACAGTAATATGACACTGATTTCCACAACATAATGACACTAGTGCGATATATATTTATCGCACGCATTTTATAAAAAAAAGTATGCAAACCGCCGGTTGCTAAGGAGACATCAACAAACAGCTATTGTTATTAACTTAGTTATTACTTGTAGATACTGTGTGGTGTTGACAATAAATAATATTAATTGATTAATAGTTTTTTGTATAAAAAAATTAATAAGTAGAGCGAAGATAAAACCTTGTATATAAAGGTGCATTTACAGCTACCGAACGAAGACGAATGAACATTGGGCGAATGGCCGAATTCGCATGATGTAAACAGTTTATAGCATGCGAATTCGGTGCGAATTCGGCCATTCGCCCAATGTTCGTTCGTCTTCGTTCGGTAGCTGTAAATGCACCTTCATACGTTGCCATATCTGTATTTTCTGTTTACAAAACTCACCTTCGGTTCGTTCTGTAAACTCCAGACGCGTGCTATAAAATACCTCATATTATGGCACTTATAATATAAATAGCTATTATATAATTTCATTACATATAGGGTGTTCTTAAAAGAGGGAGTAATAATTTTTTTTCCAAACAGTTAATAAAAGTCTCTGTTTAGATAAAAAATAATGTGAAGTGGGTTTTATGGTCAGTTTCAAGTTATCTTTATACACAAATAATTGTGGGAAAAATTCCCTTGTGTGTTATAAAGACAATATAGAAAACGCAGAAAATGCAGAAAATGTAGAAAATATAGAAAATATAAAAAATATCGATATATAAAATACAGAAAATTTAAAAATATAGAAATGGCAGGTTTCAAATATGAACATCTCATTTATTATTACAAAGAATATTTCACTTGAAAGATTTAATTAATTAACTGTTAAAAAATCATACTATCGAGAACACTGTATAGAAGAGGGAAAAAAGTTATCTCGTTATTTGATGACTATACGCATATGCAATAAAGTAAACGAGGGGCACGAAGGCGTATTTAAAAAAGAAAATCATGTGATATTTTTATCGTGGGAGCAAAATATTCGTCGAGCAGAATCAATAATCAATTCACCAAAACAAACAACGAATAAATCCCCGTCGGTTGTAGCGTGCTTCTCAAATCTCCCCTTATCTATTGCCCCAAATTTGCCAATAAATCATGATTGCATTCGCAGCTATAGAAGAAGAGGTAAGCGGCCGCTGGCGATCGATATCAAGAGCGATCGCCCGTTCTCGCGCCCTTCTTTGTACATCTCTCCACCAGGTTGTTCGCCCCGTCCGCTAAAAACGATTACCTTTGTATCAGACGTTCAAATGATGTTTGCTGCAAACACCCTTATCTTTACCGCCGCGCTTTGCTGCCAAGTGCCTGTCTTACTTGCTGGCGGCGAGACGACCTCTTCAATAAATTGCACATGCAGTATTTGTGTTTGTGCACAAACGGTGTTCTTTACGTGCGATTTCTTTCAGCAAGCAGATTATTGTGCAGATTTTCTCAGTCCGGCCGGCCGTCCCATATGACACTTGCTTCACCTCCATTATCTTACTCCTCACAAAATGCTAACATATCCCTAAATACAGTATTTTCAAATAAAATTACTTGATATCGAGAAGCAAACCTGGAATGTAACCGGGAGTTTGTTATGCATCACCCGCTCTCGCTATAAATATGATTTAGGAAATTTGACCACATTATTAGCGGTAGTATTTACACAGTTCATAAAATTATTTTAAATATATTATCCTGGCACAAGTCCAAACCGCCATTCACTATATTACTTATAGACCAACCATGTTCTTGTTGGCAAATATGATTATATAGTCTCTCTTCTGGGGCGTGATTTTGGACAATTCAGAAATTTCTTGCCTTGGCCATATATGAAAAGACATTTGATGTTCAAGCTTTATTTACTGACTAAAAACAAAAACGAGAGTATATAAGGTTCACATACCGATGATGATAAATCGGTGATGTAGAGTTCAGCAAGTTGAATCGTTATCTGATGCAATAAATTTTATTCTACCTACTATATCATGCTCAGATAATTAGGAATCAAAAAGCGACTGAGTTAACGGAGAAAGGATGACAGGAAACTATTCACAAAATAATTGCAATCGTACGTTCTTCAGTGATGAATCCCTGTCTGCAGATACATGCAATACATTATAAAACCAAATTTGGTACAAAGCATGCATGTGACAAAGTCGTATCTGACAGCTTTCGGAAAGAGGAGTCACATCTATTCCTATGTCAAAGGCCGCAAATTCTTCATCAATTAAATAGTGTCGAAAAAACAGTACTATGGAAATCTTGCACTACCTTGCTTTTCGAGACTACCACCGACATTAAAATGTATACTCAAGGACAAAATTATATCCGTAAAAAATATTTAAGTTTGGTTATTATTAATTCAATAAAAATTTTTAAAATATGTAGATATAACGGTAATGGACGATTTTAAACCAAAAAATTCTTGTTAAATTGACACCTCTCTATTTATTTTCGGATCGATTTACAATTTTTGGTCAATTGTACGAAGTTACAATTTTTAAATAATTTTACTGAGCCAGTAGCCTATTGCGACCAAAAATGAATGCGAGTGTAACGAAGTGATTTTTCCAGTCAAGGAATGTCTGTTTTTGCTTTAAATATTACCGTCACTTGAGTACACCCTGCCGCCACTTTTTAGTAAGTAAGTCCTGTTTTAGTTAAGTTAGTATTGAGTTGTATAAACCCGCTGGTAAACAAGCAGTCAAGTTGATTAATTGATTAATTTTCGTTACTCCCCGGTATAATTAAAATTCGTGAATTATTATAAATAATGACCAGTCGGAAACCAAAATCATTAGTTACTAAAACCGATTAAAATCGAGATTAAAATATTAATCTGTGTCCATTTTAATCCGTTTCTTTTTGCAATATAGTCTAGAAATTGCAAGTAACCCATTTCCGGTTATTGATGCTACGAGTAAATGTTGCTAATTACATAATACGCTCGAACTCAGTAATTAACGTTGTGAGTACGAGTCCTTCGTTTCAAGTCAGTAGGTACGCCCCCTTTAACGCGCCGTCTGGATACGTCATAAAAGTAATAAAACGCCGGAGGAACGTTGAGTCTGAGTGCAGTCCGAGACAATCCGCATCAGTTCCAGATCAATTCGAAGTAGTCCGCATTAATCCGAAACTGTCACCGTTTTCACTTCCGTCCGTAACCGCCGCTCCGAATTATATTAATAAATTTTCTTGAAAGTAATATTGGTAAGAATACACCGTGGTCCGCTACTATCCGTAACGCCTTCAGTTAAGTATAGATATTCAGAGATCTTATTGTTCGTGAGTACTGCTGTAATACTATTAAATCAAACTAGAGCTAATTAGTAATTCCTCCGTTGGTCTTTTGTTTTATAAAATAGCATCGGCTGGTTTCGATTTGCTCGTTCGGGCAATCTGTAAGGCTTCAATGCATAAGGGTTTACCGGAAAACTTAAATTACGAAAAATAGTCGTTGGTAAACAGTTCTACGTTTGTGGCCGTAGTTCGCCGCATTGTAAAACCTTCTGTATAGACAAGAATATCTATAGCTAACCGACTGCCCGCCGTTCATACTATATCCTGTTGGAAATTCCGTTTGCTTGCCGTCCGAAATCATTTCAGCCGCGAAAACTGACACCGGTTAGCCAAACTCACCGTCTTCCTAAATAAAATCGTATTCACGCGTATATACTCTTGATTGCCAGCCCGCCTATTTCTTATCGTTAACAAATTTATACATACTCGACTGCAAAGTCGCTGAAATATCCTATTTATTGATTTGTTCATTACTGTTTAGTAAATAACACAGAGGTAAAAATCACGAGTTATTATTTCAGTTATTTATTTCTAATTAACCCGTTTGAGAAATTGTTCAAGTCCAGTTGACAAGACAATCATCTAAAGACCCCGGACAAATAACCGTATCTCCATCTGTTAGCTACCCCGAAACGTTCTCCCCTCGGAGAACCAAACAAGTGCTGTTCCTTGCACTTAAAAATTAAGGAACTGGCGCCCGAGGTTCCGTCTAAAAAATGTTACAAAGCCAGAGAGTTCCGTTTGTAAGTAGCCAGTTACAAACATTACAGGTTAACTAAGTAGAAGGCGTCACAAAAGGCATAATTTTATCGAAAAAAGTTATTAAAAAAAGTTGTTCAGAATCACAAAAATAGTCGAAATCCAAATTTGTATCGAAATATGTATTTTGCTTGTTTAAATGTTAATTGTGGTATTTCATAAATTGTTTCTCTTCCTTTTTTTGGGGGGGGTTTATTACCACATTTGTTGAAATTCCTATCCAAAAAAGCTGCTTTATCTAAAGAAAAGGCGTAGAGGTTATTTCCCAGTTTCAAACTGGATTTTTTTTTAGATAAATCAACTTTTTTTGGATAGGAATTTCAAGAAATGTGGTAATAAATCCCTAAAAGGAAAAGGAAGAGAAAAAATGTATTTTGATTTTTACACATTTCCATGAATTAATTTGAAAAACATTGTAGTCCGAATAATTCAAAATCAAAATATTTCGATAGAAATTTGAACTTCGACTATTTTTGTGATTTTGAACAACTTTTCTTAATAACTTTTTTTGATAAAATTATGACTAATATGATTTTTTCGAATTTTTGCATTTATTTTTGATCGCAGTAGGCTACTGGCTTGCAGTAAAATTATTCAAAAAATGTAAAAATAACCGTCTTATGGAGTAGAACAATTGACCAAAATTTTATTGTAAATCGATCCGAAAATAAATAAGGAAGATGCAGGTGTGTGAATCTGAGAAGTGAAACAAACTGTAATATTTAAATCTATCTGCATTTTAATTTGTAGAATGAAACAAATTCTTCTAAGACATTTGAGAGTTTCGAAAATAAAATTCCCATCCCCACGCGGCGCCATGTAGTTGTTCGTCATTCAAGAAAAAACGTTAGGTATATCTATATAATCAAAAGACAGTGATATGAAAAAAATCATGCAATCTAATAATGTCGTTTTTAATTGCTAAAACTTTAACCTTGATAAAAAATTATTTACATATTTTATTATAAATTAATCTTAACGTATATATTATTTATCAAAATACAGAAATTGATAATTTAATTTGTTCATAACAAAATTACTTGATTAAAAGACTCTAACTTATTTTTAATTAGGTATACAGTGTGTCTCACTTTTCACCACTACACCCCAATATCTAGGCCATTTGTTGATCGATTTAGATCAAATTTGGTATACTTCTTTTCTTTCAGATTGTGTTTAAAAAGTTATTAATAAAAAATTTTTTCAAACTTAAATACGCCTACTATGATCAAAAGAAATTGGCAAAAATTAGGAATTTATAGGTAATCGAATTTATATTAGCGATTGAGATAGAGTTTTAGTTTTTACAGTGTCTTGTTCAGCATGACCTAAAACGCCTGTAGTGTATACTAAATTTCGTTAAAAAATATTCATTCCATCAAAAAAAAAAAGTAATAAAAATCTAAGATTTCAATAATAATCACCCTACTATTCCAGTTATTTATTGTCGGATATTTACATAACTTGGTAGTCGGGTGATATAATGACGTTAATTAAGCATTAGGACACTTTTTTTTAGAAAATATCAAATAACTCAACTTTTATTATTTTTTATTATTGAAATCTTAAATTTTTATTACTTTTTTTTTATAATACTTATATTTTTTAACGAAATTTGGTATACAGACGTTTTAGGTCATGCTGAACAAGAATCTGTAAAAACAAAAACCCTATCTCAATCGCTAATATAAATTCCTAATTTTTGCCAATTTCTTTTAATCATATATAGTAGGCATATTTAAGTTTGAAAAATTTTTTTATTAATAACTTTTTAAACACAATCTGAAAGAAAAGAAGTATACCAAATTTGATCTAAATCGATCAACAAATGGCCTAGATATTGGGGTGTAGTGGTGAAAAGTGAGACACACTGTATATTTAATATATTTTAGTATTTTGATAAAATGCGAGCACTTTTAAAATGCCTTATAAAAATCACATTATTGGACACATGTAAAAGTAAACTTTGTTTCTTTGATAATTCAAGTATACTTAGTAGTTAAATGACAGAATGATTGATACAATATCACAACGGTGTATATATTTTCACGGACAAAAATCACTGTTGTTCTGTTTGATTTCTGTAAGTCACTTACCTTAGGGTCGAAGTTGAAGACGCTGTCGTACTTGAAGTGGCACTCCAGTCCGCACTTACAAGTACCGGCTGTTAGTAAATATTCTTTCACTTGTTCTGGCGAACTTAAAGCTGTGTTGCTCGGACTGAAAGAAAAAAAAAAACTGATAATTCAAAATCAAAAACCAATTAAAGTTGCAAGATTGAACAAAAGCAAATATTTAGCACCATTTTAATATCTATCAACTAAATGCTCATATAAATCCTGCAGTATATCATTTATCTTAAACGTCACTAGTGTGACATGTTAACGTCGAAACCTTCCAATGCATCTCTCTTTAACGGGGGTTAATTCAATAAACCTAAGCCGTCATAAGCGATGTCGAAGCGACAAGGGAGCCTACGCTTCGATGGGGAAACAGGGCGATGTCTTCCTAGGAAATTATGTAAAATAGAACCGGAGATTCACATCGAGTTCGACAATAAAAAGACTAACCCGATTGATATTCATGAGATAATATATCCTATATACACTGCTGACACTTTATTGTCTACGGAACAAAATAATGAACCTATACGTATATTTATATCGCTTGTGAACGAGGATTACGCTGACAAACGGACGATGAGTTGACGTTGAGCCAATTTGACAAAGGTTTATTTGTGCAGCAAACATCAAATGTTATTTTATCAAAAACATTGTAAATAGTTATTTTTCGCTGTGGATTTCAACGAGGATTTCAAAATAATTTATAAGGACTCTGATGTCCTCTAAAACTTAACCCTGATTTAAAATTTTTTTGATGACAGATTATGAATGAAGACGTTATTTTATTAAAATATTTTGTACCTACACGGCAGTAAAAAAAAACCGTTTAATTCAACACAAATCATTGATTTAAATAAGAAAATCAAAAATATAATGGTACCTACGTTTGATTTTTCTGATTAAAAAAAAAATTAAAGTACCTACATACCTATTTAATTTATTACATATTTACGCAGCTATTTTGTTGACTATTTTACTTTATTTTTTTAATTTAATTTAATTTATCACAATTTTTCTGCTTTAACTTTTAATTTACCATAATAATTTCTATTATCTATTTGAAATATAAGACTAGTTTCCTTAGATATTTGATTCGTTAATTTTTTCTACTCCATTGCCAGTAATAAATAATGAAATATAAGAAGAGATTATGGCAATATTATATAAGTATATAATATTTGTATAAAGCAATAAAACGGGGGTGGAATCGAACTATGTAGTTATAATTTTTATCGTGCATTTTTGAAGTAAATAAATTAAATTTGTTATTTTTTAATCTTATATAATGTTTAAGTACAGTATTATTTTTCTGGGTGAGGTTTATTTATAATTTTTAATTTTTGGAGAAAATGCTTACAAAATTATCATAAATCCAAAATTCCTAAAAAAGGTCTTAAATTTTCATTTTTATCCGTTTTTGTTCTGTTATATGCATATATTTTTTATTCAATAGCTTATCGTGATCTATGCAATTAAATGCTCTACTGAAAATGTATAGGTACTCTATTTTCAATATCAAGCAGACGTGATGACAATATTGTAACGGAAACCACGTTGGATATTTGTTCAAATACCTATGTTATTTAAGAAATTTCGAACATTAGACTGTTGAAAAAAGCATAATCGAATATTTCCGCGGAAGTAGATGGTTATGGTAAACTTTTTAGTAATATTAAATTGGGATACTGGATAAAGAACGAATAAGTTCAGTCTATTAGGTATCGCTTTAAAATACATTTTAGGATAATATAAAGCTGCCAGTTGCAAATTTCGTGGAGCTTTTTAAAGTGCTCCCATTAGTTTGCGCAATGTGGAAGTGCATTTGCAGTTAGATCGACGTTAAATAATATCATTTCATGTAAAGAGGGCTTTGAGTGAAAAGGAATAACCGCGAGTCGTAACCTAACGCCAAATTACCTCCATTCAAGGAATTTGCATAGAAAATTTCCTCAATTTCCATAACCCATAAATGTTTACGGTAAAGGGTCCATTATTTCTTAATGTTGTCAAACGACGTAATTTATTAAGTCTATAAACGCGTCGGCTTGTGGGATTGTGCTTGAAATTACTCGAACCGAGTTACAAGACATTACGCCTCCGGTGCCCAGGATCAGCAATCCCCGCTTAAGTTTTGACACTCGCTGATTTTCATCCAATGTTTAGTAATCTTTATCCGTAGCTTATTCAATATGGCTTCCTCCTCTGCGCTTCATAAACCCAGAGATTTTAAACACCGTCTATAAATATTTTAGTCCGGCACGTCTTCGAATTGCTCTCGCTCTGGCTTCATATCTGTACTACTTCGTCTCATGTAGGATCCTTTCACTAAAAGTATTCAATACAATAAATAAATCAATATCTATACCTCACAACAAAAGAACGCCTCACGCCGTTGCCGCTCTATAGCCAACAAACATCTTTTTCAGATATACGACCCAACATTAGATATAGGTCAACGACTACGCAATATATCACAATAAATTGAGAGGAATAAATCTTTTTTGCTAAAGTTATATATTGGGCGACTCCTGAATTAATTGATAGATTATTAAAATTCAATAATTACTGGAACGAAATTTACTTTTTCTTTACACATAGCAGCGCCGACAAACAACTATGGTCATTAGTCAAACATACCTCTATTAATAGAATCATGAATCATGGGGTCAATGTTAATATCTGCTGACATTTTCAATTAACAATAACATTATATAAGTATCAGCCAGCCCCTGCAGAAACCGTAGTATACAACAAAACATACAAATACACATAACGTAGGCATATTTTTGCTAGTCACGAATATGAAATAATATAACAAGGGAATACGCGTTTATAGAGGGTATCGGCGTGCTGATTAGTTAACGAGGAATTGATTTATTGACTTGTACAAAATACAAATGTAGTCTTGCAGATCTGTACAGGGTGAGTCAACGGTGCGAAAAAGTCCAATATTTCCTTTATTGTCGATAATAGAAACCGAAATTGTAGGAGACCAAAATGGCTACTAAAATTAGTTTGAAATATACGGGGTGATTCGTGAAAGCGGGGCGCTATAGATGTCAATTTTTTAAATGGAACACCCTATATATTTTTGAAAATTTGAATTCTTTATGAAATTCTCTATATCACTATATATCATTGTCTAAAACTTATAGTTCTCGAGATATTTCAGAAAATTAAGAAAAAAATTAATTTGTCAGCATTTTTTTAATTATTGTTATTTTGTCATTGTGTTGAATTAAACAAGAATCCCTCTCATTTCGGGTTAAAAAAAAGTTTATTTAACTACTAGTTTACGCAAGAATTGATTTATTTGTTACACAGGGTGTTCCGAACATGTTGATATTTTCAGAAAACTTCGGAGCTCATTATCTCGGTTATTTCAAATGGAACACCCTGTATTTTTTTACGGAATCTTATAGGCCTATTTATTCCCTACAACTTTTGTTAAATATGTCCTATACCTATCCGAAAGTGTTTAGAAGATATTAGCGGAAATTATGATTTTTTACATTATTTGAAACTTTTAATAACATTAGCCTCGATATTAAATAAAAAGTGAAATAAATTATTCAGATTATTTTTAAACTAGTATTCCTAATAAAATGAAATATTTTTTCTTAAATGAATAATATGAAAAGCTTCTTTGAACAGGGAAATGATTATTTTATTTCCATTTAATTGAAAAAAGCCAAACAAAATAAAATGAATGCAAAAAATTATTGCAAGCGAAAAAACCAAAAATGTTAGCGTCTAATCTAAAATACATCATATGAAGTACCCTAAACGTATAATAACAAAAAAAAAATTTATGGAAAATTTGATGCCACAGGATATGTTGAATTTATTTTATTTTGTTTGGCTTTTTTCAATTAAACGAAAATAAAATAATGATTTTCCTGTTCAAAAGAGATTTTACATTACTTAGAAAAAAATATTCCATTTTATTACTAGTTTAAAAATAATCTGAATAATTTATTTTTCTTCTCATTTAACATCTTCCGTTTGTTTTTTCTCGAGGCTAATGTGATTAAAAGGTATAAAACCGTTCCAAATAATGTAAAAATCTAAATATCTGCGAATATCTCCTAAACCCTTTAGGATAGGTAGGATATATTTAACAAAAGTTGTAGGGAATAAATGGGCCTATTTGATTCTGTAAAAAAATATGAAGTGTTCCATTTGAGATAAGCGAGATAATGAGCTTCGAAGTTTTCTGAAAATGCCAACATTTTCTGAACACCCTGTAACAAATAAATCAATTCTTGTCTAAACTAGTAATTAAAATAAACCTTTTTTTTGACCCGAAATTAAAGGGTTCTTGTTTAACTTAACGGAGTGACGAAATAACAGTAATTAAAAAAACATGCTGAACATTTCATTTTTTTCTTAATTTCCTTAAGTAACTAGAGAACTGAAAGTTTTATGGAGAATTCAAATTTTGAAAAATATATAGGGTGTCCCACTTAAAAAAGTTGACATCTATAAAATGTAGCCTACAACTTCTATATAAAATTTTTGTTTTTATTATCGACAATAAAGAAAGTGTTGGATTTTATCGCACCGTTGACTCACCCTTTACATCTACAGAATTTTGTCCAAATTTCTTAGAGAGCATTCTTACACAGCACGGAGATTATTTTCAACAGATTTTATTAAACATAGCACATTATTTTTGTTATTATTATTGTTAATGTAAAGAAGAAGAAATGAAAACTGAAAGTATCCCTTTCTAAATACAAAAAATAGGTCTGTTTTTATTTAAAAAATTTTTACAAGATTGAAAGGCGTAGAGGTTTTCAGTTTTAAACTGGTTAACTTGAATATTTTTAGATAAATCAATTTTAGATAGGAATTTGCAGAAATGTGGCAATAAATCCTAAAAAAGAAAAGGAAGAGAAAAAAAATACTAAAATGTCACAAATAACATTTAAACAATATTTAATGGTTCCCCATACATTTTCAAAAATGCAAAAACTGCTGAGAAAACACGCTTCTTTAATTAAGAAGAACTTTGCGTACATGGAGTGAGAAAAAATCTCCTTCCACAGCCAGGAACCGAACCCAAATTTCGTCAACCAAGTTGCCACCATCGGAGTATAATAATTTAAAGCTGCAATTTCTATGATTTGTTCTGCTCCATTTAAAAATTCAAAACCCGGAGTATTACAATAGAAATCATTACCAACTGACATAAGTTATCGTTCAGCAAGTTTCGTAAACCTCCCGATAAAATCCCGTTAATCAAAATGTGCAAATAAGTATAGTCGAACTACAAAACACTTTCTATTAGGCGCAATCTTGGCGCACAAAAGAGCCTTGTAGCTGCACAAAGACCAGGACACTCATTTGAAACAAATAACGAAATAGACAATGGGAAAAGAGCGCACGAGTTTCAGGGTACATTTCAAGAATGGTCCCCTTTCGCGTATTCAAATCTTGAACAGATGTTAAAGGGAACAAAACACCATAAACAATTGAAAAGTTAACCCAGAGCTGAGATCTGAGCGCATTATTTATATATATATAAAACGCTTTTAGTTTGGCAAATAGCGACTTCCTCTCTATTGATCGCGCTTTAGAGAATTATATAAAACGAGATAAAAGTGTAAAAAGCTCGGTAAAAAGTGTAGTATATCTAGTTTACATATAAAATTTCACTTAAATTCAGAGTAAAATACAGGATGTTCTCGAAGGAGTTTTTTTTTAAATCATGAATGAATGAATTTGTTGGTATGTTCGTATAAGGAGAAGCAGCAAATAGATGGCAATACGTTTCTCATTGACATTTTACCATGCGCTGCGACAATCTGTGTTTATTGGGCAAGACCATTTAGTAGTAATTGATTATATTGCTGAGAAAAAACTAACCACAAGTAGTCGAGATATTTCAAAATATATAAATGCTACCTAAGAAATGGCGTATGCCGAGGAGTATGCTATGTGAAAATTAATTTTACATATTTTATTTTGGATACCGCATCTTTAAATATTTTTGGTTTTTTCAAATTTTTCATTTTTTTTTTTTTTGGCATACATATTTCAGAATAAATAATTTTATGTTAAAAACGAGGTTAAAAATAAAGCATTGAGATTAACTTGTAGGTAGATTAATAAATGAGCCCAGAATATTGCTACCAAATTTGTAAATTAATGAGCGAATTGCCGAAAATGGTAATGTAATATCATATCGTACGGTAACGTGGAATAGTCGCAATATAGCGGACTAGATTATATTAGTCCAAGAACTCGGGACGTAGAACGTGATTACCTACAGCTACTAAGTGACGTTTAAAACTTGAGGGAGTCGTTATCATTAGACGTAAAACGTTTCAGCATCATATACCTACTCCAAAGAAAAGTGTAGCTGGTTACCCTTCCTATAAAGATAATGGACGGTAACCCAAAGCAGGAGTGTTTTGATCATTTTATAAAGGAGATAACACATATTTTTACATTTAACTCATGTTAAGTCCGTTCATTCAGCAATGCTCATACGAACAGGGCAAAACTAAATCACATATGCGCACCACATAATACCCTCGATAATACCACAATCCATTTTTTTAACCAATATTTTATGATAGAATTGCGAATCTACAATGGACATCTTGATCACCCAACATCACTATTTCCGATTTTTTTAGTTTGCTCGAAATAATACGCAAAAGATTTGTTACTTGAATAGTTGGTCGTTGGTAAAATATTGTCTAATATTTGGTTGCATGATTAGATTAAAAAACAACCATATAGCAAGCGCCATTCAATATATTTTATTTTGAGCAGTTTTTCTTGGAGCAATTTTTTTAAACTGCTACCAGCATCTATTTTGAGTACCTATACAGTTTTGAATCAAGTAAGGACAAAATTTTAAAATTCAAAAAGTAGATATCTACAGAAATTTACGAAATATAAATTATTTTAATTTTCATATGTTATAATTTCTTTACAAAATGTGCCATTGCAAGCAAGCCGTATCGGACAGACATACATCATTAAAATTATCAACTTGACAGTTAACTTTCGAAACGTTCGTGTATAAGTCGTGGATCATTTCAATAAAATTGTTTAGTTCATCTGCAGCGCTTATTTTCAACTCGCCTCCAATTTAGCAATCGCTGGCTAATTTACTAAATTGGCACTATCTTCTCAGTCACATATTAGTTGGTGTGGATTTACCCGCACTTCCAATTAACTCCATTGAATAAACGAGTGGGCGATACGATCTGAGGTAGAGAGAAGCATGAATTGGAATCATCGGCATTCAAAGCTTGCATATATGCCACTAGACTAGCTATGGGGGTGTTTCTAACCACCCTTGTCGCTTTCCTCCTACAATTAGACCAGACGAGTTAATTAATTCGAATGATTTAGTTTGATTTATAGTAAAGTAGTTAGCAACAATCCTACAAAATAATTTTATTGTATTAAAACGTACTCCATAAAATATAACTGATAAATCATTAGACACGTTCTTATGCATTCACAAAATAGACCTTGTTAATAAAAAGAAATATTTTGTACCAAATGACAAACGATATCGGGATCTGACAAAACTATTAAAAAGAAGCGAAAAAATCATTTGATAATTGATTTGCAAAATATTATTTATCGGTATCTGCTAAAATGACGATGTTCAGAATTTGGTTCTCTAATTTATCCACTCGTCATATTAAGAAGTATATTTTTGTCCTGTACAAATCCAAAAACCTAGATGAGGTGCAGTAACATGCTAACAACAAACAGTGACCTAAACAAAAAAAGCTGGAGAAAACGTAATTAAATAAAAATCATTATCACTCCTAAGTCCGCTGGACTGTCTGAAATTATAGCAAAAGGTACGATTTTATTGGTGTTAGCTTGAAAGCTGTAACACTTGAGAGAAAATGTTGCCGTTTATTTTCACTTCAATTTTAAATTGTCTTGAAATACTGGTCCAGAAAATACTGACGCTGATGATACCATTGCTCTTTAAGGCCCGTTTTTGACCGGTATTGTGACCTTTCAGACCAATTCAAATATAATTTCAGGAAGGAGACATGATGTCAAGTTTTGCTGACTCGGATTTTAATGGGCATGTTAGCCGAGTGAGTAAACTCGTGTATTAAAACCAACCTATTTGGTGCAGATCGATGGCTCGATTCCATCCCGAAGAAAATTCAAATGTTTTGTGATTTGCCTTGGACTTAAAGAGAAAGAGAATTGTCGATGCCCTAGAGCGGTTTGGACTCCACAGAAAAATGTAAGGACTCGTCTCGTCCTTACCTAATATAAAATTTTCAGAAATTACTTCGATGACTTGGAGACGATTAAAAACATTTTTCAAGATAAGGCATTTGCGCAGCCAAGTACCTAATAACAAATTGTTGCTCCTTGTATAAAAGTGTAAAATACCCACAAACACAATAAGGTACATGCGTTTCTAAAACATTTTTTATCTTTATCAGTTTAACAAAAATGGTAGAAGAGACTTCTTCAATGTTCATGCATGGACACGCGTGAAGACGTTGGTCTTAACTACTTAGAGCTTCCCTATTTAGTAAGATAAATGATGCATGGGGTGTGACAAACTTCCAGATCGTTTATAGTTCCATTAGATTGAAACAGCTAAAACTGGTGCAAACTGTGCGAAATATTTTAAGTAGGCGTTACTTTCTTTGATTTAGTAGCTATAGAGACGGAACTGATGAAGTTAAAGCATTGCAATTAACTAAGAACCAAGGCCAGTTGTTATAGATACGATTGGCAATTAGGGAGAAACAACCGAACTGAGGAAGTAGAAGATTAATAGTGCGAGCCCAGCAATTGATAGCGCTTAATTATTGAACTGGCTACCACGTAGGTGTTATATCTACGCCTTTGTTGTGTCGTTATTTCTCAAATGGAACTAAAAGGCAACGCTTTGCAATATCCACTATAAATCACTGATAAGGTGCTGTTACAGGGTTTTCAATTAACCAATTTAAAGACAAAGGACATGAGCAGATCGACGTAAAAACAATGAATATAAATTCACATTATTATAAAAATACTGATGCAATATTTTGACTACCAAGTTAAAGCTCAAGTAGTACAGGATTATTTTGTTTTTATGTTTAGGATTTTAAAAAACAATAAGGATTAACGTTTTTTAAATATACCTACTCCTAAATTTGCTTCTCTCTATTTAGGTTAGGTGAGAATTAGTGCGTTTATGTAACACTTTTTAGAAATAACATCGGAAGGTGATACCCGTTCTCTCCAAATACTACCTCATTTTTCCACAAACTAAAGACCTGGTCGGCTAAATCAAACATTAATTCTAGCAAATTAAGTTGTTTGAAAGCGAATTTCTTAAGTGTCCTTATTTGGCAATTCCCCAACAGTCCAAAGGGTGCATAGGAATGTTAATTGGGGTCCTTGTTCGATGTGAGAGTAAGCTGATGTTTGAAGCGTTTAATGCCACCAACGAATATATCGCAGAAAATGCGACTTTACTGCACTTCTTTACCGAAAAATTATGGCGGTACGAGATGGAACTGATATCCGTTAACTTAACATCGCCATTTTGGAAATCACAAGAAAAGAAAGTTATGCTGGATTGTGAGTGTTGTGTTGTGCTTCTTTTTTATGATTTCCAAAATGACGGGGCTATAGGTTAAAACGGACATAATATGGAACTGACCTGATTTGATTAAAGCGCTTTCTAAACAATCGTTAAGTACAGTGTAATCATTTTGTTTGGTACACATTTTAATCAGAATTTGCGAGTTTATTGTAGAGATTAGAAAAAAATGTCTGATACAGGGCGCTTACTGAATTTTTATTTGGCAGCGATAAAAAAACAATTGAATGCCGATTTTTTAAATGGAACACCCTATATGCTTTTATCCAGTTACATTTGGTTTTTTTTTCTAATTACACTGATATAGCATACTTGATAGTTTTATACAGAATGATTTGAATTATTATTTAAAAATAAAAAAATTGTCCTAGAGTTTGAACTCTTTGCGTTAGCATAGAGGGCCGAGGGCCGTGGATGAAAACAATGTCAAAACAATAACAGATCTAACAGGATAAAAACATATAGTGTTCCATTTAAAAAAAAAAACATAGGTTATGTACATATCTGAAAAAATCGGCATTCAATTGTTTTTTATTGCTGCCAAATAAAAATTTGGTACCTTTTTTTCTAATCTCTACAATAAACTCGCAAATTCTGATTAAAATGTGTACCAAACAAAATGATAACACTGTACAGGTTGTCTCAAATTAGTGGGTATTGAGGGTGCACCCATTTCCAGAGTAGCTAGAGAAAAACTGACGACACATTCCCGAGGTCAATTTTCAAGACAAATAGAACGGTCAAAGGCTCATTTCGATATCTTATCGTTTTCGAGATATAAGCCAAAATATGTATTTTTGTCATTTTGAGGATTGTACCTACGACACTTTTGTCACTCCATTTTTTCCACTGGCTATTTTTTCCCATAGTTTTTTTTCCACTGGACATTTTTTCCCATAGTTTCTTTTTCATATGTCATTTTTTCTCATAGTTTATTTACGATTGTACGACACTTTTGTCACTCCATTTTTTCCACTGACCATTTTTTCCCATATTTTTTTTCCATAGGTAATTTATTGACAATTTATTAACATTTCTTTTCTATAATTCAACGAAGTAAAATGGTCGAAGCAGAAGTCCATATTGTACGCTCATACAAAGAAAAAAAAAAAAAGAAGGCAGGATTGCAGAGTATCTTCACAACGTGGGCAACAGCATCTCGTTTTAATTCACGATTTTGAAGACAGAGAATGTTTTTGTTAGTATGTAAAATCTGAAATATGTTAATATATTTACGAATAATTTTTTTTTTAATTGAATGTTTTTGATAGTTTGTAAAATCTGAAATATCTTAATATATTTACGAATAAATTTGTTTTTTATTGAAAATTTATGTGGGAAATTTTAGTGGACAAAAAAGTCAGTGAAAAAAAGAAGCAATGGGAAAAGTGACCTATGGAAAAAAGGGCAGTGGGAAAAAGAAGCAATGAGAAAAGTATCCTATGGAAAAAAGGTCAGTGGGAAAAAGAATCAGTGGGAAAAGTGGCCTATGGAAAAAATGGAGTGAAAAAAACGACTGGGAAAAAGTGGAGTGACAAAAATGTCTCACTACCCATTTTGAGAGGGTATCGAACTTTCTTAGAGCACTTTTGGGCTTTATGTTATATTTTTGAAAAGCATGAAACATATGTAATTGTTTTATGCCACAGCCAACTATAGTTTTCATTAAAAAAGAAATGAAGTGTGGATCGTAGCGGAGAATCTTTAAAAGTCAGAAAATTTTAGTTTTCAGATTCTCGATCAACGTAAAACAGTGCTCTGAGAAAGTTTTTTTCCTAGCTACTCTGGAAATGGGTGTAACCCCTCAATCTCCACCAATTTGAGACACCCTGTACATTTGTAGAAGAGTTTCTGGATTATCTTTCATGTTGATTATTTTGAACACTTAATGTTTCAAAAACATCATAGCCTTATTTATATATGAAGTGAGTACATGTTACAGACTTGTTTTTGAAATATTGTTTAATAATGAATGAACGATGTTGAAGATTAAAAACATTAATGATCCCTTATTGAAAACTATCTAAACTGACAAATGCAATCACGGTCAACTAGATACTAGATAATAGTCAGAGTACCCTGCATCGTGCATTGTTTTGAATGGCTCGTCATTACGACGTACCTTTGTACGTTCGGTGACGGAGGGAACAAAGTTACATTTATAATAATTACCAAGGTCTGCTCGTTTATTTTCAACAAACATTCAAGGGAATCGAAGTTTGTAAGTATTTTATTAGTAACTCAACAAAACTTGACATCCTTTTATTAGTACGAGAAAAATATTTAAACAATAAAAAACTACACCAGAATATTCGTGCATATTATCATAGATTATGTTATTTATGGTGCTTTGGAAGGCTTGCTAACTCTTCATCATTGAGTAAATAGACGCAACCTAGCAAGTTTCGAGATTTTAGTACTGCATTTTTGCTAATAGCCTCAGAATTATCTTCAATTTTTAGGGTTATGCAACCACATCATAAATACCTTCCCATATAATTAATAATTGAATTCTGATGTTATTAGCAAAAATACAATACTAACTAAAATTTTGAAACCTGCTCGGCTGCGCCTGTTATTCCTTTCTTCACAAAACAAAATATCTTACAGAACGCCTATTTTTTAAGAACTCTACGTACACGTCCTTCAGCTCACAAAACATTGATATTTCAAAGCAATCTAACCCATTACATTATATACTAAACAAAACACAAATAACGTCACCACAAAAGCTTGGAACTGGACACGTGTTTAAACCGCCTTACAACTTACAAATAAAACCTCACGCTCCTCCCGCGTTGAAGAAAATATCTCTTATATTATGGGAACAGGAACGCCGTTCAAGACAGGATGGAACAAAACAACAGCACAGGATGGTGTAAAGCAGTATGTACACGTCTGAAGGAGATCTGTCTTGGAGAAATAGCTACAGCGATTGGGGCAGAATCACCTCATGAATATTCATGGCTACATTGTGCACAGAATTCAACCTCTTGTTCAAACAAGCCTCTCCAGGATGACCCCTCTATTTACCAGCCATTGCCTCTGTTCGCACTCGACAACATAAGGTCAAAATCAACGTTAAAGCTTTCTATTTTAAATCACCACGGTCGATTAGTATCATGGGATACACATTGCACGTTAAAAATAATATTTACCAACCCTTAGTATAAATTACAGCGTACAACATGATACTAAGCCCTAATGTATACCATTAAATCTCTGTAAATTTATACAGGGTATGCTTAGACAGTTTAAATTTGTATACAGTAAATAACGCTTCGTAAATTCCGTTCTGCTATATTTATGAATTTCAAACTGAACAAATATCTTATAATTGACGTAAGCGCCAGTTTCTATCTTGTTGAGTAAGGAACAAAGAACTTTACGTGAGGGTAATGAACCATTGAATAAAATTAATAAACTAACTAAGCGTATATTTATCTGGTTTTTTTCCTTATTGGTTTCAAACATATTAATAAAACTTGTTTACATACATAATTTTTAAAGACAAATATTCTACGTCGTACTACGTTATATCCTTATGAAAATCTTATGCAACCCACGCTGGAAGTTTAATATGAGTAATTAAATTTAATTTACATATGATTTCAATGTGTTTTTGTCGTAAATGATCAAGAAAGTAGCTATTATAAACAACGATTACAAAAATATCTGTCTCATTGTACGTATGTCGTCCTTGTGGTAAAATAAATTTAATTACTCAATTATGTTTCTATAATAGTTTGTGTTGATAGGTATACACTGGCTGGTATTAAAATTGTACGCCACAAAAGTACTCATTTTCATAACTAATAGGATTTAGAGAAGCCACAGATTTGGACCAAAATCAAAGTTGAAATAATTTTTTCTAGTTTGGTAATAATTTCACATCTTTATAATTTTTTTTCAAAATTTGGCAACGAATATGATTTTAAATTTTGGTATAGATGGCGCCACATGATTCGGACATAACTTTTTTTGGGCGATACTTTTTGGTAATTTTGACCAGAAAATATAATGTACACATCATGCATATGTAAAATTGTTGCACTCTTATCATTTCCCTTCTATGCAAAATTTGCTTGAAGATCTTTCATGACGATTACAATTTTGTCAACTTATTCTGAACAAACACAAAACTGACAGAAATTTTATTAAAAATATCTTGTTTACAGATGAAACAACGTTTACCAGACGATGTGTTTTCAATTGGAGAAATAGTCATTGCTGAGCTCATCTCATTTCCCCATTGCTGATAGAAACCAACTCAAGAAGAGGTTTGCTCAACGATGGATTGGCAGAGGAAGTGACTTTGAGTGACCAGCAAGGAGCTCTGAATATAACCCTTTGGATTTCAATTTTTTTGAGGACATATGCCCTTGTCCTAAATTTTGGGGAAAAATACAAAATGCAGCAAATGTTGTTAGGGGACAAAATAATATATTTCTTTTAATGTCAGGAAAGCATTCATCAAAAGAATTAGAAAAGGCATAGAAGTAGGAGGACATCACATAGAACATTTATTTTGAGTTTGTTGCTACTTAGTTTTGTTCATTATTCCAATTTATCGACCAAATAAAAACACTTGTACCCTGTATCTTTTTATAATAATTTTCAAATGCTGGTTTTTAGATTCTTCGTTTGTTAAATTTGTCAGAAACTTTACACGTAAGGAAGATCAGTTCAGTATACATACGTATTTATTATCTCTAGTGAACATTTAGCGTTGTTTAATTACTCAAATAACAATCCTTGAAAATCTGCTGTTTAAATCGGCTTTTTGTACATTTGCGTTTTACAGCGAAGCCATAAATGGTTAAATAAATATTTACTCTCGTCTTGCTATTTTAATTTTTTACTTGCAAACTTATTTGCATAAAAGTTGTTGTAAACGTTGTTTATTGTCAGAATAAACAAGTAACATGTACAAGCATCGAGCTCCTATAATATCCCAACGAGTATATTCGCCATCCAACCAGTGATTAATTATTTGTTCTTTTCTCTCTCGTTCCCTATCTCGGCAATGACTTTTAGCGGTCAGGGCCATTAGAAGTAATTGAGTTTTATTTCTATTTATTCCACGACAAACATCAGACTATAAGGAGGGATAAATTGTTTTAATTATAAATTTCTTGATTGTATGTATGTATTTGATTCATTTGTTTTGTAATTTAATCATAGACATCCTGCAGACGATAATAATTATAGAAATATTGAGAACATATTATGATGGATATAGTATAGATCGAGTTTCGTGTAGTTTATGATAAAAAAATACACTAATGCACCCCTATCTATTTCGTATAGCTCACACGGGGGCAAATGATTCATTTACGCCCAAAACTAATTGTAATATTTATATTGTATTGTAATGTTACAGCAATTTTTTTCTACGACTGCCCTCGAAAATGACAAAAAACCCACAGCAACCACGACCCGAAACTATCATTTTTCACATGATGTGTGCAAAAATCCGAAAACACAGTACTGTCATGTTTTTCACACAGTCCTGTCAAAAACAGAACGGACATCTGTTATTTGTATTTTTTTAGGTAGGCTAGGCTTATTCATTTTCATAGTAAACGACTTGTTTTACGTGTAAACATCTTTTTGAAGTCTTTAAAGCTGTGGTGTTTCAAAGCGAAGCGTTTAACAAAGTTTTATTAAAAAATGGTTGATTCTGCCGCAATTTTAGAAAAAGCGGCCCAAATATCAACAGACTTTTACCTCAAAAGTCCAAAGAGAGGTATGAACTTGCTTTTGAACAATTTATGAAGTGGAGAGAGTCAAAAAACATCCAAACGTTTTCCGAAAATGTGATCTTGGTGTACTTTGAGGAATTATCTCAAAAATGCAAATCTTCAACGTTATGGTCTACATTTTCCATGACAAAGAGTGTATTGAAAATTAAGAATAATATTGACTTGGGGAAATATAATAAAGTTCAATCATTTTTGAGACGAAAATCTGAAAACCATGTACCGAAAAAGTCTAGAATTCTTACCGAAGGGGATTTTAAGGAATTTTTAACAACAGCCCCTGACGAAATATACTTACTTGTTACGGTAAGCAGAAATAATTTCCTAAGCTTACCTTTCGAAAATAGTTGAAAAAAATAATATGCTTAGGAAGAGTGCATATGTATGATCTGTTTACACTGTTTATTGTTTTAGGCGGTGGTGGCGGTTGGACTATCTGGAGCTTGCCGTCGAGAGGAAATTTGGAAACTTACGACTGATGACATGAAAGATTTCGGCGAAGCCATGCTAATCAAAATCACAAACACCAAAACAAAAGTCCCAAGATCTTTTACAGTCTCTGGAAGTCTGTATGAAATCTTAAAAAACTACAGTAGCCTTCGTCCTTCCACCGTGTCCGAAAAAAGATTCTTTTTGTACTACCAGCAAAGTAAATGTACCAAGCAAGTAGTAGGAATCAATAAAATTGGCAGTATGGCCAAAAAATAGCAAACTATTTAAAACTAGCCAATCCTGGCGAATATACAGGTCACTGTTTTCGTCGTTCGTCTGATACCATTCTTGTAACTACAGGTGCAGATTTGCTGTCACTAAAACGACACGGAGGGTGGAAATCCAGCACGGTAGCGGAGGGATATATCGATGATTCACTTCAAAACAAGATGCAAATTTCTAATAAAAGTCAAGGATCAGTAAAACCATCTACGAGTATTCTGAACCAATATACCTCATTAACATGTCCAACAGACACCACGGAACCAAAAATCCAGCTTCCACAATCTTCATCAATATAAAATGTTTCGATAACCGAACAATTTGTAAAGAAAAATGGTATTCCTGGAGTAAGTGTCCAGAACTGCTCCAATTTTACATTGAATTTTAATTTTTAATGTAATTGGTTTTGTTCAATAAAAATATCTATCAAATTGTTTGTTTTTTTCCAATCGTAGAAAAAATATTGTAAACAACACGTTTGAAAACGTCTTTTCACACTTATTCGACTTGTGGGCCTCGCCTTCGGCTCGTCCCACCAAACTGTCTCACTCGTGTGAAAAGATTCGTTTTCAAAACTTGTTATTTAAAATACTATTGCGATAGACAATTTTTTCTTTCGCCATTCGTCAGAACCATTCTGGTGCTATTCAGATTCAGAACTCCGATCAGAACTTGTCAAAACTCGTTTGTACTTTTTTTATAATAAAATGTCAATTTTTCGAACTTAAAATTTACAATAAAAATTGCATTTTTTGCGATAGACAATTATTTCTTTCGCCGTTCGTCAGAACTCTTCTGGTGCTATTCAGAACTTCGATCAGAACTCGTCAGACCTCTTTTGTACTTTTTCTATAAGAAATTTTCGAATTTTTGAACTTAAAATTTGCAATAAAAATCGCAATATTTGCGATAGGCAATTTTTTCTTACGCCGTTGGTCAGAACTCTTCTGGCGTAGCGAGGGGACTTTTAGGGGGTTACCCCCCCCCCCAGACACGCCCAACACAAATTAAAACTGTTAATCTTGGTAATAAAAAAATATTCTTGGCAACACATGTATTTTATATGTAAGCTGTGTTAAGCACAAAGTAAGTATAGGTATACTCTGGCTAATGAATGTTAGTCGTTGCGTCATCACTGGTGATCGTACGGGCCAAGGCGGCCGATTATACCAGTGCCGGCGATGAAAAGTTGATGATATGATTGTCATCCTCCACTTACAAAATATTTCATTATACCTTTACAATCTCATATTAGTAAAAAAAAATATTATTGTCCAAAACTGCAAAATTAATCTTATAGATGTTGAAAATAACAATTTATTTTATATGGACCTCAAATTTGTTTGTATACTGTAAAAATATAGCCTGCTTATTCTTGACACAAAGGAACGTCTATGAGTGAAACCAGTACCGCGTCGTAAACGCTCAGACAAACTTGCATCCACCTTTGTCTAACGCATAGCGTGCGAGAGACGCATTTCTGTTCAGTAGGTGGCGTTATGCCGGCGACGTTCGGGCCTATTTCAGTTTGATAAACAGTGTGCGTTGAATAAAGACAGCATTTAGATTGCAATGTCTGTGATACATTCAATCAGTCGTGACGCAACGACTAACATTCGTTAGCCAGAGTATACTCCTGACTGTTTTTTTTTGTGTTTATATTTTTAAATGTACTTTACAGGTACGTTACGTTTTGTGTTCTATAATATATTATCGTTTTTAATACTCTTCCTAATTTCTTTTGAAACCCCCCCCCCCCCCTAATACAGGATTCTGGCTGCGCCACTGTTCTGGTGCTATTCAGAACTCTGCTGAAAACGTAATGAAAGTCTATATTTATAAAAGAACTCTTTTTTCTCTACCGAAAAATGCCATCAGAACTCATTTTTGATAAGAAAGTGGTGCTGCGTGAAGTTAGCACCCTTATTTAATTTTTTTCGATTTCTGGCCTTATTTTTGCAGAACTATTGTTCTTTTCAGCCAGGAATTCTAGAACTTTGCTTTTTCTACTCAGAACTCTAAAGATTTACTCAATTTTCCAAAAAAGTGCTGCTAACTTCACAGGGGAATAAAACCCAAAATATAAAAACCAAAAAAAAATCATTAAACTTCTTCATCTTTAACATTGTTGGTTTCTATTGGAATTAACTCGGGAATAAATTATAATATTTTTTCCAATCCATCTAAGGATCCTACACTGGTGCAGCATTGAGGGAGGCTGCCTATGACAATTATCACAAATAATAAATCCAGAAAAGTCAGAAAACCTTGGTTCACTTATATTATACACATTTGTCATATGAATCATGGTGAAAGAAGAATCAGGACAAGGCTCCTGTTAACTAAATCTTTGTACAGAAAATATTTTCTTTTAGTGTTCCCTTAGCCTAGTGTTGCAAAACATTCTTCATCAACAGGCGTTACAAGCTGTTAGAATCATCAGGCGACCAATACCTTCTCCAACAACTATAAAGTTGTATTTTTAATCAAGTATGACTGTTGATTGTTGTTGTTTTCAGTATCTCCGTATCTCGATTCTACTGCCAACCAATTTAATTTTTGGCATCCACTAAATGCAAAAATACGCTAATGAAGAAATATGGTCTTATGTGTAAGACCCAAATAAACGTATTCATTAAACTTATTTCTGGGAATCACGCCAAATTCTAAAAAATAAATAGAAATAAGAAAATGGCCAAAATATGTCAAAATAAAAGTGTAGTATCAAACCTCAACAGTTTGCCCCAGAAAACCACTGTATATAGTTCCAAATGAATATAAATACAATATTGTTATCTAAAATAAAACAAATAAACGTACATTCGCCCTGGTTGGACTTTTTCCGAAGAAAATTCTCGAAAGATGAATCGCGCCCAAATTTTTTACTGCCACTTTTTACTATCTTAGCATAGTCAATTACTACCTCAGTAGTATTGTGCAACTGTCAACTTACTTACTATCGCGAACAATCCCTCGAAAAATCTATACCGACTGGACTATAGTGTATATGATTGTCTCGCCCAAAGTTTAATGTATACACTGTTTGATTAGGATAATCATGCGCCGATCATCCATTATTAATAAGCGGCAAGTGAATTGGAATTGTACAATTGCGGACTGATAGTGTACCGTCACAGGCTTAATGACATGTGATTGATGAATAATGAAACCTGCAACAGCCTAGATTACGTTTTGATTATCGGGCACTGATTTTACGATCTCGCCCCTGGGAAAACTAAAATGGGATTCATCAACTATCCTTCACCGCTTCGTTCTAATTATCCAAGAACACTCAGTTAGATTAAAGACGCTAATGAAATTAACTCTAATAAAACGATACGATAAGAGCGTTTGTTCTTGTAATTAATTGGGCTGTAAAATATTCACTGTCTAACTCAAGAAAAGGGTTATCTGTTTAAGTTGTTGTAATGAAAGCTAAAAGGAATATTTCTTGTCGGAGCCAGTACTTATTTTAATTAAAATCAACAGTCTAGCTGAAAGTTTCGTGCAACGGTGGAATTAAGTGTACCAAAAATAAAACGAAGGAATTTAAAATCACACATTTAAATGTTAAAAATCTATAAAACCACAGAAGTGGCAACATGGCAATTAGTATGTACAATTTATTTGTACCTAGCAGCGGAGAGTTTGCCAAATCAGCGATTTAGATTAAGGATTTATTTTGATGAAAATCTGGTTTTCAGAGTATTACGCCTCACATGTCATCGAACTTCAAGAATAACTTTTATGGCAGGTTGGTATATTGCTTTGCTTACCAAAGAGGGCTTTTGAGCATTTAATTTAACTTTTTGTATTTCAATTCGATATTTTGTTTTTATAATTGGTAAGTATTCGATTTTTCTGTAGAGAATGAAATACATGTTCTATTTAATGTGCCAACACGTTTTGCGATTTACATTAATTTACATCATATCTTCAGGCAACTAGAACTGAATCATAAATATTTCGCAAGGGTTTGTCATAGCATTGTTTTAGACAAGCCCTATTAAAACTTGTCACATTACTCTGCAATTTTATTTAGTGGATGTGAACGGTGATCTAGGTGACAGGCATATCATATCATATTTCACATCTATACTACGTGTTCGTTCCACTGTGGTTATAGGGTCACCTCCTATTGCTCACCTCTGTGGTGGCTGGTTGAGTTTTAAATTTTTGCTTCTCTATTTGCGAAGCGAGGCGTTTCAATTTTATAGCCCTACTTGAAATGGATATTAAATTTTTAAGAGTATCAATATTCTTTCCCAAATTAACTGTAAATAACTAGTAAAGAATTTGTTCTTCCACTTCTTGTTCACGGAGTAAAATTTGTAACTTAAATTATTTTTCTTCCACTTCGTTCTAGGATTTTTAATCCAATTCATGTAACATCCAGTGAATATCATATTTCGTACAAGTTTTTATTCATTCATAAGCCATGTTTCTCGAGGGCAGCAATCATCATCACAATAAATTACGTCCTGGATTCAATAGTTTCCGGCAAATGTCAGGATCAATGTCAATTTATCGAATTTTTACTTCTTTATACAGGGTGTTTCGGGAGGAAATGGAACTATTTTAAGGACGGATTCTAGAGGTCAAAATAGGAAAAAAGTTCCTATAAATAAGAGTCCAAAAATGCTTCCCTTACGAGAGGGTGTCAAAAAAAAATATCCTCTTTTTTTAAAATATCTCGAAAACGATTTAAGATATTAAATTGAGTTTTGTTATGCACTATACTGGCATGGAAACAATTCTTTTCGATTCAACGAGTTTTGACAATTCCACCAGTGACGTGCGTGACAGCAAAATATTAATGTTTTTGTAAAAAAAAAATAGCTTACTGACTCCTTTCAAAACAGGTATTGGTTTCTTAATCAGCAGCCAATTCTAAAAAGAAAAGGTCTCTTGGGTGTTCCTGGTAGGACAAATCGTTTTGGAGTACTTAATAATTATAACAACTGTTTTTCGGCCTCACTGATATTTGTTTCCGATTTCGAACCGTTTGTAAAATAATTGATTTTTAAATTGTCGCTGCTTTTTTTATCCAGGTCCTTACATTTACGTTAAATTTCTTCGTTCTCCACAGTCTAGTTATTTGTTTACAGAAAAACGTATTTTTTTTTTTTGACAACCTGCATTTCGAAAAGAAAGCATTTTTCGGACTCTTATTTATAGAACTTTTTTTCTCATTTTGACCTCTAGACTGCTTATGATATTTTAGTTTTATATATAAATTTTTTTTTAGTTTTATATACATATAGAATTTTGTAAAGAAGAAGAAGAAGAAGAACAAGAAGGAGGAGGAGAAGAAGAACAAGAAGGAGGAGGAGAAGAAGAAGAATTCCGTCAGATAGAGATAGAGCGAAATTAAGGTACTTTCTAAAAGCGACATTATCTCGGAAACCGTGCGAGATATCGAAATTTTGATTAGAGGATGTTGTTCAGCGTCGTCTTGTGCATCCGTGCCCATTTTCGACATTTTTTATTTTTCGTAAAAATCCAAAGAGGTTAACCTTTGTTCGTTTTTTAAAGGTATTAAAGTGACTTTAAAATTTTAAGACAGACAAAAATGGTCAATAAATATGTGGACATCATGCAGAGAATGAGAACATTTGTTAAATTTAAAAATTTGTAAGAAGATTCATAAATACAAAAGTCAAAAATATTTGGCAAATACTTTTTGCTTGTTATGTGCCAATTTTTTAAATAGATCATATAAGAGGTATAGTGTTGGTATACCCGGTGGCCACGAGTCAATGTACGCCCTCGATTTTTTGGTTGTTTTGATTTTTGAATTTAAAAATTTTGTTTTTGGTATACGAGAGTTAGGCAAAAGTGGGCTATTTTTAGACTAACAGGAACGAAAATATCAACTTTTTTTTTTCTTAAATAGAATGACCGTATTTTTTTGTGATGTTTTATAAAGCATGAAATTCTAACTGCAACAGTTTTTTCCAATTTCAGAATTTCCAAAAAATAAGTGAGATACGAACGATTTTATATTTTTTACAAAATGGCCGCGTCACATGAATGCGATGTAAGAAAATTACTAAGTAGGCTATGGAAATTATTAGCAAGGAAGTAAGCTTGTTTGTAGAGAATAAAATAGTTATTTAAATCACTGATAGATACGACTATTTTTAGGTTTCTCTCAAAAACGGAATTTCATTTTCATTTTCCGTAGGGGTCCTATGGAAATTTTTTAAATGGGACCTTGCCATTTTTTTTATTAATCGGACATACTAATTCATCAGCTTTAATTTTTTCGCCAATAATCATTTCTTAACGAGATCCATTGTAATAACGAAAATATCACTTCCGGTTCAACCGGAAGTGATATTTTCGTTCCGGTTCAACCGGAAGTGATATTTTCGTTCCTGTTAGTCTAAAAATAGCCCACTTTTGTCTTACTAACGTATACCAAAAACGAAATTTTTAAATTAAAAAACAACAAAAAAATTGGGGGCGTACCTACATTGACTCGTGGCCACCCGGTCTACCTTTTTCTTTTTGGAGCACCTTAAGATAGTTAAGAATACTTATAAGTAATCAAGGACTCCCAACACAAATAAACAAAACATGGTGCACATGGTGATGTAAATAAAAGGAAACAAGGTGTAACTCAAGCCATAATGATTTCCATGCAATATTTCCAATGCCTCACATGTTTTAAATTAGTTACAAGCCAGATATCACAAAATCATGTTAATTACGTCAGTAATCATTAAGCGTAATTCAAGTCACGCCAGTACGTGAAATACCTTATTCGTCTTCGTTTATATTTTTAGAAGTTGTGTTGCTTTCCGTATTTTTTTATTTTTATATTTATATAAATTTCGTTAATTTCAATGTTTGCGCTTTGTTATCAGTCCAGTATACTATCAGTAAATGAGTCATCTGTCAATATGGCTGTAGCAATCCAAAAGTATGCAATATAACTCGTTGATTTAATCTAAGATGGTCTATGAAACGGCATTCCATTCCAGAAAAGATTATACGTAAGAGTAAACATTATACGTTATAAAAAAGCGCCATAAAATATAATTAGTGAAAAATAAAACACGATAAGTATGTGTATAACACCATGATAAATTACTGTTGATGATGATTTTCCTTCTTAAATAAAGTTATTAAGTATAAACGTATTTATCTGCACTAGTGATAATTTTAGTTTACGGTCCGCGACCTCCATTTTATATACGGAGAATCCATATTAAGCTATAGTTATTTGTAACCTTATGGGGAGCTAGTCGAAGCTAATAAAACGCAGCTAGTTTATTGGCCTTCGACAATCAGCACATGTCGATCGGCAGTTCCGTTTTAAGAACCATTTAATTTACAACGACCGGTCACAATTTGTACGTCTATGAATATATATGACAAACGAGGTACCTACGTGGGATGTACCGGTAATGTTACCATTATATTTGTACCATGTGCAATAAGATACGGTATTATTTTCGTCCCATAAATTATAAGTTTGCTCGCTTCGAACGAAACGTATGCGGGAAGATACATCAGTTGGCGTCTTGTTACATTGTACACAATTTTATCGAATATCACAATTAGGTACATTTTATATTAGCGTTAATATGAGACAAGACAATTATATTTTTGACATGAGCGCTGGCATTTTTTTGTTGGTCCCCATCTGCAAGCGAAGTTTCCCTCGCATCTTCAAATGTTAATATCATGCCATACTACTCGACTTTTCAAAAATTGTACTCGTAATTCTTTAAGATTTTATTTCGAAAAAACCGGTGAAAACAAGTGAAGAAATTGGAAATGGCAATATGGGCCCATGGAAGAACGGGATTGAAATGCAATTCGATCCACTTTTCCATCGTCGTAAAATACTCATCAAAAAATGGATTAATTATGGTACATAATGCACTGTGTATTGTGTCTTTCGCTGTTGGAAATACCCATCAGTGAGCTTATCATCATGTATTTATAATTTATAAACTTTTTTTCATAATATTTTTCTTTGATATTCTTGAATTATATTTTTCGATACAACAGTAGTATATTCCAAGTTGTGGACCTGTGGCCATTCAAATGTTATCTATAGATAATGATGAATTAACGTAGGCAAAGCCTGTTATTGGATAAGTGATGGCTTGGAACACTGTTGTACGTATGTAAATCGGTGCATTAGGAAGGAATCCAGAAAGAAGCAAGGTAGTTTATTGGCTAGTTATTTCAGGCATTCCAACAGTGCACTTACTTATACCATTTGTAGTCTACGGTAATATTTTTGCGGAATGGGGATATATCTCTGCCAGGAAGCGAAGGAGAGATAGAGCTCGCATGATTTACATTAAGACCATTAGGAAGATAAAGAGGTAGATAAGTAAGGCTTCGCTATACACAGTTGCTTGTCTAGTTGTGTCATTTAACAATGGAGTGTAATGCATATTCTATTTTAAACGTAAGGAGGCCGGGCGCCAATATAAATCTAAGGTTAACAAAAGAATTTCCAGAATATAGTACACAGCGTATTACCCATAAAGAATAAATTAATAAACCTGGTCAGATCTTGATTTTGCCTTTTTTCAGAGAACACAATAATTCCAAATTGCTTTACATACATATTTCTAAAAAAGAATACATAAGCGAACGAGTACTTTTTACAACCCCAGTTGTTATTCGAGTAGAAAAAAATTACCTAAAACGTCAGAGTCTACATTAATTTCTCCAAGGATGATTATAATATGATAAAAACTTTTTAGTCGATTTAACTGATGGATGGCTGCGACTTGAACTTAATGAAAATTTTAATATTGCCATTATGGGACGCGTTTCTAAGTGGATGAAGGAAAAAAATTAATAATGTAACAGTTATTAATGTATCAACATATCAAATTCATCGTCCTACACATTCGTTTCGAATAATTTTTACTACTAGGCACTGTAATTTCGGTTCAATGACCCATGATAAACATAGAAGCAGGTACATTAATCTAACACCTACAGTTAACAACTGATATGGTTCTTGTGTGCATCGGTGTGATAAAACAGAATCACAGTAGTATTTTCAAACAATACTAGCCACAGTTTTTTAAATTATTACAGGCAGTTAATTTCTGTATGAACAACCGAAAATTGTGTCTAATTAAATTGTTTTGAAAGGGGAAGAATAGAACTGGTGGTACGTTCGGAAAATTGCCATTTGTGTTGGTCTCAACTTCTACGACATAAAGATGCAGAAACTAAAAAAAAAAAAATTAATTCATCTTTCATTATTTCTTTAACATCACGTCATCAACCTGAATGATTCCAATAGATTTAAGGATGGAAAAATTAGAGTGATCATCTGACACCTACACGTTTTCGCTAAAGTCATGGAGAACGAGTAACTCTATGTAAAGACATAATGGAACAGTCAAGCGACAAGAAAGTTCGTATCTCAAGATTTAAGATGAAGGAAATGAAACATCATCTGGTAGGTATTGAAGAGGATGACTCTGTTTTGCTAAGTACTAGACTCCATATTGTCAATGTCGATCATAACAAAATACCATTTGCACTGAAACCAAATAAATATTTGAACTGAATTACGACAAAATTATTTGAGAAATTAGATACCTACAATTTTTTGTAAGCCTATCCTTCCGTATCAATTCCCATTTCGCAATCCAAACCATGCTTTAATTTCCATTCAAATAGGTAGTTATTACATCTGTCTTTTCAGCTGAAATTTTTGTGCATTCATATTTTTCCTTCAGCTTCAACGTGAACGAGAATTGTAACGCACTTCCATATGAGAAGTATGATAATATTGATTTCTGTCGAAAGATAACCATCGCTGTGGTGTTCTATTTATTTAATAAATTTATACCATTACTAACGTGGGACGTATATCCAATAGTTGTGTGACTACAGTTGCAAGGTAATTTAATGAAGTTATAACTGGGGTATCATTAATGGATCATGAATTAAAGATCTATGTAAATGTATTATAATTAACATGGTATGCAAGTGAATTAGTACCATTTATTGAAACAACTTTGTTTAATGGTCCGTTCTTAATTTAAAGATATTTAACAACGTACGTATCAAAATAATTAACACTAAATCGACTCATTATGACCATGCAGTAGTGTTGCTTTTGTTTTTCGACAGTCAATTACATCGTGTACTTATCGAGAGTCAACCTTAATGGCCGAGGTTGTATAAATAATTGCAATAAAAGTTTAAAAGCACAGCACTCGCGGATCATGACTTATAGCTGCAAATTACACCTTTTAAATTAAATTACGGCACGGTTTGTTGAGCTTGACAAGGTCAAAATGCACCAAGACATTTGTAATAATGGTTTTGTTGTGCTGCCGTGCAATTACGGCGTTATTTGCGCCGGCGACCGCGAATGAAATCTCCGTAATCCAAAAAGAAAGGCTCGAAACAAAGAGAAGGTGAATACGATCGAGTTAGCGGTGACTGCTACGTGCCACACTGCTCCGGAATGCAAAAGGAACATTTAACTGGTCGTTACATGAGCAAAAACCAGATGGGTGCAAAGACAAGTAAGACGTTAATATTTTCCATAACGATTCCCTTGGCGCTGTCATTAATAATCGGACGAAGAAAGGGTCAAGCACACTTTTCACAACACACTCTTTTTTTTTGTTCAATTTCGTATTTAGATTTATATATCCGATGGTTTTATACCGGGTGTTGTGACAGCTGTTAAAATTGGTCTTACCCAAACACCCTGTATACAGGTACTGATTTCAGCATGAATTATTTCCATATGCCAGTAAAATTTCGTTTTTAAACGAATCCCTTACATCCAAAGGAAACATTTGGCGGTATTGGATTGGAGGATCTCGATGGTGTATTGATGATGTTAACCAATCAGAAAGAGGACACATATTTAAACTGGAAGCCAATGTTCATCAAGAACGGCCAATTGTCATAACAGAATAAATTGAAAAAAATCAGGAATCAAGAGTATACAGCAACAGCTCATTCGAGACGATTTCTGACTGTTCCACCATTTTATTATTATGATATGCTGAGCTCGATGCTGAGTAAATCGCAATGTATGGTTGTCTAAAGATGAGGAATCGCAGACTAAAGATAAAATCGTGCCGTTAACGGTGGAAAAGTGTATATGTGATTTGGCAAATGATCAATTTAAAATCTGTTTTGCTTGATAAACACAAACAGTAGGTACACATGAAAAACCTACTTGACAAATGTGACCGCTCTGTGTAGATCTCGAAATCTGATCAAATTGAAGCATATTTCGATTACAGAAATTAAAGTATACAAATACTGTCCAATGTATAATTTCGAGTATAATTTAGATCTGATGAGGAATTAACATAGAGTAAATCTACGAATTTTATGCAAAATGAAAAATGGAACAAGACATTTTCACGAGGGGGTTACCACGGACATAAATTTGTACACCTATTGCCGAAAATCGGCAATAAGTGGCATTTATTGCCCATATTGCCGTATTGCCGGCATATTGCCCATATTGCCGTATTGCACTTACAACCAGTGTATCTCACGTAGTTTTGACAAAAAACGGTTGAACCATTTCAGATATTAAACGTGGATGAAGAAAAGATTTTAAAAAATGCAATGTTACGCAAAATATATACCTAATTTATTGTGAAAATTCGAAATAGTGCAAATTGAGGATTTAATAGATTTTTGAAAAATAAATGGTTTTTGTGCTATAAGAGATACAGGGTGTTGCAATTTTTATTTGAGTAATGTTTTCGTGGCATAACTTTTGCATTTTTCAATATATTAATTCCATATCTGGCAGTCGTTTATGTTAACTGGAAACTGAGGAAATGTTGGAGTAGTCGCGTAGATAGAGGCAGGGGCGTTCCATATTTTTTCGTAATAACGGTTATTACGAAAAAATATGGCACCCTTCCTATAATTACGGCACTGGTTAGAATATTTATACCGATTTTATTACAAACATATATGAAAAACAATGATCTACCAGTAAAAACATTCGCACTGAATAGCATCCCAAGATTTTGCACATAAAATCGAAAATGGTGAATTTTCAACTCTTGCCAGTGGGCGTTACCGGAAAGATATGTAACTTTTCTTCATTCTTTGTTTAGGAGAATCTATCACCATATCAATTCGGCACCATATTTACGAATCGCCCTGTATAAAAACCTCGATAAAAACGGTACGGTTACTATCATATATTTTATTCCGCTTGGCAAATAATTGAATATGTTACAATATTTTTATAATTTACTGAATTTTCGGTTAAATAAAATGATCTTAATTAGGTCTGTTGTAAACGTCATTGAATTACCTTCATGATCAGATATAGCAATATTTTAGATTGATCCACAAATGTAATTTGAAGAGATCGTTAAACTCGAGTTAATTTTTTTTGTTCTTATCCTAGATATACAGGGTGTTAGAAGTGTAAGTGTCAATATTTCAGCAAAACCCCTCGCCAAAAAAATATCACATCAGACTTCTTTATTTGCATGTTCGTGTAACTTCTCTTAAAATTTTGGAACTTATTTTGTATAATTTTCCAAGTAGGTAATTAACCTTCATTAATCAAAGTCGAGATCAAAGTTAAATTATTTTTTTCTAGGAAAACCGTTTAATTTTCGACGCTTACTGTATACTTTTTTGTTTCAATGAACAAAATAATGAAACTCATACTTTTAACACCCTGTAAAAGAGAAATTTTAAAATTCGCTTTCACCTATAAACAAAATTTAGTGACTACGAACTTTGCGAAGCGGCACATTGCAGCACAACACTAGGTAGCACAATTCAGCACAACCTTCTTTTTTATTATTTCCAAAATAGCGGGACTAAGTTCATGCGCGACCATCTTAACATGAATCTCAACAGTAATAATAGCACAATCGAGAGCACAGTATTATGTACTCGTAGATTTATGTCGTATATTGCCTCGTATATTGCCATACTGCCCTCGTATATTTTGCCATTTATTACCGTTTATTGCCGACTATTGCTGCGTATTGCCAACTATTGCTGCGTACTGCCGACTATTGCAGTCTATTGTCGAGTATTGCCGACTATTGCCGTCTATTGCCAACCATTTCCGAGTATTGCCGGCGATTTGTACACCTATTGCCGAGTGCGGTAACCCCCTCGCATTTTCACTACCGGCAAATAGCTATATTCATGTTCTTATTCCCACTAAGAAGAATCTTTCAGGATTACTTAATCGAGAAAAAACGAAAAACGATCATCAACTATCGTTACGTTACAGCCTCAATCATCTGTAGCGAGATCTGTGGTAGTGAAAAAACATCACGAAAAATATTCAATGTGGCAAAATTATAGCGCATTAACGCCGTCGAAATTTGCATACATTAGGAAACAATGGAAACGAGGCCTCAAGAACTGAACCGGGTACAGAGAGTAATGAAGTCTAATATACAGATTATCTGTGTAATCACGCCCCCTGGAGCGACGGTAATGAATTAATTTTGTGCGCTGCAAGGAAACAAGGTACCGCTTTGTCATTCCATTTTAATCCTATTTAATTGTGTTTTAATCCAGAGGCGCAGAGCTATGCGACAATCTCATTAATGATTCCCGTCATTACAATTTTACACACGAGATATGCAGTAACGACAGGTACTTGTGCTATAACTAAATTCACTTCCGCTTATTAGCCACTAATGAATTAATCTTCAGGGACTTAACCACCACGCGGTTTGTGTAACATTTGAAGGCATTATCAGCTGCGCGGGATAATAAACGGCAAACAGCAATGACAACCTTGATTTGCATAAGAAAACACAACTCGTATCTAAGTAGCTCATAGGTCATATATTTTAATAAATTAAAGCAAAATAACAGCAACGATATATCATTCCAATAAAAGAAACACATGTTATACCATACAATTTCTGTATTATAACCTAACATTATCTTTTTATAAATATATTAAAGATACATAAATTAGGACCCGCAAAAATTTAATTCAGCACAGAACAAATCACACAGAACCACTTAACCTCATTATTGGCGAAATCAATAAAAACTACTGCACTAAAAGCTGTTGACCTACATGGAAAAATCTTTAATATTTTAAAGGGAGATTAAAATTTAAGATAATTTTAAGTATCTCGAATGTTCTATAAAATACGATTTATAAGATTTCGAAGCTAATACTACTTGACAAGCGAAAAAGGGCTTTCGGAAAGAATGTGCTTCCTGACTTCCATGCGTAAGTAAACTAAATCAATTATTAGCGTATGGCAACGTCAAATAGGCTACACAAACCGCCCAGTTAATGCACATTATTTGGATCATTCCGAGGATCATTCATATTCATTTGTCTGTTTCAATTTAAAGTGCACAAGAAAAATGCACTCTCGTGATGCAGCGAATTTGAACGTACCCCTGATTTGAGCATAAAATATGTTTGCGAAGCGTCAGAGGAAGTGCTCCACATCTTTCGGAGCGAACCGAGCGCACATCAAATTGTTTGAAAATGTTAAAAGCATACCTTTAGGGAATGAAACTCAATTTCATAAATACGAACGAGTGCAGTGGCATCGACGGCCTGGAATTCACTGGAGCAGATTGCAACAAACTGCATACTGACGTTCAGTTCAGATAAATTAACATGCCTGTCTCTGCACAATACCCTCCGCGAAACAACAGAAAACCAGTTTCGCACATACTGCACAGACGTCACTTTAATCGAATCATTTCGAAAAAAGGCACAATGGCTAAAAACAAACATATTTCACTCCACTCATATGCAAGCACACATAACCGTTACAGTTTTTGTTAAACGCTGGTGGGAAAAATGCTTTTAAAAATGATAGCATTAACATGTGATTATACAGTTTTTAATGCTTTCACATGTGTGGCAATGATAATATCTGTCCAACGGCGCGACGTAGGATATGTTTACGTAACGATCATAATAGACGTCAAAAAGTTTATTTGAACATATTCAGTTCTGAATAAACTAGGTGGCAGGTGTTACAGATCTTGTTTTCATGAGAGGCAAGAGGATGAGTGCATCATCGTATCCACATCGAACTAGCAATGATTGAAAACAAACACATATCCTTTTCCAAGTCTATTCTCTCTGATCCAATTTAAAACGAATAATCCTAAAACTGTGCGACGCAAATATTTGCCTTCCCAAGGAAAGTAAATAACATTCTAAAATAAATGAAAATGCCACATCAGATTTAAAAATAATAACGGCCCCTGTTATAAAATCCAGCACACACGTGAAACTAAGCCAGATAAGATATAATTTATGAGCAACACCTTAAACAGTATTTCAGCAAAATATACTGGAGAATATATTTTTATTGCATGGCCCTTTTTAGATATTTTTTAGCATGTTTTCCTCAAATGGCAAAGGCATTTATATTTCAACCGTATACGAAGTGTTCTTCAAAGTGGGACTATATTTGTAACTTATAAAATAACTAAATGAATAAACAATTAAACATATAAACATATTATTGTGAGAGCCCAGTGGGATGAAATCTCAATGTGAAACTTATATAATCTGCTCGCAATTCCAGCGTTTATATTACAATGCTCGTTACAATGCGACATGAATCATCACAACAGAAACAATAAGTATCCTTGTGGACCTTGTGTAAAGGACCTAATAACTGAGTTGCGGAATATCCAAAAGGGCGACTATAAAACAGACTTAAATTACGATTTTATTAAATTTCCAAAATGCTTCCCATGAAACAACTATGAAATGCGTCCAAAAATGAAAATGGCACATTCGCTCTGTGACGGGAAATTCACAAAGCGTTTTACAAACTTTGTCGTGAACTTTAAAACCACCAGAAGTTTGTCCCTAAGATAATGACGAATTTACGAGAATTAGACACTCCTTATAACTCTAAATAATTAAGATTACAGAGGAACTGGTCGACAATGTTAGAGGTACGAAGAAACACGATCATTCTAAATTCTTGATGAAATTGAATCAATAAGAATTTGAAGTTTGAAGTTTGAAAAAAGGACCTGCATTTTTTTCCTACAAAATTTATTTACAAGTATGTATTGTCAAGGTAAATAATTTGCTGCAAATTATTCAAGTCAGAAGTATTCACTTGATTCTGGCCCAAAGATATAAAATTGTTGTGTTGTGACGTTGTGACATTTATAGCAACTTTAATTTTTATAAGAATTAATTAAGTGATAATTTGGTGCCAAAAAGTACCCAAACTTCGAACTAATTCTATAGCTGCTTGTAATTTTTTTTGCGGATTCTTAAACTTTAGGGTCTCAACTTCAAATATTAAAAAGGAATAGATGTGCTTTTACTCCTAAGAGGGTGAAAACCAACCCTGAAGTTCAAAATGTAATACTGACTCAAGTATTAAGTCGAGAGTTAGTATTAAAAAAATTCAAGTACCTATATGTGTTTGAGGTCGCTGATTACGAATATCAAGTCAGAATGTTGGAATTCGAAATTGCACCCCTAATATGGCTGATGTAATAGGGGTACAATGGAAAAACATATTTTGTTTGGTTTGAGCAAGTACTTAGAACTTTTTTTGCAAATTCTTATATTTTAGGACATACAACTTAGGCATATTTTAAGAAAAATTATTGCCCTTACATTTATGAGGGTAAAAACCACCCCTAAAATCAAAAAGTCTATACTAATGAAGTACTAAGAATAAATTATTGAAATTTACATTATTTATGTTTTTGAAGTCGCTCATCACGAATGTGATGTAAGAAATTCAAAATTTTAATATAATAATAATATAATAATAATAATAATAATCTTTATTTATCCAAAGATAATGAGATACAGTTTACAGATTACATCGTACTATAGTAAGGTTTCAACAAAATATAGGTTAAATTGATACAAAAAAATATAAATATCTAATAATAAACATAATAAAAATAAAAATAAAATTAAAAATAAAGTACACATAGCATAGAAAACAACTACATAATTGGAGTATTTTTAATAAAACATAACAGTTGAGATTTAAACCGTTGAATGGTTTTAGAGATTTTAATTTCTTGAGGAAGAAGATTGAATTGCACAACTCCTTTGTGAAACAAATTTTTCATTGTACTACTCTTAATTGTTCTTTTTACATAAAAGCTATTTGTATTAGCTGTCCGTGTATTACGCAGGTGTACATCAGTAACAGGCAATAACTGTTGCCCAAGATAATCGGGTAGGATATTATTATTCATTTTAAAGATAAAAATCATAGTTTGAAAATACAGAAATTGTTCAATGTTAAGCCAGTTTAATGTACTTAGCATTAGTTTACTACTTGAGAATCTGTTACATTTTAAAATTACCCGCATTGCCTTATTTTGGAGAATCTGTAGTCTACTGAAATTGGTACAACTGACATATAATACTGAGCTACAATAGAGAAAATGGGGCAATATTAGCGTATTATAAACTGTTAACTTTGTGGACGTAGATATAAAAGGAGAGACTCTGCGGAAAAATCCTATCTTTTTGCCAATTTTTTTTGATATATACTCAATGTGTTTATTAAATTTTAGTTCACGGTCAATAACTAGTCCCAAGTATTTTATTTCCTGAACAAGCTCCACTTTTTCGTCGTTCATTACAATGTCAAGATTCAAATTGACAAATTTGTTGTACAAATAATTATTACCCACAAACATGCATTTAGATTTTAATTCATTTACTTATTGCTTTTAAATTTTTCTGTTAGAAGCTTTAATTCTAAGTTTACAGTACCTATCATTTCTTCAAAATTTGTATTGTCATAATATATGAGGGTATCGTCTGCAAAAAGATGAATTTTACATTTACTTAATACATTTCCAAGGTCGTTTATATAGAGAATAAACAATAAGGGGCCAAGAACACTGCCTTGTGGTACTCCAAAATTATTTAGTATAGGCTCAGATAATTTCCCGTTCAATTTCGTTATTTGGTACCTATTAGTTATATAACTTTCAATCCAACTTAAAACGGTTTGATCAAAACCATAGTTTTTTAGCTTTAATAGTAATATTTTACGGTCAATTGTTTCAAAAGCTCGTTTAAGGTCAACGAAGATTGCGCAAATTCCTACCCCTGTTTTATCCAACAGCTGTTTCCATTCAGAAGTAACTAGTTGTAGCGCTGTTTCACACGAGTGTTTGCCACGAAAGCCTGATTGATATGTACATAGAATATTGTTTGAGTTTATATAATTAATCACTTGATTGTACACTGCTAGTTCTAAAATTTTTTCGCAAAATGGCAACATATTTACAGGTCTCAATTGCTCAGCCAAATTCGTATTAGGTATTTTTGGTATTGGTACCACTATAGAATTTTTATAACATTCAGGCATAACACCCTTTTCTAAACTTAGATTAATTAAATTTAGAAGCGGATAACCTAGTATGTGAAACAGATTTTTAATAACATCAAGACATATTTCATCAGTGTTGTATTTCTTTATTTGATTATTAACTAGTGTTCTCAGCTCTTCCAAAGTTACTGCCCGAAATGATGTCATGTGAGAGTTTACAACCGGTATAATATCACTGATTCTATCAATATTTATATCATCTGTTCCTATACTAATTACTATACTTTCAATACTACCTACGTAATACTGATTTAGTACGTCCGCCATATTGTTATTATATATTACGCCATTACAATTTAAACTTTGAAAAATATGTTCACCTTTCTTATTTCCAACTATTTCTTTTAAATTTTTCCACATTAATTTCGGATTCGATTTATTTCTGTCAATGTTTCTTTCATAAAATATTGTCTTCTCTTCGTTAATGACTCTTACAGTATTATTTCTCGCATATTTATAATTATTCCAATCTTCCTCCTCATTTGTAAATACAAATCTTTGATATGCTCTATTTCTATTGTCAATTGCTTCCCTACAGTTCCTGTTTAGCCACCTGTTTTCCGATACTCTTACTTTTACAATTTTTTTGGGGGCTACAACATCTAATGCATCTAATATATTAGCTACAAAAGTCTGACCTACTACATTCACATTTGTGCATGAATATGCCCATTCCTTTTCAATTAACAAATTCGTCATTTCATTAAAATTAATTGGGGTTCTAATTTGCTTTGTTTGATATTTTATTAATTCTCTGCTCTTATTTATTTTTACTTGAATTATTGAATGATCTGTGATTATATAATTTTGTTCAACATAAGCATTTATAGTGTAATCATTACTGATAATAAGATCAATTATGGTGCGAGAATCGTTTTTCGCACTCTAGTAAAATTTTGTATAAACTGTTTCATGCCATGATTCTCAATGCCTTCTTGTAGTCGCTTTTTAGCATAGTCATTTTTGGAAAAATCTATATTGAAATCACCTGTCAAAATTATACTGTGGTTATTATTGTTATCAATATAAACATCTAACCATTGTAAAAATCTATCAAGAAAGTGTGTCACGTTGGCATTTGGCGATCTATACACAGCAGCCACACTGTAGGAGGTTTTATTTATTTTTATATCTACAGATAACAGCCAAAAATTTACATCTAAAACCAACACTTTTACATTATCAAATTTTATACATTTTTTTGTGAATATTAACACTCCCCCTGTGTGGCGACTGGTTGAATCACAGCGGATTGTATTATATCCTTCTAAATCTAATTCCCTATCGGTAAAATTGTCAGTAATACAAGTTTCTGTAAGACACAATATTAGAGGTTGATACTTAACTACATACTCTGCAATTTGGTCCTTATTTCTATAATAGCTTGCAGCATTCATACATGACAAAAGTAGTTCACCGTCACTCTGTAGTTGCTATTCCTTATAAGCTATTTTACTTTTAATTGATTTCACAATTTTTTGATAGCACTCACATTCTCTATCAACAGCAGCGTGATGCACATCCAAGTTAAGATTCAACTTTTGATTTACACGTACACAATTAACACACTTCTTATTTTCATTTCTGCAGACATTACTAGTATGTTCTTCAGCACATAGTACACAAGCAGTTTTTTCTTTACAGTCTTTTACCTCGTGGTTATATCCTCCACACTTGAAACACCTTCTGATGCTAAAATGTTCATAGATAAAAGGGGTAAAATGGATGAATTAATCATTTTTTTTATTTTCGGAAATTAGGACTTTCTTAGCAGATTGTTACCTACATTTTGAGACATAAAACTCATCCCCTAATAAAAATATAATTGACCTTCTCGCCTTACCCCGAAGACGAAAATTGAAAACCACCCCTAAAGTTAAAAAAATCAATAATTAACGAAGTTCTGAGACTAAATTACCGCCAAACGAGCAATATCGTAATTTGCTAAAACGAGACGCGCTTCTTATTCCGGTCATATCTCCTTCGTAATTAACGCTAAAAATCATCCACAAAAAACATTTTTCAAGGTCTTTTAATTCTCTTTAAGATCAGGTAGTTCAAAACAGTACAAAGGTTGTCAGTTTTTCTATATTCACCTTAAATGCGCCAATTAAAATAAAACGTTAAGAGTTAACTTCAAACACTTCTATCTCCTAAGCTATTATCTTTATCAAAAAAAAAATAAAATTAGTAGTAGCATTTTCCTTAGGTTATTGCCATCATTTTTTGTCTCTGGTAACATTCAGCTAAGATTCTTCCCTGCTAAGTTATTTAACCGCAAAGCCAAAAAAACCCATTAAGTACTTAAAAAAATTTCAAAATACATTAAGTGTCAAATCTTTTAAATAATGGCATCCATCACGGCCAAACAAATTTGAGCGTATACATAATGACTAACAAAAAACATAATTTGGAATTTACTGAAACAAAAAAACACGCACATTTTTTGTAAAAAATAAAAATTTTGCCTTTATTTTCCTTGTATCATTTTTGATATAGCAGATATCAAAATCTGTCAAAAGACAATTTTAAGCTACTGTAATAAGCTTCAATTTTATTCAAGGTACATGTCAAAAAGTTTTTTTAAACCTGAGTTATGACTATTCGAAGCGCGTGACCTTTTCAGGGCTACGTTCAAATGCACCTAACAACAACTACTGTATCTCGGAAACGATGAGTCTAAACAAATTTTTATATCATGGATTATTTTTGTTATTTCATTAGCTAACTTTTTTGTTATGGCAAACTTCTTCGAAAATGTGATCCTCTTCGAGTAACTTGCTGAAAAATCAGTGTTTTTTGCTTAAAAATCAACGTTTTCAACTTCTGTAATATAGTGTGTAGTGTGCAAATGGTATTTAACCAAACATGGATTCAATGTGCTTATTAACTTTTTACAAAAAATTTAAAAGACAAATCAGACGGTAGTGAGACATTTTGGTCACTCCACTTTTTCCCAGTCGTTTTTTTTTTCACTCCATTTTTTCCATATGCCACTTTCCCACTGATTCTTTTTCCCACTGACCTTTTTTCCATAGGATACTTTTCTCATTACTTCTTTTTCCCACTGACCTTTTTTTCCTTAGGTCACTTTTCCCATTGCTTCTTTTTCCCACTGACCTTTTTTTCCACAAAAATTTCCCACAAAAATTTTCAATAAAAAAAATTTATTCGTACTAAATATATTAAGATATTTCAGATTTTACAAACTATCAAAAACATTCAATTAAAAAAAAATTTTTCGTAAATATATTAAGATATTTCAGATTTCAGATCTTACATATCAAAAACATTCTATGCCTCCAAAATCGTGAATTAAAACGAGATGCTGTTGCCCACGTT
Source organism: Rhagium mordax (assembly GCA_963680705.1). Taxonomy (NCBI): domain Eukaryota; kingdom Metazoa; phylum Arthropoda; class Insecta; order Coleoptera; family Cerambycidae; genus Rhagium; species Rhagium mordax. Next base: position 59,153,835 of record OY796659.1, on the reverse strand, counting down.
GTGAAGACACTCTGCAATCCTGCCTTCTTTTTTTTTCTTCGTATGAGCGGACAATATGGACTTCTGCTTCGACCATTTTACTTCGTTGAATTATACGTTTGACAGAAATCAAATGTCAATAAATTGTCAATAAATAAAAACATAGTGGAAAAATAAACTATGGGAAAAATGACCTATGGAAAAAAAACTATGGGAAAAAATGATCAGTGGAAAAAATGGAGTGACAAAAGTGTCGTACAACGGTAAAATAAACTATGAGAAAAAATTACTTATGGAAAAATAAACTATGGGAAAAAATGACATGAAAAAAAAAACTATGGGAAAAAGTCACCTATGAAAAAAAAACTATGGGAAAAAATGTCCAGTGGGAAAAAATGTCCAGTGGGAAAAAATGGCCAGTGGAAAAAATGGAGTGACAAAAGTGTCGTACAATAAATCAGACAACTTCTAATTTTAAAATTTTCAGATTCCACAGAAAAAAAAACGAGTAGGTACTGAACACTGAACAGTTGACGCATCTTTCGCTAAGTCAGATTCATCCTCGGATTCATCTTCCTGATGATGCCAACTCGGTTGGCGAAGCGCGAATCAAGTGTTAAGATTCGGTGTTCCAACCCATTTCTGGAAGTAACCTCACAGTTTACTTACCCCTTTGATAGCAGAAATACAGTTTTAGTACCACTAAATTTGCTCCAATTTTTAAATTTGGTAACCCAAGTACCAATTATTCTCAAACGCTGAAACTCATTGTAATTTAAAATGATTCATATTTTACCAGCGGTGACACATGCGGAAAATAAAAATATAATTTCATATTCACGTTCGTATCGCGCTTTTAAATCTCTATGTGGTAATTATTAATTCGAATGAACGTTGGAAAACCTCACCCGCCTGTCAAATATAATTTATGCAATTCCAGGATTATAAAGAACGGTTAGCGCTAAATTTGCATAGCCGCCGAATCAGTCAAACTGAGTGACATACATTCCTTTAATTGACAACATGTTTTGTACTATATTTTCATTATAAATATTACGTCTTCTTGGCATTTATAATTCTAAATAGCTGTGCTACTAGGGCTTTATGCAATTAGGTAAATGAATGAAGCACCGTCTTGTCGCACTAAAACGATTAATGAGGTAAAATATAAATATAAAGCAATAAGTAAGCATGCTTATTGCAAAAACAAACCATATCGAGTTTGATTTAAGTGTATTCAACTCGTATCCATATTAATAAGTAGTGAAATAGAGTAGGTACACGTTGCAAATTATCTCAGAGTTATTTTTTTTTTAGATTCTTTTAAAAATGTTATCCTCAAGAATGTCACAAATTTTTTCCTACTCGTTTGCAATGCACATATTATCTGCCAGTCGCGCCCCTTAAATTAAATGTGTTGGGTGGGCAGGAAAAATGTTACACATGAATTATACAGATGGCCCCCATATATGCACCAGATAAATTTCTGCCAAAGCCAAATACATATTACAATAAGTATACCTCACGGTCTCACCTTATTGTTCTCGAGACCTATATCAAAATTATTGCTAGGTAAATTAAACCTAAACTTTCTAGAATAAAACAACCCTTAACACACACAAATAGAATACATTGAAACCTATTACATTCAAACCGGATAATACTGAATGCGTGGAGAATTTTATGTTAATTCATTAGGACGAATACAGTAAGCCTTTATAAAATGAATGTTAATTAATAATCCCTTTGATTAGATACGGCATACATTTAATCCGATTTGAATGTTAATCCCTTTGTTTCAACATCCAATTATGATTATTAAGGAAACGCAAATGTTACGCTAGTAACAGATGTTTGACACACATCTAATCAATACCCATTATACACAATCTAGATGATTTATTTATTAAATTTGGCAATGTAAGAAAAAGGTCAGACTATCTCCCTTGGGCCTTGACCTTGATATCAACTGAAAATTCTTAATTTTTGTCTCCTTGTTTAATTTTTATTTAAATCTATTTAAAATATTTATTATCTAATAAAATATGATTCGGTTTTAAAAACTTGATGCAATTCGTTTAAATATTGTTTTTTATATCAACACTTTTAATATGGATAAGAGGTACCAGATTTCACTCCTGTTGTAGTACTTAGGTATCTTTATAACATCTTTGTATCGCGGTGTAAATAAAAAAGAATACAGAAAATTAAACGTTAAAGTATTTAACACTAGGATAACGTGTCGGCAATACTTATTGTCCAAGATTCTGAAATATTCTATCAAAATTGATAAAACATTATTTTCAGATTTTTGACGAAGTGTCGATTATAAGATTGGAAAAAATATAAAGACTTTTAATTAATTCTTAACTCCTATCAATTAATTTGCCATTAAGTAATATAATTTGTTTAATTTGCATTCGAAAAGGGTGTGCAGGGAGTGTTGAATGTCGTAGAAAAAATTGTTATTGGCAATCGTATTAAAATGTTGTAACCTAAAATGTAAAGAATTTGGCCATTTTTTCTATAAAAAATTATATCTCTAAAAATAACAAAGCTATACAAAAATCTCAAATTGGTTCTTTAGAACTTAATAAATCATAACAAATATGCCTTAAAAAACCCCAAATTTTTTTTAGGGATTTGGGAGAACTATAAACTTTAACATAAATCATAAATGCAAGGGCCTGGATTCACCCTGTAGATAAGAGAAACACTCACAATTTAAAAAATCTATTTACGATGGACGAAAGCCAATGAATTTTGCTAACGATCACAAAAAACCGCATCAAGATTAATCATCTAATTCCAAAAATATTGAGGTTCAAATATTGCCAATATTTTTTCCATAACCATTTCAATTGTGCACCAGTTTAGATAATAATGGAGAAATATATTATTAATAATAATAATAATGATGATAAAAAACTAGCTGGCACAAACATCACCTTGAAAGAGTAGAAGAAAATGGACTACCGAGATCTTCGGTACCAGCATCAGCACCAAGAACTTTACCCGGATTACTCGGTCAGGATAATTATTGATATTTCTATCTATCTATGAAGCTTATTACGTTGTTCTCGGCATAAATTTCAGTGTGCCAAAAGCTTGCAAAGTGGCTGGACGGACCAATCAAAAAGTACCTAATCATTTTAAGGATCCTCCGCCATAAGTATCCAAAATCTATAGTAACGTGAGGTTTGGAGACCTCGTGTCTCGTGTCCAGAGCATCGGGAAACCACAGAAACACAAAAAAAAAAACAATAATTAATAATAAAATAGCAAAGTAAAACTGTTATTGAAACTGATAAAAGAACGAAGCGAAATTCATCAAAATAAATGATAAAAGCCAGTATTAACTTAACCCGTAATTACGTAGACACAACCCAGTAGCGTACATAATCGAGCGACAATAATTGTTTATACATAATAAATAAACAACTTACAAACAATATTTAATAATTATTGTCAATGCAACATATAATTAATAAGCACGCGGTAAAAACTAAACCAATTATAAATGTTTGCGCTTTAAATTAAAAGTAAACGACCAGAATAAATTGTGATCAATTCGGATTCTTCAGCATGTATCGGATATAAATTGTCCCATAATGCGTCGTTAGAGTTTTACGATTGGATTAAACGTATCCGTAACGTTTCTGTTCTCGTATTTTAGTAACACTAAAAGGGCATGGCGTGAGGAGCAAGTACCAGTGTTTTTATGTAGGTGGTTTCATTTTATGTATGGCGTTGATGGAGTAAATTTTGTACTTATGAACACACATAACAAAAAACTGGTTCTTCGATATGTCGTAATTTACAACGTGCGCATATATCAGGATACTGGTCTCTAGGGAAAAAAATATGGATATAGGGTCAAAAATGACATATCTCTCCTTCACTGGATTTTTTTTACTAGACATACCGTTTTCCTCATTTAGTAGCAAAATGACGACCCAATTTGGTAATTTTAGACTTTCTCAAATGTCCTTACGAATATTGGAAGAAATTGGAAAATCTCAACAAAACCAAGAAAGAAAAATTAAATACCTATCTTAATTACTACTACAGAAATTTCAAAACTTTAAAACATAATTTTTTTTGGAGGAAATACTAAAATCGTTTTTGGCACTCTTTCCTTTATGTTTATGCTCATTGCTCATGCTTCAATCATAACAGTTTCCACTGGTTTAACCAACCGTCCAGGTAAATTTTATATGAAAGGTTCTGGTACTATTAGCGGATCTCAATGCCATCGCTTTTATTAATCAGTTTGGATCAGCAACTTCTATTATTCAACAAAACAATTTTATGTAGCTTTAATTTTAATACACATATCCAACATTTTAATTCTCATCACAGAAACAACTTCCCATAATATATCTGTCATCCGTGCCGTTTAAAAATTCATCCATAATATATTATTTGGAATACGAACACTATAAAACAAGAATTTTTTATTGCATAGTTTCGTTGGTTGAAGCCATTAGCTATTCTCTTCCACGCGTTCATCAACACTAACGAATTTATAAAAACTGAAACAAGAATATTTTCGGAGTAGTTTCAATAATTTATTGGGCTGTTGACTTTCCTATGGCCTTCAAAGATCTTACATAATATGATTTTACCTCGCGGCTATTTATTTTAATTAGTTACGACCGGATATTTTCAAGAACGTTCATACAGCTTTATAAAACAATATTAATAATCTCTTATTGATATGTGTCAACATTAATTTATGCTGCTAATATGCCATATGTTTTATTTGCGAAGCGTTTATTGATAGAGATAAAAAAAGACCTATATTCAACAATATTGATAACTGTAATGATAATCGCTATAATAATTGTACGCTATTCATTCTATCCATTTATAGAATATGGCTTTCTACAATTACGCCTCATATAACAACAATAACGTACACTGAGTTATAAAATTGTTATTATTAAACTGTTTTTAATGCCTGCTGTTATTGTCTAAAATTACCAGTAACAACTTCACATAAATAAGCGAACTGAGTTCCGGGTCATAAATATAAAAGTCATATACATTTCTGACGTAACACTTCACCGAAATAAAAAATTATCGCATAAAAAAGCCAAATCGTATTTAGCTTTCAAATATCCTAACTCTGTGTTTGTTTGTTTTGAGTTAATCTGCCTGGTTTCATAAATATTTATCCGGACGAACGCTGAGCGACGCAATCAGATCCAATATACAGGAAATAGAATTAAGTGAAAAATCTTACCGAATCCAAAACAAAACAGGGAAGAAAGTTACCTGAAAAAAAAAACAAATATTAGTCAGCAGTCTAAATAAAAAAAATCGTTCTGCTAGCCACCTGCCTCTATAATTGATTGTAAATATTCAAATAGCTCAACCAACATGACAGCCACGTTGGGTTGGATTAACAAATAGAAGAGAACGATAGCTGTTTTATTTTTAAAACGTCGCGCGTCGCGAGGTCATGGATTGAAGGTGTTTTATAACTCCACTCGTCAATAATGATACACCATTTTAATACGATTAATGCGCAGTATTTTAGCAGGATCGTTCATCTGTAAATAATTCAAAGTGTACGGCTCTGCCTGTGGCAACCTTGAAGAGCTATAAAGCGACCACAAATCATCTTAAATGTCAAATACTCGATAAAAACACTGCTGCTGCGGTCGACGAATTGATCATTTCATTGAAATTGCTACGAAAACATTTAGCGGGAATCCAATTCGCCTCGAACAGGATTATAAATTATGCGCGTAAATTTGCATCCAACATTCCTACATCTTTTTATACAAATTAGATGAGAAAGATCCACATCAATCTTTACAGGCTCAATTATCTCTTCGATAAATGGACCATCTAAACTAATTGATCGTTATCTAAGATAATATAATAACGAATAAAGTTTAGTTATTAACTCGGTTATTAATACTGTTAATTATACACCATAAAGGAAATCGTTATAGATATTAAACTTTATAACTTGACCGTGGGGTACATAAAAAATGGGGTATATACTCTAATGTATCGTAAATGGTGAATAAAGATTATTATAACCCAGGGAACCTAACAGTATAAGGCGAGGTATAAGGGTTGTAGGATTTTATTATCGACACGAATCAATTGACGTCAAAAATAATGTCATTAAAAACTAGCATTATACCTAACAACTATTGAATAAGTAGGAAAATCTTACGATTATTTATTTTTAGAAAATTACTTTTAAAGAAACTTCTTTTCTTCCAAATACTTAACGTACTGAGTGCCAAGGATTTGTGTCCAATGGAAACTACTTCAGCAGCAATCAAGGATCAAAACTGAGGATTTAGAATATTAGTTTTTATTTCCGAGTTTATTTTAGTACCAAAATCTATTCGTCATTTCGATGTTCTGGAAAATTACTTCTAAAGTAGTTCCCATGGACACCAAAACATCCAAATACTTAACGTTCTGAGTGCCAAGGGTTTGAGTCCAATGGAAACTACTTCAGAAGCAATCAAGGATCAAAACTCATGATTTTAGAATATTAGTTTTTATTTTCGAGTTCATTTCAGTACCAAAATCTATTCGTATTTCGATGTTCTGGAAAATTACTTCTAAAGTATTTCCCATGGACACCAAAACATCCAAATACCTACTTAATGTTCTAAGTGCCAAGGATTTGTGTCCAATGGAAACTACTTCAGAAGCAATCAAGGATCAAAATTCAGGATTTGGAATATAAATATAAAATAAGTTATTTTAAAAGAAAAACTACCATGATTGTAAGAAAATATATTCCGCTTTTTAAAACAAAAATTTAAAGAAAATTTTTTTGTGATCACGTCAAGTAAAAATGGACAACAAAAATATTTTTAAGTAGTAAAAATGTGTGTAGACCTCGGTGTAAACGACGTCCGTTAACTTGGCCCCGCCATTTTTGAAATAATCCACAAAAAAAGTTGTGCTGAATTATTGTTTGAAGACTACTGCATTACTAACCTGGGCTAATACCTATAATATGGTAGAAATAATAATCACACTAGCCATAAAAATGAGTATAACGGCAATTTATTGCTAAGTGGCTGTTAATAAACCTGTCTTGAAGTTGGTATATTTTTGAAATGTGTTTTTGTCAGTCATCAAGATAGTCATTACTGTTCGAAGTCGAAAATAACCAATCTTAGTAGTCTGGTGCGGCAATATCGCAGATGGGAAACAAAACGAAGATTCAATTTAATTTAGTACAGAATAACAAATTTTAGAATTTTTCAACGGGGTTCTAAACGCATATTTTTGAAAATTTCTGCCCATCAGTCGGTGTCTGTCTATATTTTTTGAGATTGTGGGATCTTTAATGCGTCTGCCAAAGTTATGCAAAAATGGCAAAAATATGGATACGGCGGGAGCAGTGATAATTTCTTCAAAAATTTGTTTATACGAACAAAAATATTTTGTCCATATGTTTTCTTTGTGAAAATGTTTCTATAAATGACACAACCTATATATTCGCTTTGGATACATGCAATCAAGAATGGAAAATGGAAGAAAGGTCATTTCCTGAAAACCGGAAGCGGAAGCAATAAATGACAAAATAAGATCTTAATATGGCAAATTCAAAATGAAAATCCTATCAAAAACGTCTACTAACCCACTATTATTATTTTCCGAATTGAAAGGTGTGTATTGTATTTGAAATTTTATCATATTATTATTATTGAAAACATGAGTTTCTAAAAATAAAAATTTCATAAAATAATTGTTTCAAATCGTGGTAAAAACATATTGATCATCGATTGAAAAGATCGTCCAATTATTCATTATGTCTGGTTTATTATATTTTTGCTAATTTAATAAGGACAAATTTGGTAGAGTTAGGTAACAGGCAACTGAATTTTACACTTCCATGACAAAATTACCTCAAAATTGCTAAAGCTACCTGTTTTTTTATTAAAGAAAAAAAATATTAAACCTGGCACTGCAGTTTGTCTATAGCATATAAACGATACAATTCACAAATTTGGATTTAATTATCATTTATTAATTCGCTTTACATAATAACAGGTTTAATTAGCATTATTTAGCGATCAAAAAATTATGCGATGGGAACATAATGTGGTGAATAATTATTTCAATGTCTTATTTCTCGGAGGTCGAACCGTTTATTAGCGATTTATTAAATTCACCACATCCTGCCTTGAACAGATAATCTTATAGTTGATTATTTTAAATAATATTTATCATTGTTTGCGCTGTGTAATTTTGGCTTTTACTAGAGAACCACCACACCATTTTTGCTATCGATTGAGGTTTGAATTTAATTTATAGGTAACCTATTCATTATCATTATTAATACAAATCTATATAATCAACAGCGTAAGATGCCAAGATGTAAAGAACTCCATCGAATTGTTAAATTATCAACTTTTAATTTAATTTTGTTTTAAATTTATTCTGCATTTATTCGCAAACCATACAAAATTAAACTTCTGTACGTACGGTGTAATAAATAACACAAATAAATTATAAAACAGTAGGAATGGCAGAGCAACAATGTGAATGGTCGATTGCCCACAATACGATGTAAAAACAAAAAGGTGTTGGAAAGGGCTAGTCGAAGTCGTCTCAAGCCAATAAACGGAAACGAAGTTGGAGAGAAGTTCGGTCAAACATTTAATGAGACATTTTCCTTCGGTTTTCTTTTTCGAGTGTATTTCCCGAAGCACCCTCCGACAATGTGCCGTCTGTTGGGATCGAAATCGAGAAAGTTTCCAGGTTAAGGTAAACTTATACAGAGATTGTACTCAATTTAATGTAAAAGGCGTATACAACTAAAATATTTATCAGCTGAGAACAACTTAACAAGAAAATAAATATCTTAATAGATATTAAACAAAAGTTTAACCGGTAAAATATATTAATACATACGTAATGAGTAAGAACGAGTAAATAAAATACCGAATGAAGGTGAAGGCAGTAAAAAAAAGAACTGAGGCAGATTACTATGATGATGGAGAAAAATGAACAGAAAATTATCTCATTCAGATTTGATTGCCCACATTTTTTATTTTTGTTTCAGAAACTACGCTTCTTGCTTTTTGCATTCACATACATGTTATATTTAAATTTAAATTTTTTTTAAAAGGATTGCCCCAAAATGCCATATGAGTTACCAGTTGGAATACTTGAACATTATGATAGAACTTCTAATAATTCTCTTACATCCATTTTTACATATATGTGTCCTATGAGCTAGCGATAAGTTATTAATTAAAAATAAAAAGGCATATGGAATCGATGAAGGAAGGGAAAGCAGTTTTTAGAGGTCCATGTTTAGATGCATGTCTACCTGTAATAAGAACAGACTCAATCCTCGTAATGACCTATTGGTAATACTGAAAATGATAATAAAAATGAATACACCAGCATATTTTTATAGCGTAGGTACAAACTCTTTAGGTTGTAACAGAAAATAGTTCCAATTTTAATAAATTTCAAAATGTCAAAACTGTCTTTAACTATTTATCTGTGCAGCAGTTCTCATCAAAACACGGTTGATATGTGTGGAGCAAATTCAGTCTTTTATTACTCTGGCAGACTTTTATTATGAGGATTTATAATCTTTAGTCTATGCCATAAATCTATCACGGCGTAAAGAGGAAAAAAAACTCCTGAGTAATTAGGACGTACGTCGTAAAATTTGCTGAGATCATAAATTATATACTATGCCACATTAAACGATTTTACACTTTACCGCGTTGTATCCTTACTTATAGGCCATTATAAAAATCAATATCCTTCCTAGCACTGATTTTTCAAACTATTTCTTGAGAAACCTTTGGTATCGACTCTGATATGGTTCGCATTTAACAACAAAACAGTCCCTGGGTGAAACGCCAAACTGTTTTAATTACATCCAGATGAAGTCAACGTGGATGGTGAAACTTTCTTCGAGTCTTAACCCTTAACATTTTAGTTTAGTATTTCCTGTTTAGTCACCTTTGATGTGACACTGATTCTAGAGTAGTTTCCACTGGATACCAAAATCCCAAATAATTAACACTCGATGAGTGTTTTGCCAACCAAGCTGAAGCCTGGGCGTCATGAGCGATTAATAAAACTCAAACTAATTAAGCTGTGGATTAGCGTTGATTCCATAAGCATCAGGAACTATTTGATTATTGTCTCGTTCGAAATTTGATTATTGACAAACTTTTCTCTAAAAATTAACTTACTAACGCTTCCAAGGGAAAGAAGTGATCTTGAATTATTAATTAACTTTGGAATTATAACATTTTCAAGGTCTAACATTTCAAATCCAAACATTTTTCAGGGAGAACGTTTATTCCAACAAACCTCCATATTATAATGAACTGCGGCCCGCAAAAAAACTATTAGAAATAACCTAATTATAGTAGTAGAATTTCCGACCAGATGTTCGTGTAAAAAGTATTTAAAAATCCCACCGATTTTTTACAAGCCTCAAGCCTGTCAGACTCAAAAGTGTTAATGGTCGATTACAATAAAACAGGTGCGTATGAGAACGGATTTATAGCTCAGTATGAGGAGAAATACACCTACGTGCAATGCACAGCCGCCTATTATTCTATATAATTAAATAGATTTATATATCAGTTTTTGCTGGGAAACTACTGTGTCGCAGATTGAACCCGCGTTTCAGGATGGGCTCATAAAATTTCTTCTAATTAATAGCATCGTAAACTTTAATTGCGACATCGTTAGATTTGACTAGCTGCCATATGTCAAGAAAAACCCTTATAATCTATGTGGTACGCATAAAAACTTAATCAGGAATGGAATTAATTTATCGAGTCAATTCATTACCTCCATTCGCATTACATACTTTGATTTTAAAATCGAATAAACAGGAAATTAAATTATTTATACCAAAATATAATAAAATTAGGATTTACAAGTTTACAAATTTTTACATTTTATAGTATGTTTTTAGAAGTACCTATAATAAAATAGAATAGCAAATAAAATTAATTTAAAAAACAAAAAGAACAAAGTCATGGAATGTTACATGATCATGTTTTTCCTAAGTATCGCCACTAAAGATACCTATAAGAATAGAAACCAGATCAAGGTTATAGCTCAAATCAAAGAGTAGACTTCTTTGGTCCTTGACTGGATTATACGGTCATGTTCTCTCTGATGGGTAAGGAAGGTGTAAAAATAACCTCAAGATGATTTATCCACGGCGACTTCCACCAAAAAAACATGTCATTTTGATTAGGCGAATTTCAAGAGTTTAATAATATTAAAAATGGTTTTAAATGGATTTTTGGGCATTTTGATGGTATTCAAATTATGTCTTACAATGCACCAATTACAAATTACACCACCACCATTTACCATACAAATTCTACAAATTTTATTCTAATAATGAAATATTTGAAAAAACAAGTTGTGAACCATATAAACAAAATTTTATAACCAAAACAATGACAATGTAGGTAAATAAATGTTACCAGTTTTCAGTTTTCGGGAGAAGTTACATACCTACGAGTTGCATATTTGGAATTAATACTGGATGGCCTGAACCAATCAATCAAATCGGCACATTTCGCCCTTTTTTTAAATGAACCAAAGGAGATTTTACCTAACTAAATAGTGAATAGAAAATACTTTCAAAAGAGGGGTAGCACTCGGCATCCATTGCTAATTGAAATTCTCGAGTTGACGACATTTCTTACAAGAAATAACTAACAAATATTTTTATTTACTGGCAAATAGTCGGTTGTGATCTAGAAAGTTTAAATTTTCACGATTATTAGTGTAATACGGCAAATATTCAGTTCGGTATGTGAAAGTTGTAAGTGGGTTATTGGCGAGGCAGAGAAAGTAAGTACAAAAAAATGTCAAAGCATACTAATAATTTATTGTTTATATAAATAGGCATGTGCAGTTCGCCGTTCGCCTAGGTAAGGTATGTTTATAGGCAATTTTATAAGTCAGCCGTCAGCTAAATTATAATACGTATTTCCGCCCCGGCTATATAGAGATCGAACCAAGGATCGAACGAAGAAGGGCGAAGCATGAATATGAAAGGATATATGACCAATTGGCTGACGACGTTGACTACACACTGGAGCTTTGCCAAACATCAACAATTTCGAGGTTAAACTTGGAGAGTATCGAAAATTTTAATCTTCTTGTAGATTTTGAACAAATTCTGTTCATACTTCTATCGTCTAATATCAATTCAAACATTATCTCTCATAATGAAAGAGGCATTGGCGACCCCTCTCCCTGTTGGTATATTGCATACAAAAATAAATTGTGTGAAAGAATTTTATGCACGTTTATACCTCCGTGGTTCTACTATGCTCAAAGCGACATCCATTTCAACGTTAAATTAATTTCTTCACCATCATGAAATTGGAAAATCCACTTTATTCGTATTTTACTTCTTGAAGCATCCATCTCTTTGGAACTACGTCGGGATGCATTATTTTAAACTAAATAAGCCAAGATAATAAATTTAATTCTTAATTTATTAATTTTAAAAGGATTTCATGTGAGTTTCTAATAATTTAATTACCACCACCAAAGATCAAAGAAGAGATGCGGCACTAGATCCATTAACAGTAGAAATATATCTACACGGAGTTATCAATCAGACTTTGCATATTTCCAATGATTACTCAATTATTTTTGAGTGGATTTTACTGTTTTTTATGAAAGATTTAACATTACACAAAAATTGTATAACTAAAGCGACTAATGAGCTGGAGGAAATCAGATCATGCTGTAAACTACATACATTTTCTTCATCGATGAGTTTTCCCTTAGTTACCTTATAGTTAATGCCAATATATACGCGTATTACGTCAATGATTCATCGCTGGAATTGATCTGGTTATTTTTATCAGCAAGACACAAAGTTCCTATCCATCCAATCCATTCTAATGCTTGCGTTGGCGTTTGACTCGGTCGGTGGACTCGTTTATTAAGTTATTATTAAAATGAAACCCACACTACTTGACGTTCGTATACCTCTCAATTTCCATTATTATTATAATCATTTATTATCGAGCAAACCTCATAAATATTTACCGAAGTACAGAGGTATATAAATATTGAACTAAGCAGAAACATTCCATACGTAATGGGGGTTTGTACACTAGAGGGATTAATTAATTTTCTGTCTCTTGTAGCGATAATTTCACGAATATAAAAATTTAACAATTTGTATGGCAAATTTGTATAACTTATTTTGAGTATGAATCATTTGAAATTTATATACTTAGTCGTATATTCTAATTACATGTGGTGTATTTATTTATTTATTATATAACTGTTCTGTTAATTGTTGGAATCAAAGTTCCTGGACAACCCTATGTGCGACTCAAGGTGTACAATTACTCTGTAAGTTAAAACGTGCACCCACTTAATAACTCGTAGCAGAAGACAGTACATTCCTATCAACTCACGAACGGCGATTGTAAACTCTGATATCCACAGCCTGTGTTTATCTTCGTACATATTGTATTCGGTAAGAAGCCAGAAGACAGTGTGGACCGTGGAGAGATTTCTGTAATTCCTTGTTAAAATGACTGTCGCCTATCCCCATCTGCATTGTTTTTCCATTTCTAATTGTATTGGGTGGGTATAGCGTGAACTCGATCCACGTACAACGTTCTGATAGATAAGGTGGCAGATAAGAGACTGGCTCGGCTGGCCGATTAACGCGGCCTTAATTAGATTCAAGATAAGATTTGCGACTAATAGTCTCGAATTACTTACTAGTACAGAGATAACGCCTTTTTCCAGTTACAGGATACATACAAACGAGAGCGTAATACTATTTAACTGGACAACGTTTAAATGCGTCCTCTTTCACATCTTGCAAGGATATGACTGACGATTGACGGCCTAATCAATATGAAATACTAAAATAATAAAGATTTAATTTATAAATAGTAAAAAAAGTATTGTAACATGTTACCAGTGTTATTTTATCTATAAAGTAACCTACTACTGGAAGTCATAATATTTGTAATCAATAAAGACGAGTATTATTGTGGTTATTGTTCAGAAGAAACAATATTTGTTGTAGTCCCTTGACGATCCGTAGCCCTGTTTTGAATTGTAAATTAATACGGAAGATATTCAAAATTAATGTAATTTCAATATGTATCTGCAATAATGCAAATGAGAGAAAATGAGCGGAATAAATGCACAGTTGACCGAAATTCTCGGGTAGAATAACAATTAATTATTTCATTTATAGGCGTTACGTGTATCAATTATATTTGCATTGTCGTCTTCTCTCATACGTTTAACCGTGGTTGGGAAAATTGCTATATGTATTTAAATATAGAGGTCGATATCTGACCTCTCGATTATTCTGATGCATTAGGTACTTAAATTCAGTTTAGATACAAGATTGTCTCTTTTTATCTTTATCCCCAGAAGCATCGAAACTTTCCCATTACACAGGCACACACAAAAAATATTGTGTGCTGCTGTTCTTTGATCTTTTGGACTAGAGTAACTTTATGAAAAACTGGAGGGTGATGAAGCAATTCTGGCTCCGAATTCGAATTCAGTGCGTTGAAATACATAAAGCTTCTGTTGGTTGATTCTTCAAATATTCTGCTTCCACTGCTTCTTACTAAACTTGGCCTTATGAAACGGTTCGTCAAAGCTTTGGACAAATATGTCGACTGTTTTCAATATTTGGGAGATAATACAGTCACTTGGTGCCAAAAAGTACCCAAACTTCGAACTAAGCTAGCTGCTTATAATTTTTTTGCAGATTCTTAAACTTTAGGGTCTAAAATTCAAATATTAAAAAGAAATAGATGTGCTTTTACACCTAAGAGGGTGAAAATTGGTCTCTTTCGGTTTTAGTAAACATCTAATAAAATATTTTAGTACTTATTTACAACAAAGAAAACAAGTAGTGAATTACAGGGGAGTAGAATCATTTGAATATGATGTTGAATCTGGAGTACCACAAGGCTCCAACTTGGGTCCTCTTCTCTTTGTGTTGTTCATTAATGATCTACCAGATAAAATATCTTCCGAATGTCTACTGTATGCAGATGATTTTAAATTATACAGGGCGATAAATAATGACAATGATAGAGCAACTTTACAAAAAGATTTAGATACTATATATATTTGGTCACAAAAAAACAGGTTATATTTTAATATAAAGAAATGTTACTTTATGTCGTTTTATAGAAAAAAAGATCCATTATTTTTCAACTATACCTTAAATAACATGCCACTGAAGAGATTAACAGAACATAAAGATCTAGGCGTTATCTTTCAAGAGAATTTTTATTTCAACAAACACGTAGAGGCTATAACACTGCATTCCTATAAAATGCTCGGTTTCATTAAACGCATGACCAGTAGTTTCAACAACGTAGACGCTATTAAAAATCTTTTTAATTCCTTCATCAGACCAAAACTGGAGTTTGCAACAGTGATTTGGGACCCACAAACTGTGAAACAAAAAAAGTCTATTGAAAGAATTCAAAATATATTTATAAAGTACATTTTCTATAAAAAATATAAACGGTCTCCAGATTTTGCGCAGTATGAGCCAATTAGGTTAGAATTTAATATAAAAAAGCTAGAATATAGGAGAAAATGTATACTTCTAACGTTCTTGTACAAATTAATTAATAATAAAATCAATTGTCCATTTTTGCTGTCACGAATAAACTTTAGAATACCTCAAACAAGCACCAGACCTAAAAATATTACTTTTTATGTCAAAAATAACAAAAGTAAACTAGATAGAATGTGTTCATTTTTTAATGAAAATATAGTTAATATTGAATGTGATATATTTAATACAACTTTAAAACATTTTAAACTTAGTCTCAGGAGAATAAATGCTTCTAATTAATTATACTTGTTTAATTATTATTTAACACAAATAATCAGTAATCGTATTTCCTTATCACTATACGGTTATCCTGTAGTAACTACTCTCAACAATCTTATTATTATAATGCCATCACTTAGTAATACGTTAATTTTTTGTAGTATATAGAAACATGTAATTAGGTTAAGTATGAACCTGTTTGTTTCTTAAATAAATAAATAAATAAATAAAACCACCCCTGAAGTTCAAAATTTAATGCAGACTCAAATATTAAGAGTTAGTTATTAAAAAAATTCATGTAGGTATATGTTGAAAGTCGCGGATTACGAATCTCAAGTCAGAATTCAAGAATTCGCGATTGCACCCCTAAAATGGACGATATAATAGGGGTACAATGGAAAAACATATTTTGTCTGATTTGAGCAAGTAAAACTTTTTCTTTGCAAATTCTTATATTTTAGGATATAAAACTTATATCTTATTAAGATAAACTATTGCTCTACCCCTAAGAGGGTAAAAACCACCCCTAAAATAAAAAAATCAATAATTAAAGAAGTACTGAGAATAAATGATCGAAACTTATATTATTTATGTTTTTGGAGTCGCTGATCACGAATGTGAAGTCAGAAATTAAAAATTTTACGTTGCACCCTCAATATGGTCGATATAAAAGGGGTAAAATGGATGAATCATTTTTTGTTTATTTTGAGAAAATATTACTTTCTTAGGAGATTGTTACATTTTGAGACATAAAGCTCATCCCATAATAGGAAAAATAATTGACCTTACCCCTAAGAGGATGGAAACCACCCCTAAAGTTAAAAAAACAATAATTAACGAAGTTCTGAGACTAAATTACCGACAAACGAACGATATCGTAAATTGCTAAAATGAGGCGCACTTCTTATTTCGGTCATATCTCCTTTGCTAAAAATCATCCAAAAAAAAAGCAATTTTAAGGTATTTTAATCCTTGTTAAGGTCAGGTAGGTCAAAATAGTACAAAGGTTGTCAGCTTTTCTATATTCATCTTAAATGCGTCAATTTATAGATATATATATAAAAAAACGTTAACTCCTAAGCTATTATATCTTTATCAAAAAAATAAAAACAGTAGCATTTTCTTTAGTTTATTGCCATCTCTGGTAACATTCAGTTAAGATTCTTCCCTGCTAAGTTATTTATTCGCAAAGCCAAAAAACATCATTACCTACTTCAAAAATTTCCAAAATAATTGAGGGTATACATATTAATATTAATGACTAACAAGAAACACAATTTGGAATTTTTTTTTTCAATTTAGAATTTACTGAACAAAAACACGGGTATTTTTTTGTAAAAAATAAAAATTTTGCCTTTATTTTCTGTGTCATTTTTGATTTAGCAGATATCAAAATTTGCCAAAGGACAATTTTAAGCAACTGTAATAAGCTTCAATTTGATCAAGGTATATATCAAAATGTTTTTTTAAACCAGAGTTATGACTGAAGAGCGTGACCAATTCAGGACTACGTTCAAATGCACCTAACATCAACTGTATCTCGTCAAAGATAAGCCTAAACAAATTTTTATTTCATGGATTATTTTTGTTATTTTATTAGCTAACTTTTTTGTTGTGACAAACTTTTTCGAAAATGTGATACTCTTCGAGAAAATTGCTTAAAACCGAAAACCTTTGAAAAATCGGCGTTTTTTTCTTAAAAAATCAACGTTTCCAACCCCTGCAACTCTGCGGGTATTAAAGCAAAAAGAACGTTATAGGGTTTTTTTTTGGGGTAGAATTCGACGATCCATACGTTCCAATAGTCACTTTTTTTTAGAAACCCCAACGAAAAAGCACTGTTATTCCTTTTTAACATTTGTTATTTGAATTTTGAATCCTCGTTTGAATCAAACTATCCAAAAATAAATAAATATTTGAATTTAAAGCAGCTATAGAATTAGTTCGATGAGATCACCAAGTGACTGCACTAAGAGGAATTTTCCGAAATAAATGATGCTGAATTAAACGAGGGTATCTTTCTTGGACGGTCTTCAAACTCATACCCTGGCTTAGGACGAAAAATGTGTCACAAAAATGAATGATACTGAAAGAGCAGTATGGCCGAGTTTCAAAACGGTATCTCAAACTTTTATGGGAAGTGAGCAGAATGAGGACTACTACCATGCAGGATCTAGTTGTTGAAAAACTTCAACCAGTTGTATTGTTTGATAAATCTCGAATTGCACTTTTTACACTCTCATCTTAACTACCTACTTCTCCGAAAACCTCGGGAACTATGGTGAAGAACAAGGAGAAAGATTTCATCAAGATATCAGTGAAATGAAGAATCGACACCAAGGATATTAACGTGCTGACAGATATCCGTTGGACGCTAAAGAGGAAACCAAACAAAATGAAAAGAAAAGAAAGAGAAAGCCGCGCTACATAGATCATTCGAAGATAGGAGAGTTCTTTACAAGAGAAAAAAGGAGTAAGTGGAACATATTTACGTAGCAAGAAACATCGTTCACTTCCTCATTTATCTTCATCTCTCTATAGGCACAGAATAACTAAGTTTTGTCAATTTTCGGGAAATACAGGACGTTACTTGCTTTTGAAAAAAAAAATACCAAACAGTGATATAGCATTTTCGATTCGAATTTCCAAAGACGTGAAGACATACTTTCCCAATCGCATCCAATCGGTTTACACGATTACACCTAATGCTACAGAGCCCCATACAAAGGAATTATCTGAATTTAAGGGTAGTTTTCCACAATTAAAAAAAACCGGATGGAGCAATTCCGACTCCGGATTTGAATTCAGTGCGTCAAAATACATAGAGATAAGTCTAATCAAAAGAACAGCCTACTTTTTTGTGTGTGCCTGTAATTTATTATTGTCGTAGCAAAAGACAAATTAGCTAACTTATCAAATGTTTCATCAAAAAATCATAATAAAGAGTGTCATTACGTCGTATTTCTATTGGTCCTCCCCAGATCAAGGAATAGGTGAAGGATGAACGATTATTCAACAACTCCTAGAGTACCTACTCACAAAGTACTAATTACCCTAAGAAGAATGGCAGGGAATTTTTAATGAATGTATTGCAAGGGAGAACAAAGAAGCGTGTCAAGCGTAAGAGAGAAAATCTATGGCTTATTGCAAGCAATCCATGTATGTATGTAATTTAAAAAAATATCGTACAGGTAGGTAATTTGAAAAAACGTTCTTCTCTATTTGTTGCTAACTTGAACTGCATTTATGAATCAGAAACTGTTGGACATTTTTTATTTGTAGATTTTCCCAACAAAAATTACTTGGATATGGCTTTTCCTTGTCATATTCATATGCCAAAGTATTGAGGATGAAAATCAAGAAACGATCCTTCATGAACTTAAATATGTGAAAAATAACCGTTTCTTAACTCGAAAATAACGAATATAGCGCAGAAAGTATAGTATACATTATTCACTATAATTTTCTTATAAACAATTCGAGAGAGACGCCTGGGCGTTTAAATGTAATATCTCGCGTAATTATTTAACGTCTGCCCGTAAAATCTTGCTTCCATGCAAAACATTTTGAATATATCTGGAACGAGTGCATCCAACAGTGGAGCATCTGTTTGTCAGTGTTCGAGGCAATATGAGTGCCGAGAAATAAACACAGAAATGCTTTTATGTTTCACGTATTTTAATAATCCTAGCAGACTGCAAATCGACTACGTTGTAACTGTTGTTCGTTTCTGAAAAGGAGTTATTAAAATTTCATTCCGCGTAAATGAGTCATGAGGGGTCCCGAATAAGGGGAAATCGCTTCATCCATACCTGCTAAACTGTTACAAACAGATCGCAGGAGTTTTGAATTAATGATTTAAAATTTAATTTCGTTCGGAAAATCAATGTACTGCTTAAAACGAAATTATTAACATTTTGATGTAGGTCTGAAAATTAATGAAAAATAACGAAACTGTTGGGGAAGCCACGTACTTTATTTATTTCTCCCTCATAATTATAATAAAATCATAAATCAATACTATAACTGTATAACTACGTTCATTCAAAATTGTACAATCTCATAATTACTGCATACGAGGAAGTGTTTTTTTAAATGATTGTCGGTTCTCATTTTGATGCTTGCAATTAACGACATTAACCAAACCGTTTATTTAGAAGTTAATCCAAGAGACAGTAGTTTATTTATAGTCACTTAAAATTTTTGTGGTTTAGCACATGCTGGATGTTGGTGACTGAATTTGTTTGTGTCGTCGGTTAACCAAGTGAATCATCGGGGTGTAATAATGGTCGATAAATTGTCGTTGTTCGTTTCAGTTGGGTTCTGCGAAAATACAAAAATGCACTTGCTGAAAACGGAAATTGTTCGGTGGCTGCCGACATGAAGCTTGATTTATGACCGTTACCAATATTTTAATGGCATTAAAGTTATTCCGGAAAATACCGCAATTATTTTTAGCATGTCGCGCAAGTTAAAGTCTGTGTCATATCTATACAGCACATAAAAAGAGCCGGCTTGTTTGAAGTTTCTATGGGCATCAAACAAGCCGCCGGTTTTTTATGTGTCTTACAAAACTGAAGTCGACCATAAATACATTTTTCTGGTTTTATATGTATAGATCTAATGTCTCGTCTAACATGCTTATTACATTATAAATATAAACTAATAATATTAGCGGCCACCAAGGCCTCTAAATATATCTTCCATTCATTGAAATTGGATGAAAACTTTATTAATAAATACAGATTCTAAATAATTTTCAGGACTGAAAAAAACAAAATATCAAGAGCCCGGAGTAAGTTTATACTATGAAAACAATTAAATTACTGTGATAAATGCACCGTTTTCGAGAAAAATACATTATTTTCTCTGTAGCACAATGAGGAGAATTATGCAAAAGTTATTTGAAGATGTATAGAAAAATTTTATATACCTATAAAAGTTGCAGTATTTCTCCTAAATTTTAATAATGACAAATGGCAATCGTAAAATGCGAGATAAAATGGCAAAATTCTATAAACTGGGGATTTTTTTAATGGAACACCCTCGGGAACACCCTATATGTATGGTATCTGAACCAAATTTTGCCTGAAAGATAGAACACATTAGGGTCTACTTATGACCAAAAAAACCATTCCCTTTAAATGCAAAGCCACCTGCGATATCAAAATAAATGGAAAAAATCAATATTAGGCATTTTTTATGGAAAAATTTTACTAAGGACAGTTTTGAGAAGAATTGCCCAAAAAGTTTAAATCCAAAGTTTGATCAAATTCAGAAAATACTGAAATTAGAAAAATATTGAAAATTGTAGATCCAAAAATATAATTTTAATGGATTTTTGCGTTTTGAAAAGCGTACTGTGACAATTCTGTTTCATAAAATTGTCGCAGCACGCTTTTCAAATAAAAAAAAAACATTAAAATTATTTTTGGATTTACAATTTTCAATACCTACCTACCTATGTATTTCCAAATTTCAATATTTTTTTAAATAGCTCAAACTGGAGATTTAAGCTTTTTGGGCAATTTTGAACAACTTTCGTCAGTAAAATTTTCCGACAAAAAATGCCTAATATGATTTCTTGATTTTTTCCATTTATTTTGATATCGCAGGTGGCTTTGCATTTGAAGAGGGCGAATGATTTTTTGTCTATTGTGTTCTATCTTTCAGGCAACCAAAGTTCAGATCGGTCCATAAATAAAAATTTTACGGGGGTAGTAAGTTCTAATAGGCAATATTATGTTTTTACATACATTTTTATTTGGATAACTGGAGATCGGATAGTTTAAGTTTAAATCGAGGTTTAAATATATGTTTTTAAAATCAGAAATTATAAGGATTTAGAAAATATAATAATATATAGGGTGTTCCATTAAAAAAATCGTCAGTTTATAGAATTTTGCGATTTTGCGGTTGTCAGTTGTTTGTTTTATTTTATTTATTTTATATATAAAAATTCAGGAAAAATACTGAAACTTTCGTATATAATATTTTTCTGTATTTCTTCAAATAAACTCTGTAACGGGGTGGCTAATTAATAAGGAAAGCGAGAAGGAAAGACTCTGTACTGTACATGACTAAAACTGACAGTAAGTTAATTCAGTATAATATACAGTGTGTCCCCGAATGGAGTTGACAAGAGGAAAAAAATCTTTATTATTGATTGTACGACGAAAAGTCAGTCTTTATAAAAAATTCTGCTTGTCGAAAAAATTAGTACCATATAAAAATCTTAGATAAGATGTACCGGGTGTTAAATTAAGAAAACATGAAAATGCCTCAAGAGAGAAGTACCATTATTTATTACTTTAGACAAAATGTTTATAAAACAAAGTTGTTTATAATCCAAAATAAAGCCTAAATACAAATTTTGAAGTCTAAATTTTGAATTGTATGTTCTTATTGTGTTTATCTTTTTAAGTAGAATTTGTGAAAATTCAAATTAAAAAACAGTTTGCTGTCGACAATATTGAACTGACAAACGTCATTGTTTCATTGTCATTGTGTAGAATATTTCACATCGATATTAAAAAAAATAAAAAAAAATGTAAGTTGAGAAATTTAAAATTCAAAATTAAGACTTCAAAATTTGTATTTAGGCTTTATTTTGGATTATAAACAACTTTGTTTTATAAACATTTTGTCTAAAATAATAAATAATGGTACTTCTCTCTTGAGGCATTTCATGTTTTCTTAATTTATTAACACCCGGTACATCTTATCTAAGATTTTTATATGGTAAACTCATTTTTTCGATAAGCAGAATTTTTTATAAAGAGTGATTTTTCGTCGTTCAATCAATAATAAAGATTTTTTTCCTCTTGTCAACTCCATCCGGGGACATACTGTATAAAACGCAGTTTTTAAGAAAAGAGATTTTAGATATTAATTTAACAAATTAAGCAATTAACTTTTTAAGGAAGCAAAATGGTACTAAGGTATGTTCTGCTAAAATTATTTATTTTTACTCCAGGAACCTACAGTTTAGACAGATTGGCCCATTCTTTAATGAAAAATTTAAATTTTACACAATTATCTTCATTGTGCTACAGTTTAAATGCATTTTTCTCCAAAACGGTGCATTTACCGACATAAAATAAGTAATCCTTTTTTACGTAGAATTTAATGCTGCATTAAAAACAATTATTATCTACTTAAAAAAAAATGATGCTCAAAAAATTAATGACCAAAACAAAAGAAAAAATTAGGCGTTCGCAGCGCCTTCTACGTTATTCGCCACAATTGTTAACACGAATTTTCTCAGCGGCCCAAAAAACCCCCATGTACCAAATTTAGATGAAATCGTGTTAAATAACAAAAAATTTAAATACAAAAATTGCTTTTAACGGTCCATAACTTTTTAAGGAAGCAAAATGGTACCAAGCTAAATTATTTTCCATTTATATTATATTTATTAAGTATTTAATCTGAACCCTTACTTAGCACCGTAAAAGTCATCCACGTTACGTGCCAACTTCAATTTAAATAATGGCAGTTAAACTACGTGTAAAGTAGTGCATTGAAGGGAAGAAGATACCCTGTAGTTTATCCTTCAAGAAGCATTGAACCGGAACTAATTTCAGTAATTTTACTTGTTAAGCCCTTTCTTTGTCGCTCAGCTTTACTTTCTAGGAATGTACTCGCATACCAACGTACTTTTCATTTGCTTCGGAGAACAAATACGTAATTTCGGTGAGCTAAATCCATGACGAATGTTCTCTGAATATCGATCATTGCCAGTAGATTCACGTTTTGTAATGCTACTACGAAAAAATACCTATTTATGACGATGACTTTTTTTGCTTCAATTTACTGGTCGAATTTTGATTGATTTAAACATCATACACTATGATTATGTTACGATTACGTGTTATTCAGTTTAATAAAAATATTACATCGCAGAAAAATAACGAAATCCCAAAAGGTTTGCCAAAGAATTACTCCTTTATTTCTAAAGAAAGCATCAAAATATTACCTCGAATAATAATTTTTCTTTACGTTTGTGAAGTACGACTTTAAAACTGGGACATCCTGTATAATATGACCCGTTTTCATTTTTAATTTAATATGTAAATCAATCACCATAAAATTCACTTAAAAAATTCGAATAAAGCGATATATTTTGAGGAACCTTACTGGTTTAAGTGGTAACAAGAAAAAGGTGTATCTATATGCGTTTACTTCTCTGAATTAATTACAAATCGTGCTGGCTGACATATCTGCTTCATAATATCAGCACAGAGGTGCTCGTTGCTTCGATCGCCGAAGAACAAAAAAGAGAAAAGAAACCGGCCTATACAACTCTTATTTATAGGAGACGTTTAACCGAATAAGGGAAGACCGGCGGCGAGTCCGTCGAGAATTCTTTGAGATACTCTCGCCTTGGCCGCGAGAACTGGTCCCAACGTCCAGCACCAGCCACAATCCAATTCTCTACTTCTTGCAGCCTAACCGCGGCGAACACACCGCCGTTTTACCGGTATTTTGTATCTCGATTTCATTACATAGTCGATCGGTATTATACAACAGGGCTGTAAATCGACGAAAAAGATTTTACATCAGGTTATGTTATGAATACATTAACATAAATTAAAATGAGAATACGGATTTTTTTACATTCCGGTAATATTTAAGCATCAGGGACAATTTTTACAAATAATACAAAAGGGCCACTAGGTTTAAGTCACCTTTTATTTATAAAATTGTCAAGAAAATACCAAGTGATTTCAAGTGATATTTTAATAGAAGAATTAAAATAAATTTATGGCCTATGGGAAAAATGTTTAACATTTTCAATGGTATGTGATAATGTGTTTAATAGTTTTGCTTTTTCGACTCGAGACTTGACTAGAACAAAATCATTATAGTTTTTGTAGGATAAATTTCAACTTCACTTCATTTCATAAGAAAACTACAAGCTGGTCGAAGCGTCCAAAGAATTAAAAATCAACCTGGATATCATCACTATCATCAGCATTGCGAAAGCCTTAGAATCAAAATCTTATTGTCTCTACTGATTTTTGCACTAGCTCAAGAATATCAATCTCCATCAACATATGTTGATATTTGACACACGGACACTGTTTACTTTTTAGAAAGACGTTTTTTGAATAAGGCATAAAATGTGTGATTTTATTTTTTCTTCAACCCGCCACGCTCTTATTGGTGGAAATTAAGGACACCATCCTAATCTCATTAATAATTTTGTCATTAATATCGAAGACGATAATAAAATTAATAATTTTCAATTTCATTGAGAAGACTTTTATCAGTGACCTCAGAACTAGAACATATTTTAAAATGAATAAACTTAAACCGAGGGCTGCCTCTCACAAGAGAAGTACGGGGTCCTTTATACGTTAATTTGGATTTTTCACCCTGTAACATAAACTACGTGCATAATTATATAAACTTTGTTAAAACGTCTTGTTGCCAAAAATAACCTGAAATTAAAATCGATTGAGTGGTTTCAAGTTTCAAGATTTTTGATTGTCAAAAATAGTGTAAATCGAGAACTAGCCAAAAAAATGGACACCATATTTAATTATTTGGTACTCAAAGTACTCAAAAAATACTCGAGGTACTCAATTGATAATCAAAGTACTCAATGATAGTCAAAGTATTCAAATGATAATCAAATTCCTCAAAATACTCAAACAAAATTAAAAAAATAATACTGATACATTTTTCAAATCTATCGAAAATTTTTTTCAATACAATTTGAATTGGTATTGTTAAAATACCATTGTGTATTATGACTGATTAGCTACCATAGCTACCGAGGCAAAGACCTGTTGCCAAACAAAGAACCTGCTAAAACAATATTTATTCGGGTTATTAAATTAATGTCTAAGGTTTGTCAGAGAATGTTTTCCTAAACGAATAGAACATTAGATGATCGTAATGATGCTAATGAATAGTTCACGTAGAATATATTACACAAGAATAAGAGATCAGTATCTGCGTCAGAGGCCAAGCGATGGTGGATATGGACACGTGCGTTCTATCCTCTTGTTCATTACGTGTTTTGTTGACCTTTCGAGTGGTCCTACATCCATTTCTTTCGTCGGAGGCCCCCCAGAGAAAATAATGCCTTCGGCAAACATAGCTATAGCAGATCGTGTCTGATTAACCTAGTGTATGTGGTTTAATGGAAATATTTATGGCCGTTGATGAGGGCGGATAACCCACGCTGAACCCCGCTATTATAATAAAATTAATTTGGGAAATGCCCGAGATTGCCACCGCATATACTAATAAATAGAAACCAAATGATGCTTTAGTTTGATAACATATTTATACACGTAGCAAGAGTCATATTTTAATATGGCCTAAAAACTATAAGAAGTGACAGTGATATCTCCATCACTACCACCTCCATTTTAACTAGAAAAGGAAATGCATCAGCCAGCATTAACTCAGCAACTCAGTTTTATTTAGTCGCTTGTCAATGGAGTGAAAACGAAGGTGGAGGCATATGCAATATGCATTCAGACCGAGATCGAGTACCAGGAGGATGCGTATTCTATTTAATTTCATCCTAATTTATTTCTGTTCTAATATGCAAAATAAAAATGGAAAATTCATGAATAATCACAATGTTAATGATATTTTCTAACTTCAAATACTATCCTCAGTTTCGAGTGTCCTGTTATGTCATATTTAGCATTTTTTTATGGTTCTAGTGTGTGTAGAAAATATGGAGAAACGAAATGGAAATAATGTTACTAAACTATGAAAATAACGAAATAATATTAAAATAAAAAATATAAAAGATATTAAAGTCATACAAAGATTAGTCTAGGTGAACAGAACTTTGGTCAATGATAGACCACTCGCGTCAGTCAACTAAATAGACTAGGTATATCTATACAAGGCCAATGGTTGATTCAGTTTGTTATATTTCAAATCACTTTACAAAAACGTATCCCCGTTTGATGAAATTTTTTAGGTAATATATCTCATTTTACTACTATTACAAAGTGCTTGCCAGCATTTCAGAAAATTTGATAACATCATAGCACTTTATACGCCTATAAATCCCATGACGTTCCCATTTTATTCAATTTCATCTCTCCACATCGCATATTACATTCATGAGCGTGGTACGGCTTATTTTGCAGTATTCATAAGGAAATGTAAAAATTTAAGGTTAACACATAATCATTGTAACTATAGGTACATGTTTCGGGACCACAATCTACAGGGTGTCCAGGAAATAAGTGTACAAAAAGAAATCACATTCCCGAGGTCAAAATAAATCGATTGGACCAAACTTACCTTTATACCAAAATGCTTCCTAAGGGAGCTACAGGCCCCTAAATGTGGGCCCCTGAAGACGGTTTTTATTTATTATCTCCGAAACTGTTCAAGTTAAAGTAATGATGTTTTGCACATCCACTAAACATTCTAAGCCTAACAAAATGAGGTAAATATCATCTCAAAATTGTAGGGGTGGGGGGTAAAAATTACCGCAACGTTTTTATTTGTAAATTTTTTTGAGTTTTGACTTCAAATTATGAATTGTCAGAGTTTTTCACAAAGAAAATGCCCTCTTGTGCAACTTCGATCGGAGGCACCGTTTTCGAGATAAATTCATTTTAATATTCAAATGCATGCTCTAAAATGATTAGATAAGTGGACTAATTTTTTGCATTTCGCGTCGAAACAAAATTTAAGCATTTTGAGCAGTTGTTAAAATAAATAAGAAAATCTTTGTTTGATCTGGCTCTTAAATTCTGTTTTGACGAGAAAAGGAAAAAATTAGTCCACTTACTCCACTTATCTAATCATTTTAGAGCATGCATTTGAATATTAAAATGAATTTATCTCGAAAACGGTGCCTCCGATCGAAGTTGCACAAGAGGGCATTTTCTTTGTGAAAAACTCTGACAATTCATAATTTGAAGTCAAAACTCAAAAAAATTTACAAATAAAAACGTTGCGGTAATTTTTACCCCCCACCCCTACAGCTTGACCCACCCTTGGTAAAAATTTTGAGATGATATTTACCTCATTTTGTTAGGCTTAGAAAGTTTAGTGGATGTGCAAAATTTCATTACTTTAACTTGAACAGTTTCGGAGATAATAAATAAAAACCGTCTTCAGGGGCCCACATTTAGGGGCCTGTAGCTCCCTTAGGAAGCATTTTGGTATAGAGGTAAATTTGGTCCAATCGATTTATTTTGACCTCGGGAATATGTCATTTCTTTTTGTATACTTATTTCCGGGACACCCTGTATATCCAGTAGAAATATTGATACGGTCTCCTATTTATATTTATTATTTGTATCTCTGCAGATTTCAACTTGACTCTTCCGTTTCGGACTCAACACCTAGCTCTTTTGCTAAATATGGTGGGAATAATGAGAGTGAGACAAATGAAATCGACCCAAAATAAAAGAGAGGAAGGGGTTGAAATAGGTGAGTCATTTATTGAAGAAATTATTCAGCACCTGAAAGGTTTGGCTGAAGCTTTTAATCAGTATTTTCCAAATGAACAGGTTAAATATCAAAATGAATTGTGGATTAAAAACCCATTTATGGTCAATGCACGACCTTCCACCATATCAGCAAATACGAAACATTTATTGTGATAATATCTGATTCATCGATGCAAGAAAAATTTAAATTAATGCCGTTAGTGGAATTCTGGTGCAGTTTAAAAGATGAATATCCTGAATTGTCGCAAAAGGTTGTGTTGGTACTTTTATCATTTGCAACTCTACATATTATGTGTGTCGAAAAAATAACAGACTTGATGCCAACCTGACATGAGAATTCCATTTTCATCCATAAGGACTATTAAGAATATCTGCCATAATAGGAATAGGTTATTTTAAGTTATTTTAGGAACTTTTGGGTTAATTTTGAAATAATTTTTTGAACCAAATAAATAATACATAATATAATATGAATTGTTATTTTTGTTGCAAATCCAAATCATTTACAGAATGTTGCATTAAAATAAAACCTTACTATTGAAACAAAGCACGAAAAAGTTGACATTAAAAGGGTTGCACTGAAGATGCATTATTCTTCAGATATGAGTAGCTACTTTTCACATATTCATGTATTTTGTTGATAAACAAAAATCATTTGCTCCAGAAAATAATCTTAACAATATAACTTAATGTTGTTAAAAAATTCCACGCACTTCTTAAATTTTTACTGATAATTTAGTCAAAACATGTCCAACCCTGATTCGTTAGTAACTGACGTCTAAGTATAAGTACTTACTTATCTATGGACACAAAGGCAGACTAAACGACAAACAAAAAATAAACTTAATGTACATTTTTGTTCCGTTTACTTCAAGAAATCTCTTACATGCATTGCAAAAAACAAACAAACGCATTTGCTAAAAGTATTTTGAAGTATACTCTCCGCCTCAACAGGAATTTCCATCAATCACGTATGATTTTCCACATCACACAGAAAACACATAGACTAAATATAAAATTCTCGCTACTTAATGTGTATTAATAGAACATAAATTACCTAAAAATTTCAGCTCGGGCCTCAGTTTGCCATAATAAAAATCACATTATATTCGACGCGCAAAATTTATGTATAAAATAAAACTGTCCCATTTCCTTTATTCTCGAATGGAAACTACTCAAGATTGAGTGGGGTTGGAAATATAAGAGCATGACACGAATTTAAAAATAAATCGGTCAGCTAAAAGGCTTTTCGTTTGTTGTGAGTGCACCAAGGAGGCAATAGCCACATATATATTTCGGCCTTTTATCGACAACCCCTTGAGTTGAAGTTGTTACGAAGGTTGCTAGGGCAAATTGTCGGCAAATCATATCAAAAAAGCGGATCGGCCAATATACAAACCCAAACAAAGTGAAACGCCAACCGCAATTATTACTTTGATCATTTCTCTATACAATAATCACAAGCACTTCCTGTGGTTGGTATTTGCGATCTTTATTAAAAGTCGTATGCATGCAAACCAAAACTCCTCGCTTCACATTTTATTAGCTGAATCAAGGTTCAAATACCAAGACAAGAAAGGATTGCTGGAAGTGCGAAAATTTATTTCTCTACAATATTATCGACTTCCTAAGTTACTGCCATTGTATGAAGCAGTTTTAAAAGGGATCAATGCGCCATTAATATGGATGGCTCTACAATTTTTTTATGGACAATTTTACAACTTTTAAGTTAGAAAATAATTCATTTCAATTCAAGGATAAGAGGTTTATATCTTCTGTGATTAAATTAAGAAAACTGTCTTTATTACAAAACAGAAGAATGAAAAATCCCCCCGCCCCACCTCTGTAACATATATTTAAGCTTAAACGGATGAGAAGTTACATCATCAAAATGACCACTCTTAATGTCGGTTATAAGCTGGAACTGTTACATAATAAGCAACACATTGGGGTACCTAAGCACTTCCACTTGCCATTTTATTATATAAACTGGTTTGCATTCATATATTGAGATTCACCCTTTCAAAAGAGAAGATGGTCTTCTCCCGTGTAATTACGTGCGGGTACTCTATCTTTTATTCACGCTCCATGGCTTCAGTTTGTCCACTCAGCCATTGAGATTAACTCGGCGTTCATCGCTTCTAAATGGTGTTCTGGTTATTTTATTGCCCGTACTGGTTTATCTGTGTATAGTTTCAACGTTCTTAATCCCATTTAAATCCCGTAAATCTCTACCATCTATACGGCTGTAACTTTTTGTATCAGACACAAAAGGCCATCAGGTCCTGCTGATGCGCTAAGCGTGAAATTCTATTAACGGATACCATTACACAAATCTTTTTTTCGTCGTTAATAGTTAAAAATGCTAAACCGTACTTTTTTTAAATGTTTGGCTATTTAGTTTAGGAACCAATTTAATTTTCTAGACTCAAAGCTGTCTTTGCTTAGTGGCATTACTTACCCACATAATCACAGATACCTACCAATTCGATTAATATTTCACTCGGAGATATTCTCGGTAAACAAAATATTACTCTAACCAATATCACAAATAGACCTAAAAAAAATTGTTTGAGTAATTACGCGCATACTATATTTTTTGACATTTAACTTTAAAATATTATCTATTAATTAATTATTAATTATATTTATTAAATTTACTTTTAGTTCTAATTTTATATATCATTAATGCCCATTAATTAACATAATTGATAGTAATTAATAAAAAAAAAATTCTATTGAATTTATTTAAGTTTTATTTTTAAGTAACTTTTATTTCTGAAGGAAAGTCCCATGTTGCCGAAAGGATTAAATTTAAATTTAAATTCAGTTTTCATTCGGTAAAAAAAAATTACTTCCGCAATATTTTCAATTTTTCAAATTGTTCCAAACACGCGGACCGAGCTTAATAACTTGCGCTTCCTTCGCGGTGGACTAGCGGCGTATTTCCTTTTGAAAACCAGATGTAATTTAGAAAATCCCGTGGCATAATCGTTTTCCTCGATTTTGCCTCCTAAGAAAGTTATGAATTTTTGGACAGAGGCGATTTTGCTGGATTTTAGTACCCTTTAGAAACGCGCCACAGCCTTTCCCTTTGGATCTAGAGGATCCGAACCCGGACGGTGGGCAAGGAGAAGGAAAAATGAAGAACTCTTTTTTTAGGTCCATCTCCGATATTAGCCGAGATATAAATTTTTTTTGTACGAGCGTGCGGAAAGTGTCACTTTTCCGCACGCATATTAGTTTCGAAAGTTGCACTTTTCCGCACTAGTGCGGAAAAATACTGCAGTGAACGGCAGTCGCGTGCGGAAAAGTACCACTTTCCGCACTTGTTAGGAAAATAACTATTTTAAAAGTCGATTTTGCCGAAAAACCTCGCGAAAAACTATACTTTTCCGGGGCCCTTGCTCCCCAGGAGGATTTTTTCGACCGAACTTTCACGAGAGCTAGTACCAACCTTCTTCTCGGATCCCTCAAAATTTCGTTGCTTAATATCCATCCGTGGCCGAGCTCGGATAATCGAATTACTATTGTGACCCATTTTTTTTAGATCTTCGATCATTTTTTTCACCCCTTTAGCATCGAGATAGACGTCGCGTCAGTCACAATAGAATTTTTTTGCATATCGGCATGAACTGTTGAAAAAAAAATAGAATCCTCATGTTGCGATGATGTCGAAAATCCTGGTCGAGGGCTCTGCTACTAACATTATCTCGGAAATAGGTGTACAAATCGTCCAATAATTTCCGGAAATGTTAGGAAATTATCGGAAATGTTGGGAAATTATCGGAAATTTAAGAAATTATCGGAAATTTTAGGTAATTATTGGAAATTTTAGGAAATACTCGGAAATTTTCAGAAGTCATAGGAAATTCTGAAGGGATTAAGTTTACTTAGTGAAGACTTACGGGGCGAAGATTGTGTCTTTTCTCGGTTTTAGTAGTGGCTAGTAGTGCATCAAATTCATCAAAAAAATAGAGTTAAGTATAAAGTCGTGAAACATACAGGGTGTCTCAGAAAGCCTAGGTCATAATTTGCAGGGGTATTCTACATAAAAAATAAGGTTATTTTGTTTAATAAATATGTGTCCTAAAATGCTTCCTTTCAGAGTTACAGGGCGTTTAATTTTCATGGAAAACAAATATGGAGTATGGTGAGTAATTTAATTAGCTAAGTAGGTAATTTTTTCCTCCACTGTACTTCGTGATCCCTTTATAATTTTTGCATAGAAACCGCTGGGGCATCAAATAATGTTTTTTAAAACAATTTAAAAGTTTTTGGTTTTTACAGTAAATCGTCTTACAATTCCTGAATTTCACAATCTAACTTTCGATATTTGAATTTTCGATTTTTTTTCCAAAATTACAGATTTTGGTCTCCCTGAAGAGCCAGATAATGGCGAAAGAACATGTACATCTTCTTGGGGACATCGTTTTCGGTTGGTGACCATAATGAATGAATTTTGTGGTAAGTTAAAAAAAATTTTTTCAATAATTTATTTTTAGAAGTTTTGAATTTTGTAATTTTTAATCCAATTTTTATCATGCATTAAAGAAGATTCAATAAACTTAATAATTGTATGTTTAGAGATGAAACATCAATGTGAGTATATCAAATTGGATAGGTTTTTGTTATTATGCTTGTGTAAAGCCTAAATAAAGTCATTTATAAACAATGCATATCAAGCAAAGAAAGAGAATTGTAAAAAAAATTACAGATGTTTTAAAGAATTTTGGTAATTTGAGAAATTTTTCGGAAATTTGGGAAATTTTTCGAAAATTTCGGAAATTTTAGGTAGTAATTTCCGAAAAAGGAAATAGGTGTACAAATTTTAGGAGCGTGAGACACCCTCGCATTATACTAAGTATTAGGTACATGCAATCGCCGTAGCCTTGGGTCATCCAAATTTTGTTCCTAGTATACTAAGCTAATCAATAGAATTTAATCTCGAATTTAATAATAGTGTGTTGAATTTACACCCACTTTACAGAAGTCTGCAGTATGCCCGCTCAAAATAGAGTTCTAAATAGGTGGTGGTTCAGCAACCATCCCATAGATGGCGTCAGTGGTACGAAAATGAAAGAGAGAATTGTGGAATTATCTAGAAGAGCACCTGGAATATACTAGAAGGTATCTGTACAGGTATATAAAGGCCAAGAAGGTCCACGAGATTAATCATCCAATTCCAGAAATATTGAGGTTTAAATACTGCCCATATTTTTCCAATATCCACTTCAATTCTAGTTCCAGTTTAGTTGAATATTGGAAAGTGAACTGAACACAATAGAAAAGGAACAGTGACAAGTAGTGAATAATAGTGATTAAAAGTAGTAATTAGTGTTACAGTTATTTATTATTACTGTAAGTAATTGGTGAGTTAAAAAATTAGTGGTGTAGTGTAAATCCTGTTGCAATTATTGAATCCACACTTGAAGACCTTGGAGTTGTTTACCAAGAGGTGTAAACACGTAACAATAGATTATGTTATCAATTATTTTATAACATTTCAAACAAGTACAATTTAATCAAATCCTTGCGAAATGCAATTAATCAACAACAAATTAACGCTCACAAATACTCACAATACCTATACACACAATGAAAATAATGTTAGTATCTTTCAAGAAGACGGCAGATCAAAAGCGACCCTTAAAGCACTTATAAATGGGTAAGTGTGGTCAAACACAACAAATACTAGGTTTATTTTGGGAGATAATGGTGTAATTAGTGCTGCATTTGTGTGAGAGGGCGCAGAGGGAGCCCTAGAGCGATTGGCAATTCGAAAACGTCTGGAGTTCCGGGTGGATTATGTGACGGACGCTGGAATTTAATTCCCGACCCTAGATTTAACATTATTAGCGCATCCAGGAACGTGCGTTGCTATTCGGACCTCGTCCACTCAGCGGGAAATGTGTCAAGTCGGGAAGCAACATCAATTAGACACAAGTTCCTTAAGGTGTAAAAGAGAGGGATGTCTGGTTGTTTCAACTCTTTAATCGATTCGCGCGCCGGTCACCATACAGGATCATTAAACTCCTTTTAAAATCACTTCCACGCAATACTGTGCTAAGAAGTAACATTATTCGATATGGAAACTTCACTGCGCAATACCGTATAAAAACAGGGAGGTCCATATGCATTTTTAAACGTTTTTAAATCATTTTTAGAAACTTAGGGGCTGTTTTATCAGATAGATTTGCGACTTTGTTTCTAGTATAAAAAAACAAATTATTCAATATGGTGAACGGCCACCATATTGATTCATTGTCTAGTCTAGAGCCAAGGAATGCGATCATTGATTTGTCCGGTTTTCTATGAAGTGTATAAATAAATGATGACCAATTATTGATGCCGGTAAACATTTAAATTAAAATTAATGCGAAATCGATCATTCAAATAAGCAAAATCACGTATTTAAACGCAAATCGTTATTATTTAAACGATTTCTCCATTACTTTCATTATAAATTTATACGTAATACAAAGAAACGTTACAGTTTTTATCGCAAGAATGTTGATTTATTAATTCATTGCGTAGTTTGGGTATCTTCAGCAATGAAACCATCAACTGTGACACAAAAGTTATTTCTACGTTTGGGGAATCATCACTCAAAAGTTTATGGAACAGTTTAAATCTACTAGAAAATTAGCTTTTTTAAAATTTATTATAAAGTTTTTTCTGGCGCGTTATAGAATAAAAAATTTACCCAACTCGGTTCAAGTGATTAGAAGAACTCCCCAAAATCATAGACACGTCCAAAGTTAATCAATGATACATCGCTTAGAGTTAGAAAAGTGAATGAACGTTCTCTGTTGTGAACAAAATGGGTTGCATTTGTTAAAATAAAAATTTGTTTCAAAAGGAATCCAGTTCAGTTCAAATCACCCTCTTAGGTATATTGATTGTTTTTCTTCAAGGGCATTTTTATTTTGAAACGAGACCTGCCCAGGAGCGGTTAGAATCCAAATTGGTACAAAATGTTAAAAAATCCCTCCAGCAATTAAATGTCTCCTTTTGCAGTTCCGTAACGACCAACCCGTATGCACACAAGCTCGTTAGGCATGTCAATCAGGCGAAAATTACGGTAATAAACGCCGCTGATAAAAAGCGTTTAATTAAGAGAGCAGGCGATCTGGTGTGCAATCTGAGTACAGTATTGAACGGGATACGTGACAGGCATTTGGATCAACCCGGCTCGATGGAATTTTGCTGTCGAATGCTCAACGATCAGCAAGGAATTAACACTTATGCGGTTTCTTTTTGTGGTCAGACAACGAGAGTGGAAGAAACCTTGCATGTTGGGCCGTGCGTGTAAGGAAAATGCGTGTGAGGTGCCAACTTGACTTGTCACGAATATAGTACAACGCCCCGTTTTACTGTTAGTAATGTATTCATTAGTCAAAAAACCCCCACGGCGATAAAAGAATAATAAACTAACCTTGTGGGCTAGGGGTTAATATCCCTGACCGACGAGAAACGGCATACATTAGACTTTAAAAAATGAATAGCATGCAATGCGCATTATTCGTGGGTTGATCCATGATTCATGGAACAAATAGAATTGAAATAAACATGTTGAAAACGGGTCGAATTATTCACATTTTTAATTTATTTGCACTGCTCGAATATTTTTCCTTGGAAGTTTCTTTGAAATGTTGCCTTACTTCATGAACAACTCTCCTAAAATTAATTCATATACTTAGTAGCAGAGCCCTCGACCAAAATTTCGAGTAATCACAACACGGGTAATTTCAGGAAAAATGTTTGGTTCGAGTCAAGAGAGACAAGTTTTATTTATGAGGGAAAGACCTAGGATGTTGCGGAAAAGGTGAAAATAAGTTTACAGTCGGTAAAAAAAATTACGGTGAACGGGCAGACTCGCTCTAATTTCGTATGCCGCCTTAAAGGCTTCTTTCCGGGCGAGTGTCGGCGCGTGGCGTCGTATTTCATAGGCGTCTTCGTGTCGGGAAAATCGATCCTTCGACTATTAAGAAAGTTATTAACGTTTCAATACCCCCGTGTCGGTGGATTGTGTATAAAATTCGTGAGATTAGAAAGAGATGCGAGAACAATGACCGCTTCAGGAAATTCACAAATTTTAATTCGACTTCAAAATTTTCGTCAAAACGTCAAAATTCCACTTTTTCGTTCGCCCCTACCACTCGAAAGTATAGGCATACTTTCGACTTTAAAATACAGGAAGAAAATGCTACTTTTTGTGCAGGTACATTTTTTTTCTACACGTTATATTTTCTTATTTTTAGGAAAGCTAACTCACTAAATCATTTGTACAGAAAAATAAGAATCGATATTTCAATAATATGCATTTTAAGGTGTGTGACTTCTAAAGCTCAAATTTTATTATAAGATCCATGTGACCGCACGGACGTTAATCCAAATGGTATAAACATTGTATTACCTTACAATTTAATTGATGATTTTTACAACATCCAAAACGATAGGGAGCTAAATATTTCATAAAACGGTAGTGCACTGCAGCTGACACTCAAACTATCCCCTCAACAATCCCTTTGTAGCACTGGAGTTAAAATACTTAAATTAATAGTAACTGTTCCAGATGCTCAGAAGTTAAACTTTGACGTATGTCACTAAAAATCCACTTATGTGACGAGAACGACCTTTCAACGTCTACAAATGTTACGGGGGCATGTTTAATTTAAAGTACAGGGGTTTTCCTTACAATTAGCCATCTCCCTATAGTGTTCATTTGGAGAAATACAGAAAAATTTTATATACAAAAGTTGGAGTATTTTTCCTGAATTTTAATAATCTGCCAACAAAACAAACAAATGACAATCGCAAAATGGCGAAATTCTATAAACTTAGGGTTTTTTTAATTTTTGAAATTCTTATAATTTTCTGATTTTAAAAACATACTTATAATTAGTCTATATTTAGACTATTCGTTCTCCAGTTATTCAAAATAAGAATGTATGTAAAAACATGATATTGTCTATTTTAACCCATGGGCGAGCCCATGGGTTACTAACACTAAAACCGAGCCTAAAACACAAAATATCATGTTTTTCCATTCATTTTTATTTTGAATAATTGGAGAACATATTATTTAAATATAGACTTTATATGATTTTGAAATCAGAAAATCATGATAATTTCGAAAATATAATACTTAATATATAGGGTGTTCCATTAAAAAAACCCTAAGTTTATAGAATTTCGCCATTTTGCGATTGTCATTTGTTTGTTTTATTGGCAGATTATTAAGATTCCGATAAAATATTTGATACTGCAACTTTTGTATATAAAATTGTTCTGTATTTATTCAAATAAACTCTGTAGGGGGGTGGCTAATTATAAGAAAAAACCCTGTACATAAAATTTTTCAAGCAGGGCACATTTATGTATGTTCGGAAAAAGTCGGTGCATACTCAAGATTCGATATGGCTAAAGGAATTTTTTAAAAATTTTCGTGTACGTAAGCCAAGTCTTCCCGCACAGTTGAGCCCATAAACGCTTGCTGAGCGTGTAAAATAGAAAGTGCCTCCTTTGAATCTAATTTTTCTATCACTCTTTTCAACTCGTCAAAGTGAACATAATAATAACTTACTGGCTCTAGCCATGTGTCCCAACATGGGGGTAGTGGTATACAGGGTGTTAAGAAAAAGTAGGTCATGCCTTTAACCACAGATTCTTTGGGCGAAAATAATGTGAATTTTATAATGTGATTTTTTATTTTGGAGCGTAGTTTTTTTTATACAGGGTGTTAAAAGTTTACATTTTGAAAATTATTTTTATTAATAATTCTGTTACTGTTTAAGATTTTTACCCGAATTTTTGCATAGACTTTCACGAGGACTTTCATCTTATACAGATACACTTTTTGTGTAATTTTGGTCAAAAAAGTCAAAGCGCAAACGGGAAAAAGGGGGTTGTGTTACCCATTAACCCCCCCAACTTTATCATGCGTAAACCTATGTTCTCTAGATATTTATTTTTAGATTAAACACTTATTTTCCCAATTTTTTTTACTCCTACAAAATTTTGATTTAGGACTTGATTAACGAGATATTCCAGTAAATTCAGAATCATTTTCAATATTTCAGTTTCGGAATTTATTGTTTTTACTATTGTTGTTCGTAGTAATCCTGGGTTTTCTTTAAATCGACTACTTTTAGACAAAAAATGCTAGAGACTTTTTTTGTTGTGCACAGTCAGAAAAGTTCAATAAAAAAAAACAGTGGCGTACACATTTTTGCTTAGGAAACCTAAATTAATACTTAGTTATCTATGCCACTGAGGTAGGTAAAATAAGCAAATAGAAACACTAATTTAATACGTTATACGTATTGTGGTTATTAATTAGTATTCTACCTGATATTTTGTTTTAGTAATAATTGTATTTTCTGTATTTTTGCTGTCTGCTTTATTTACCATATGTACAATAACTGGATTCGCCCGTTGGATAAATTATTCAAAAATTAATAAATAATTAAAGTAAAAAATATGAAAAGTTTAATTTTAAACACAGCAATGTTTTATTTTTTATAGTATTTTCTTTAAATTAGTGTTTCTATTTGCTTATTTTACCTACCTCAGTGGCATAGATAACTAAGTATTAATCTCAGTATTAATTTAGGTTTCCTAAGCAAAAATGTGTACGCCACTGTTTTTTTTTTATTTTTATTTTATTGAACTTTTCTGACTATGCACAACAAAAAAAGTCTCTAGCATTTTTTGTCTAAAAGTAGTCGATTTAAAGAAAACCACGAACAACAATAGTAAAAACAATAAATTCCGAAACTGAAATATTGAAAATGATTCTGAATTTACTGGAATATCTCGTTAATCAAGTCCTAAATCAAAATTTTGTAGGAGTAAAAAAAATTGGGGAAATAAGTGTTTAATCTAAAAATAAATATCTAGAGACCATAGGCGTACGCATGAAAAAGTTGGGGGGGTTAATGGGTAACACAACCCCCCTTTTTCTCGTTTGCGCTTTGACTTTTTTGACCAAAATTACACCAAAAAATGAATCTGTATAAGATGAAAGTCTGTGCAAAAATTCGGGTAAAAATCTTAAACAGTAACAGAATTATTAATAAAAATAATTTTCAAAATGTAAACTTTAACACCCTGTATAAAAAAAACTACGCTCCAAAATAAAAAATCACATTATAAAAGTCACATTATTTTCGCCCAAAGAATCTGTGGTTAAAGGCATGACCTACTTTTTCTTAACACCCTGTATTTCCAAAATTCTCTTTAGTTTTCTAGGTGCTTTTACAAATATTCTAACGGCTTCAGCAATTTGGTTTAGTCCAGTTTTTCAGTTCGAGTTAAGTCCGCCACTGCAATAACCTATTCAGATCCGGAGCCTAGTGATTTCTTTACCAAAAAATGGTTGACCAATTGTCTCTACCTATTGAAAATTTTGGCAC
This sequence comes from Rhagium mordax, assembly GCA_963680705.1. Lineage (NCBI taxonomy): Eukaryota > Metazoa > Arthropoda > Insecta > Coleoptera > Cerambycidae > Rhagium > Rhagium mordax. The sequence continues at coordinate 59,114,137 of OY796659.1, read as the reverse complement.
AGTCCTAATACATCAAAACGAAGTCGTAGGTAAACTTATTGTGAAAATACCTCGGAAAATACCTTATCAAAGTAAGTTGTTAATGATCTATAACTAATTAAAGTCTATGCAAGGGACATTCGATATGTTTCATGTCTAATCAGATAGTAAGTAACCCAAGCCCAAGCCGATCCGTCCTTATCCGAGCTAGCCAGGGTAGCGTATGCTAATCGCAATCTTCCCTACCATTTTTAAATACGCACGATTCATGGCATGTTATTGATCGAACGTGAGGCACAGTTTGTGTTATTACTACCTTCTTTAGTCGGTCTCGAAACACACGCTATTTATTACCTGCCACGTCGCATACAAACATACGTAATACGAAGGGGTCTTTTCGTGAGCAGTACGTAATTCTACGTGACTAGCCTTCCAAATCTGCCTAGATCGCTATCTCACCTGCAAAAAACACGAAAAAGGCACCCCCATTTATCAGGGGAACGAGAGAACGTAGTAGAAATTTGTATCTAGACATCTATCCCTGTCACAAAACGCCGTAAAATATAACTGAAACTAAAATAACGTTTTAATGATGGATAAAATAGATACCTCGGTAGAAATTTAATAAAGCATGCAATGTTTTACTATATGTATAATTTTCACAACACTTACAGATGCTGAATGGTAACGCGGGTTATTTTTAATCTTTTATTATCTAAATCCATATCGAAACCAGTCTGCTCCTTATAAGCTTATAAATAGCTAAGAAGACGTGCCCATTCAATAGAAACTCCTTTGTATTTTGTCATTCACATAAATCGCTTTCAAATTAAAAGCAGTACTGATGTTCCTACTTTTGCCTTCCTCTTGGTATTATCACAATGCGATTCAATTCGCATACGAATAAAATCCTTTATCTGTTCGAAACAGTAACAATCTGATAAAATGCGAGAATTTCCTAGATCACCGTTTGCGTTTTACATAATATCTTATCATCAGTTATTATCACAAACCAATACAAACAATCGTTAAATACTTCATGCAATTTTTATCTATAGTGTAACATTGATTATCTATACATTTTTTAAAGTACCTATATTACCTCAAAAATTGTAAATTAATTCATTTTTATCACTTTCAGTTGAGGTGGGGTAGGTCAGATAGAACCTTTAATAATGGCATAACAGAGCATATTTATACAGTGTGTTACAATTTGATCCGGAACACCCTTGAAAAATCTGACTCAGCAGCGCGATTTTGGTGATATTTTTTTTTATATAGGACCGTTCTAGACGAGGTTCTAGATGTACGTGAAAAACATATTACGGTGTCCAGATTACAAAGCCATGGCTTGCTATGATTTATTTTTCGACGTCATTTTTTCAAAAGTCATATTAGCGATTTTTTTATTCAAAATCTGACAACGTAGCGTTATTCGGCACCCTTCAAAACGTAATCTCCCATATATTTTTTTTAAATTATTACTGTCAATAATTCGACTGTGAAGCAACGAAAATTGCGTTTTATGTTATGTCTTGCCTGAAGAATGCACGTAATAACAAAGACGTTACTAAATAAATTTTTTCTATGAAATTCCTCTTGTGATCTATTCATTTAGCTCGAAAGCCTCCTAGATGCTCGAAGTAAAGCATTTCTTCTTGTATTTTGTAATTTTCGTTGCTTCACAATAGAGTTATTGACAGTGATAATTTCAAGAAAATGGGGGAGAGTACGTTTTGAAGGATGCCGAATGCCGAATAAAGCTACATTGTCAGATTTTGAATAAAAAAATCGCTAATATAATTTTTGAAAAAATGGCGTCGAAAAAAAAGCCATGGCTTTGTAATCTGGACACCGTAATGTTTTTCACGACGATCCTATATGAAAAAAAAATATCACCAAAATCGCGCTCCTGAGTCAGATTTTTCAGGGGTGTTCCGGATCAAATTGTAACACACTGTATAACTTACAATAATTAAATCAATAGGGTTTTATATTAACTCAGACCGTTGAGTGAAAAATTATAAAGAGGCGCAAATCTGTAATATTGCTGGCAGCAAGCAATAGATGGCGTTTCGTTCAGAGGCTGTTAGTGTGATTAAAATTGCCACAATCGTTAAGGAAGGACAACAGTGTGGTTTGAAACATCTTTGTCCGTACGAGTGTGACAATTTTAACCGATAGTATGGAAGCGCCATCTATTGCTCGCTGCCAGCAATATTAGGCGATTGCGGCTCTTTATAATTTTTGTCACTCTGGGAAATGCCGATCTTCCCGAAAACTAGGTCCTTAAAAAATATCTCCTATAAAAGTACAGTATTTGGAAGTCTACCAAATAGCAATAGAAAATATTCAGTGAGTGCAGAATTTCAAGGTCATTTGTAGATTATCTTAATTTTTTAATGAAATTTTTATTTTGGAATTTGAAAGAATTTTGCATATAGAGCACTGGAACCGAGACTGGAACATTAAATGTCGGACAGTTATGGAGATATTGAAGGTAGTTTAAAAGATCCAGCGCGCACCTTTCTTCAAAATATTAAGACTAACGCAAAAGTCGAGACAAAAGTGGTTAAACATTTTCCGTGATTTTTTGAAAACCCTGTAGGTATATCAAAAAAAATTTATAAAAGAAAGTGTGAGAACGGTTGTACGTGAAATTAAAAACAATTGTAATAAAAATATTTCACTATTTATTCAGCATGAAATGAATATAGGTACCTATGCCTCAGGAAAAATTAAAAAAATTGGATTTACGAACACGACATACATAGGTATGTTTACAGGCGTCAGCATAATCAAGCAAGGCTCCATTTCTCGAATCATCTGTTTACTTTTAAAACTCTGCATCAATGACATGACATGGAAAAAGGTTGTTGAAACTAGAAAATGAATGAAGTGTGGGTGGTCATTACCAGACAGAGATACCATTTTTTGCTTTTTCCTCATTAATAACTACTTTATTTAATACACTTGTTTGATAACTTTAGGGGATTATTAATGACATATATTCTCAAGAAGCAAAATTCACTGTCACCCCTTGGTAGGGACCACTCATATTTTAAACAGTTAATGGCTTCAATTACGTCTTTATAGTTTTTATGTCATTGGTATTACACTATTTTCTACCGTCTGATACTTAGAAAGTAGGTACAAAGTACTAGATTCGTCTGGAATACATGACAAGATATATGGTATAAATTTTATACTATCGAACTCCTAAAACCTGTTTCAGTTCTGATTTTAAAAGGTAACAAACATGGTTTATTGTGCAGTTAACAACTTGTTGAAGAGATGTTTTCAGTTATATATTCTCCTACTAGGCATCTTATTTTATTTGCATAAAAGGTACAACAAAATTCATAAACCACGTGTTTCAACATTGTATTCACAATCAGTAAGAGATTACAAGGTCGGTTAAATTCGAGGTTAAATTATGGTGTGTTGCAGTTTGGAAAATTCCGATTACTTTCGGAAATATTCGGAAAAAAAACAGAAATTTCATAAAATCTTTTTTTTTCTGACGTTATTTGGAAAAATCAAGACAAATAACATTTCGTCATTGTTACTTGTTATACTCTACAAGATGGCGCTGAAATCCTACGTTTCGTCATCCAGAAACCATCGTAAACTTATTTTTTTAAATGCGGACTTGGATTTTTTATTTTATTTTTATTTTTTATTATCTTTGTACTCCACCACAAATTTTAATTTTCAAACGTTTCGGTCACAAAAACTGACATTTTCTGTATTTTTTAAAATATTTAAAACGGTACCTACCGTTTTTAAAACAAATTATTTTTTCAACATTGTAAATTTATTGGTTAGGTAAAAAATAAATATCTAAAAGTTTTGATACTGATTAACAGCTCGATTAACAGCTATATTAAAAACGATTAGAACTAATTATAATCATAACTAAAGCACTTATGGGTAGGTAACTAATTTAAGTTACAATAGTAAATACGAATATAATAATTTTTATTATTTAACTCCAAATCCTAAATTAAATATGATTTAAAGAAATAGGATAAATCGAATACTTTTATTTCAATGTTATAATATTGCAGAAATTAGCTCAACATAAGCCACATTGCACTGAAATAAAAGTATTTGACTTATCCTATTTTTCAAAAACCTATTTACCGAGCTATTTACTCATTTAGGATTTGGAAATAAATAAAAAATATTATATTCCTATTTACTATTGTAACTTAAATTAGTTACCTACCAAATACCAATAAGTGATTTAGTTATAATTATAATTTATTCGCTTTTAATATAGCTTCCCATCAGTATCATAAATTTAGATAAGTATTTATTTGTTACCTAACTATTAATTAAGGATTAAAAATAATTTGTTTTAAAAACAGTGTCTTATTAAATATTTTTAAAAAATATATAGAAAATGTCAGTTATTTGGACATCGAAACGTTTGAAAAATAAAATTTGTGATGGGTCACAGCTTTTAGGGAGTCCAAAGTTAACAAAAAATAAAATAAAAAATCCAGGTCCTTATTTAAGAAAAATAAGTTGATGGTTTCAGGAAGACCTAACGTCGGATTTCAAATTTAACAGCGCCATATTGTAGAGTATAAAAAGTGGCAATGACGAAGTGTTATTCGTTTTAAAATTTAATTTTCAAAAAATTTATTTGTCATTTTTTAACTTTTTTACTGGATTACTTGTCCAACATCCGTTAGAAATGAAAAATATCTGAAATGACTTTTGGATAATATATACATTGTGGTTCAAAATACTGCAAAATACTCACGTCTCCAAAGGAATGTGCCGAACTATCAATAACCCTGTATGATATAATGTTGGTTATTTTAGAGGTTATTTCTTTTGCTTTTCGAAATAATAGCTATTGAATATGTTCATGTTTATGTCAAACCGGAAATGTAATTATTCAGTCATAAAAAAATATGAACGGATATCTGACCTTTGGTTCAAACTATTAACTGAAATTAATAGATTCTACCTTTGCAACATACAACATCATACCACTCCTTGTATACTTCCATATCTCACTGGATTCTGAATCTACAGGAAAAACTGCATAAAACCAACCTTAAACATTTTTCGTCGTTTTAAAAATAAAGACAAGGAATTCACTATAGATTTTATGTGGATCACACAGGCAAAGATCGAAGAATGCTTTGCATTGCGACCACTTTCAAGAATACCCTGTATAACCCCAATTAGTCATTTAGATAAATAACTGAATCCATCATAGCACACACTTTGGCGTCCTGAGGAAACAATCAACCAATTCTTGTCTCCTCTACTTTGTCAAGAAACTATACTCGTCGTCAAAGGTCATACAAATTGGTCATTCATGTCAAATAATTATGTATACTGAAGTGCTATTTCGGCTCTCAATTAGTAGATTAGTCACCTTCGTTATTAACATAATTGCTTGGTTCTACCCTAACAGATGCTCTTTCTCTTCCACTAGATGCATTAGTATCAAGTGACTCCGGTGTTAATGCCAGCATTATTTGCCGCCGTTGTAAACTGATTAAGTACCGCCTTTGTTGAGAGTTTCGATTTACAATGTGCTTGCCTGCGCGTGTTTCAGATACCTGACGTCTGTTTTGGTGAGACGATTAGAATCTCCGCCATGCATCAAATGGGGATTGATGGTCCTTTATTGCTCGGATAGGATTTCTTATTTGGAAACTCGAGTTCTTTGCGTTCTTATCGAAGCCTTACCTTAAACATTACCGCAGTAACAGGATTTATTGTTCTATGTATTATGATTCATACTGGCAATAATTACAGTTATCTGCAGGAATTTCATATTACTGGCAGAAATATTAGTTCGACCTCAGACAACCAGTTTTCTTGTAATAAAAATAACCTAAAGAGTTATTTATATCTCTTCTATATGATGAATCGCTTTATGTGGGAATGTTGCAATATTTTTAACACTATTAGCCGAAAATATTACTATCAGAAATTATGCAAAAAATCACAAAATACAAGCCCATAAAGTATAGCAGGAATTAGTCGATGAAGCTTTTGGATAAAGTGTTCATTTATGGGTGTGATTGTAGAAGAGTTTGATGATGTTGAGTAGGTACTTGATGTTCGACCATTTTGTCATTCTGAACTGAACAAAATGCTCGAAACGCGAAAGCCTTGGATTCAAAATGGTACCTCTACAACTGTCTATTGCCCATCGACCTTAAGATTGGAGTCTATGAATTATATTTGGTTACCATAAAATAATCTAATGGAGACAAAGTCAAAACTTATAAGAACTGTCCGGGCATACTAGCTAGAGTTACTTAAACGTTCTGGTACAGATAGTCGTTCTCATCTTTAATCCATCACGAACGATCGAGCATATTTTGGTACAGTCGAAAAAATTTAATGGGAAAATCATTGTTTTGAAATCTTTAATTAGAGCATCAAAATTAAAGCTCTAAGTTCTCCTTTTCAGCCAGGTCCTGTAATCCTTTTAGATTCTGAGCAATAGAACGGGTTTTTGTTAGTAATGGTATCTCATATGTGACTCGCTTTTTGGCGATTTCCTTGACGATTTTTTCAGATTTACGATTACTTATCCCCAATGAAATAAAAAAATTAACACATCCCTCTGACCCGAGCTCTGACCTTAAAAGTTGTGATTCAAAATTGATCAATTTGATGGTTTTGTAACATACAATTCTTTTCAAAATTGTCTGTTTTCAGGTCTCGTTTCAGGTGCAAGTTTCTTGAAATGAAAGTATATAATTGCAGGGTCTAGGTCGAAAACAGAAGAGCGTTTATTTTTGTTATGAGTTCTAGCAAGCAATGAGCAAAAAAAATAATTTATCAAGTAACGAAATGTTACAAAAAGAATGACCCAAGAATTAAATAAGTATATCAACCTCTATCGTGTCAACTGGAAATGGAACCATGATTATACGCCTTGTGTTGCTTATTAATAGAAGAAAATAAATCGATGAGCAAATGAAATTACCTTGCCATAAATTTTCGAATTAGAATTTTTAAAATTTTATAGTTAATGGGTTGCGTGACTCGAGCCACACACCGGAGGGCGTTTTCTGGGGGGCGAAAGTTGGCATGTAGGTGATGTCTCATTCCGATAAGAGATACGATAGGGTATTAGTCAGAAAATGAGTTGAGTTAGCAAATGATAATATGTAATAACAGGCGAGTTGAAGACAAGTAAGGCGATATCGGCAGGTTACGTTCGACTTATTACACACCATTCGAGCCATAAATGAATAATGAACAGTGATTAGCTGGTCGCGTTTTTATACGGCCATAATTCCATACATGAAAGCCAGGAAATCGCAAATATAATTACTTTAAGGCAAAGAACGATTTGCTGTAACAACAAAGCGAAAGTAAGCAAAAACTCTAATAGTATTTACAGCGAGATTTATAGTTACATATTTAATAATGTATACTTGAATAAATGATGCCAGATTTCCTGTAAGAAACAGGATAAATTGCGATAATTTAGCTTACTTACAAAAAAAATTAATAGATGTTCGCTAATACTTATTCATAAATGGTAGGTACCGTAAATGACGATTTACACGAGACCAATATTACTGATGAGTACATACCTTCAATAATTTTTTTAAAAAGGTATAAAAACATTAAATTATGCAAATCCTCGTGCAAACCTAAAGAGAGAATTAATTCGTAGAACGCGAGTTTCGTCAACCAAGGATGCATCTTCTGCAGATCATTAAAAATAGTTTTGATCTTCATATCTGACGTGTAAACAGTACCGTCGTTTCTCAACCTTTTTAGTGTCGCAGTCCCAAAGAAGGCCAAAAATAAAGTAAAAATTAAAAATCACGTTTTCCTCGCTACTATTTTAAAAACATATTTTGACCCCATTATCTGTACAAAAAAACGTCGCAGCTTGACATTAAAAATTGTTTTTATGTATATTTGACAAGCAATGAAGTGTTTTTACTGCCTAGTCAGTAAAACAGATACCGCACTTTTACTGCGTTTGATTTAAACTCGGATTTAAAATAAGCCAAGATATACAGATTTTCTGGTTGTTGTCTTAGATGGATTCATAAAACACCACTTTATACTTTTGTGCCATGTGGCTACTTTATATTAAAAAAAATTTAATAGACTTCATTTTAACCGAGATTTTAACTATATTTTGTGGAATGTACTGATGTATAGAAAGAGCAGATTATATTTTCTACGAAAATCTCCATAACCAAAAACACCAAATGTCAATTGATTTAAATCTCTTAAAAGGGATTCCATTCACTGTCAAGTTAATACCGAGGTCAATAATACATATTTTTCCAAAATTTGATTGTATAGGTGACTCGATAGGTGATTATATACGATACAATATAGACTACAAAAAAAGTCGTGGTTGGGTGAAAAAAATAAAGCGAACGGATGTAATCACATATTATTAAAATGGTTTGAAACATTTTTGCCGTAATTATTCATGATTTGTCTTTTGTTCATACCGTGACGGGATCTAAGGCCCGTCTAATTCGGATATCCGGACACAGGTATATCTGATTTTTAACATTGTTTTAAAATTATTATCCTTGGCATTGGAGCCGGTCTCCTACAAAAAAGGTCAGACCGATGTGGATAAAAAGAACTGGCCATAAATCGTTACAGTTTGAACAGTTTCCTTGGAAATCTGCAGCATGCCCTATTATCTCTTATACAAAATAATTATAAAGGCTAGAAAGCGTCCAATAGGACCCTTGGGATCTTTGTTCGTTATCGACCTGCTTAGGCTGTCTCTTACAGACTTTTATCTAAAGTCGGTGTCGTAAAAGTGGACCATCTGTTTCTGTGGCTTTTAAATCATGCTTACGTCATTTCTTCGGTTTAAATTCACTCAGACCGTAACTAATTATGCGGATTTCATTTAATTATTGCTAAAAAACATAATACTTAGTTAAAAAATATTGATAGCAGTATCTACCTATTTGTTTCAATTATATTTTAAAAATGGGCAGAATACAAATAAAGTAAATAATGAATACTTGGGCAATTTTTTAAAAAAACTTCATTCACTACTACTTAACAAAATTATAATGATTTTGTTTCACAATAATCAACAATAATTGAAGATGATATGTCCAGAATATTGATGTTTCCTGCAAGGATTTTAATGGTATTTCAAAGTATCGGTCGAAGTAATCTCATTACCATTTAATGAACTCGTGATTAAATAAAACTAACAATTTGAAAGCGATCATTCCCCGCTCCGTAACATCAAGCACAAAACCTCAAGAGTCAATAAAATTAGCGTTAAATAATTTATTAATATGAAGAGAAAGTAGCGCTAATAGTTAACATAGGTATGAGGAAACAAACAAAAATGAAATTGTAGTGGCGATCACGTTAGAAAGTCTATAGTAAATAAGAATCCTCGTAACAATCTTAAATTGGCATGCATGTGAATTAACCATGTCAACCCGACTCAAACTTTTTTTAAATTTCTTGGGGGTTGACTTTGGAAAAATATATTTTACAGAGCACGACTTGAGACAACAGGGAGGACAGGGAAATTTATTTATTTTTCTATTTACATATTTACAACCACAACCAGTTCACTACGATATCCACTTTTATTGCCATTTGAAGTTACGCCTATCAATAGAGTTTCTGTACCTAGTAATACTTATATTAAATGCATTAAAAATTATGGTCTATGGAAAATTCTCGGATTTAACCTCGGATTTAACTCTATGTTGTAGAGCTGGAAAAATTACAATGAAGAAGTTCTTTCTGTTGTGATGTCTCTACCGAGGGGGTAACCACTCCCCGCAATACTGTCACAAATTTCTGCCGCAATCTCGCAATCCCGCCGCAATCTTCGCAATCCCGCCGCAATCCCTCCAATCTTTCCGCAATCCCCGAAATCCTTCCGCAATCCCCGAAATCCCTCCGCAATCCCCGAAATCCTTCCGCAATCCTCTTCACAATTCTCGCAATCCCTTAGAAATCTTCGCAATCCTCGGCAGTTGCTTCGCAATTCGTCCCTTTTGTCATTATTTTACACGGCCGCGGCCGCAAATTTGACGTTTTATGTGCAGTGTAATAATTAATTGTAAACAGAGTGGGTCAGTAAAGATAGATGTTCACGTAAGTATCTAGTGTTTTTTAACAGTTCTTATGGGGAAATTTGACTTATTTTCCAGTTGCATTATACATATTTCAGTGCCGATACAGAGGTACCTATAGTCCAATCAATAGGTAACGGCCCAATGTATAATTCCCGAAAATGTTAACAGAAAACAAAAAATATAGTCGTATAGAATAATAAATTCTAAAGATAGCGTTTTTTTCCAGTGAATCCTTAATGTCTTTCATAACCTAAAAAATTCGTAAAGTTGAATAAAACGGTTTTTCGTAAATAAAAAAATACTAAAGCTCGTAGAGAAAAAAGTTAAATTAGAAAGTTGTAGGTATTAAAAAGATCTTTCGATTCATTTTTGTTGATATTTTCGAGATATATCGAAAAAACCTCGGAAAAAACCGTCGAAAATCGACTATAAGTATTTGTTTTTCCCGTGTTTCTTGCAAATTGACGTTTTGTAACTTGCTACTTGCTGTAAATGTAGCCCACGGTAAGCCAAAAAAGTACGTTTTTTCGAAATTAAAAAATATTGAAAATTTGTCGAGAGAAAAAAGGTGTTCTCGAAAATCGGCTGTAACATCTCGACGGATAGTCCTAGAGAAACAAATTTGGGCTCATTTTTTTCTTAAAGAGTTGTACTATCACGGTAAAAAAGAATGGTAACGATTTTATTAATTTTAAGTGTATTTTTATATTTCAATGTAACATACAATAACTGTCTAAACACTGTAACCACTTTTGTAATTAAACAATAATAAATTGAATTTAATTTAATCTTAGTTGTTTTATTATAAATAATTATTAAAATACAGGAAAATGGCAGTTAATTAAAAAATAAATTAAAAATTAATTTTTCAGACACTATTTTACTTACCAGAAAAATATACTAATTATTCCATAATTATTATTATATTCGTGTTTATTTCGTCGAGCTTTAATTTTTTTAAAGTCATTTTCGGACACTTAGAATTAATAAAATCGTTACCATTTTTTTTTACCGTGATAGTACAACCCGAGGTACAACCGAGGGGGTACAACCCTTTAAGAAAAAAATGAACCCAAATTCGTTTCTCTAGGACTATACGTCAAGATGTTACAGCCGATTTAAGAGAACGCCTCTTTTTGAAAAATCGATATATCTCGAAAAATTTTCAATATTTTTTAATTTTGAATAAACGTACTTCTTTCGCTTGCCGTGGGTTACATTTACAGCAAGTAGCAAGTTATAAAACGTTAATTTGCAAGAAATACGGCAAAAACAAAAATAGTCGATTGTCGATGGTTTTTTCGATATATCTCGAAAAGTAATGCACCGATCGATTTCAACAAAAAATGAATCGAAAGACGCTTTTAATACCTACAACTTTCTGATTTAATTTTTTTTTTCTACGAGTTTTAGTTTTTTTTTATTTGCGAAAAACCGTTTTTTCAAGTTTACGAATTTTAGGTTATGAAAGACATAAAGATCCACTGGAAAAAAACGTTATCTTTCTTAGAATTTTTTATTCTACACGACCATATTTTTGTTTTTACTATTAGTCCGGGCGGCGGCTGCAAGAACACTTACGTCATCGGGTTAGAGGAATTTGTTGCTTTTTAGCAAAAGTTGATCATTAGTAGATACAAAAAATGTTTGTCGGCCGAGGCCGAGGCATATCCTGGAGCGTAAGTGGGAGGGAGCGTTTATCCATCCTCCTTCGGACTCAACTTATATCTTATTTAGTTAATGAATGAAACCTTTTTCATCAAGTTTTTCATTTAGTAGAACTCGATTAATGAAACAAAAAAAATTAAAGAAGAAAATTAAAAGACCTGCTATAGCTTCTAGATTTTGATTTGGATGGGTAAGTTTATTTTATCCGTGGTTTTATTCAAGTAATACCTGTTCATTTATTCAGAATTCGCCTAAAACCTCGGCTAGACCTTCACCTACCTACGTTTAGAAAAGCATAGAAATATAAAAATCCTGGTACATTTTTTAAGGAATAAATTTGTAATAATGTAATAAATCATATTTTCCTACAAACGTAACTAATTTTGTCATGATCATTTAGAAAATGAACACAACACACGCTGTAGAGACAACTTTAATGTCAAAATTCCCCATTTAAATAAAACCACAACTCAAAGATTTATTTCTTTCTATGGTCCTAAACTTTACAATCTTCTCCCATTCGAAATAAAAAGAAGCAATATTAAAATATTTATAAAGGATCTTAATAAGTATTTAGCGAGGTAGGTATTTAGTAGCCAATCAACTTATTTTCCTAATCCTAGTACTAATCGGTAACTAATTTGTTTTAATTCAATTTTGTTTCAAATTGTTTTTAATTGTTTTTAATTGATTTCTCATATTATACCTAATACTAATTGATAACCAAATTAATAACAACGATAAATAAAATAGGTATGATTTATGCATTCAAAACACATTTATAAATATTAAGCAAATTATTTGTCTAAAAAATGTAATTTTGTAAATTTGTGTATTATAAAATTGTTGTTGTTGAATAAAGAATAAAAAAAAAGAATAAAGAATAATCACACCCTGAATATTATATTTAATTAGTCCCGGCAATCCCGCTGCAATCCCCGCATTCCTGCCGCAATCCCCGCAATCTTTCGCAATCCTGTCGCAATCCCCGCAATCTCTCGCAATCCCCCCGCAATCCTGCCGCAATCTCCGCAATCTCTCGCAATCCCCCCGCAATCCTTCGCAATCCAATGATTTCCGCAATACTGTCACGTTTTTTACCTAGTGGTTACCCCCTCGGTCTCTACAAACAAACCTAGAAAAAAACAAAAATGAAAACTCAAAATTTGGTTTTTTTTTCAAATAGGTATCTTAAAAACCAAACAAGATATTCTTGATTCCATCACGGCATATTATTGGATATAAAACTGCGCAACTTTGCCCCCATTTAACCAACTCTCTATCTCTTACCGTTTCTGAGATCCCAATGGTGAGCATGGAATTTGACTCACCCTGTACATGGTGCAGTACTTAGCAGTGCAGTTCAGTATTACGTATTATAAATAAATACCTCGCAATATTTGGTATACTCAGTTTAGTGGCAGTAGGCGACAGCCTACATAAAATCACTACTTCCGCAATCCATGTAGATAATTCAAATGAGTGGTTGACCCATCACTTCAAATTAAGAAGTATAATTTCATTTAATCTGTGCGAATTGTTTAACACTCGGTTTAGCACAAATTCTCGCATATATATTATATTCTACATTCTACTCTCGATTCTACTAAGCCCTCTCCCGGAACTACAGTCACAGAGTAAAACCAAGGGACACAAGGGTGTTTATTATATGGGTTATTAGAAACTCGGCTATAAAATAATTAGTAGTCTCGTTAGTAGTTAACCTAAATACTACTATACCGAGTGGACCATAAAGTAGGTTCCTACATCTGGTAAAATTGTTGGATAATAAACAGGTACCTATCATGAGGGTATTAACGCAGTGCTTGACATTATTATCAATTATCACAGTCGGAAGCAGACATCAGTAAGAGCATAGGCGCCGAACACGGGGAGGTTCCAGGGCCCACTCCCACCCCTGAAGTTCATAAGAAGACACTACCCACCTACTTTCACTGATATTCATTTCGTTATTATGCGTCCAACGAATTGGTGAGGAAAAATATTTTTGTTTTTTCCGAGCGGTATGTGGATGCCGAGGTGGATGCTTTAAATCGTATTGATCACGCGTCCCGTTATTAAATTAATTAAGTCAATCGCATTCGTAATTTCGCAACACAAATACACAGCTTTATATATTTACTGTTTTGTTTTGATAAATAATATTAACCCTCGTATTATCCTGAAATAAATCCGAGAATAAATCATGCTGTAAAATTTATTTATTTCTGGCGAGATTTCTGGTAATTTTTAACAAATATACCTAGCATCAGAAACTCGATCAGAAATTTAAAAGCATTGGTCTCCGAACCTATTATTCGAATTACTTATGTAAGTATTTAACACAAAATCCTATTTTTTAAGGTTCGAACGAGGGTTAGAACTAAAATTCTAAAATTTTCGTTCAATCCATTTTTATTTTTTGAAACTCCCCGCCCTCGAGATTTTCAAAACCCAGTGATTATGACTCTGATACTGAAGTGGCACTTTTATTCAGGGGTTTGTCCCTGCACAATGTAGTAGCTCCCTACTGACAGGACCCAACAATATTCAATAAATAAATACTGAGATAAATGCTCTACAACCTCAAGTCAAGTAGTCGTTAAGTCATAATTCTGTAAAGGGTCTTTGAAAGTTGTAGTTGCTTTAAGCGAAAGTAGACAGTAAGTTCATTACAAATTCGCAAAAATAAAATAAATTTTATTCAGCATTCCATAAAAACCTCGATAAAAACGTAAAAAGCAACGACCTTGAATCTACATTTTAAAATCGTTAAGATACAGATGTAATCTCGGATGTAACTCGTGGGCTCTAGGCTGTGCAATTAATAATATGCAGGTACTTGAAAAAGCTGTGTGGATTGTTCAGGTCTAGTTAACTTTTTCATAACTAATTATGTATATGTATATATAGGTATGCCGAGAGGTATGCAGGTATCTAGTATTATTTACTATACTGCTATACGCTATATGCTATACTCAATTTAAACGATGTGTCTAGGAAAAAAGTTGAATAAAATAAATTTCAATCTCAACATTATTACACGAATATTATTATAATATATCACATTCAGTTTTATGTATTAAAAAATGAAGGTACAAGCCTTGTATCTACATATACAAGGGTACAAGCTCGGGTACAAGTAACCAATAAAATAACCATAATATTGTTGATAAATCTAAATTCAAGTACGAATATGAACCAGATAATAATAAATAATAATAATAATAAATTCTTTATTGCTGTAGATCTTACAAGAAAAAAGACATTAGCATTGTCAAAAGTTTACAATAATTATTTGATAGTACAATGTATAAAAACCTCGATAAAAACACAAATAGTAAAATACACAAAAAAAATTTAAAAATCTTATACCTGCGAGAGCGAAACCACAAAACATGCACATTAATAAATTTAAAAAAATATATATACAATATACCTTTACACACACAATGAATTAAAATTTATGTATTTAAAAATTCGCTGACAGAATAAAACACATTTTCAATCAGGTATGACTTAAGTTGGTTTTTAAATAAATTAATTATAAAAATAAAGGCAATGGAGTATCTCGAAATACCAAAACTTGTACCAAAGTAAATAAGTAACGAAATAAGTAAGTACCTACACCTTGAAATATACATACATACCTACCTAAAGATAACTTTTATTTAGATATATACTCGGATATATATATATGTATACAAACTTATATAATATCTAGCCTCCCTCGTACGAGCCCTCGTACCTAGCATAATAATAGGTATACTACACTCAATGCGAGCTCGATGGTAAATATTGTATAGTTAATTTTTTTTTTAGATTACCTATAAATCAACTCAAGTATCAATTAATTTTTGTTTTCACTTACAAATTATACAAATACATAGAAACAAGTCTTACCTATAGTATTTAAATTTCTTCGTCTTGATCATCTCTCATCTCATTAATTACCTACTAAATCATGCAGTGAAGAAAAGACATGAGATTATTTTGTAACATGTAGAATCTACACAGACATAAACGAGCTACTTTTTTATTTAGTACCTACACAGGTACACCACGGACACAATACGCATCATATGTAAAACATTTTACTATCCATTTCTCGAAAAACTTTTTCCGAGGGTCAAACCATGAACATATAAACAGAATTCTATTTACTTAGGAAATAACCTCGGAAATAATTTTAATTTATATTGAGTGTACGACTGCCTCTGATTATGTAATATAATTATTAATCTTACATAAACTCGAGCATAAACTAGATACCAAATTTTAAATTTATTCAGAGTCAGGCCCAACTGCAATACAATTCACTCTTAACTTCCTCATCAGTTCCTTCACCAGTCACCCAAGTAATATCAGAATTTAAACCAAACATTTTGTATTTATAAATTTAATTTTTCGAACACGACCAAAATATTTTATTCTTGTCTCGATTCTTGTTAACACTTCATAATTTTACAATAATTATCTAAATATTGTCGAATAAATTGCGCAAAAAATAAATAATTTTCTTCCATTTACAATGAAGAACTAGGTTGGCAAGTATCTATGGTCGGTATAGTAATTTTCTTATTAATTTTACAATCTGATTAATTAAAAATAACAAATATTTGGCCTTCACAACAGAAAATTAAACATTCATTTCCAAAAATTAACATCCGAATAGATGGATTATAGGTACACTCTCGGGTACAACGTACCACTGGTATAAATATTAAAAATGTAGAGGTCTCGGTAGAGGTATACAATTTAGTGAAATCAAAAATTTTCACAAAATTCAAAGAAATCTGATAAAACCTTGTACACAATTTACTCAAGTCGTTTTTAAAAATCACAGCTGTGTTATCTAATTTTCGAGAATTTTGCATTTGCTGAATAAATTTGAAGTAATTAACAAGTACAGTAAAATAACTTTGCAATAAAAATTCTATGTATATTTACCTGATATAAATGATGGTTCCATTGTTTAAAAGTCTTTTCCAACCATACGGCACTGTGACGAAAGGTTGTTGGCTTGTGTTTAAAGTTCCCACTATGGATGAACTGTTCTGTGTTTGTTGATTTATAGGGGGTGGTCCGACAGCCAAAACAACACCCGCAGGCCGCACACTAACACTTGGATCATATACCACCATCTCGGGTGGCTGGTTCTGCACTACTACCAACCCCTCATCTGCAGAACTCAAGCTGCTACAGCTTGATTCAGCAGCCTCAGAGCGCACTGATTCACAACGAACACTTTGCGAGGGCACTTCTGCCCCCATTACGGTCACGTAACCCGGTTCCACGTAACTATCACGATTGTCACACTCGTCCCGCACTTTGATATCAGGCCGGCCAGGACCTGCCTGCCTCTCACCTGATAACACTTCGCTGTTACTATAGTTCTTAATAACAGCACCATTTTGATAACTTATATTGTTCACTATAGGTTGTGGAAACCCATTTTGAGATATCACACCTGCAAAATAACCTCCTTGATGTGAGACAGAACTGTTTACTACTTGTCCATTAGATGTATATTCAGGAGATTTAATAACTTGTTTATCTGAAAAGGTTTTAGCAGGGCCAACCAAGGAGGCCATAGAATGAGATGTATTTGGATATCCAACGCCGTGGATAGTCTGGTGATTGTTTTGTGGCACATTTTGTTGTCCGACCGTATATGCTTGTGCAAAATTGTCATTTGAAACATAAACCACTACATTTTGTACACCAGGAGCAGCTGATAAGTCAGGCTTTCCTGCCATCGTAACAGCATATCAACGGCTCTCTTGTTGAGCCCCTTTTCAGCTCGAAATTGATCTAAAAAGCAACAAAATATTCATATTCAAAAAAATCTAGCTCACAATATATTATTTGTATATCAACAAACAGAATTTAAAGCGGTATTTATGACTAGAGGAGAAAGTAAAAGGTTAATTTTACAGCCCACAATAAAATTTAAAGGCACACTTCTATGACAGTTGTAAATATTATCAGCAATTAGGAACTAATAAATTACCTGCATGTCGTATTAGTATTTTGTGAGTGGCTGCAATTACCGAAAATTACCATTACAATCTGTTGGAGCAGCAAAGTTCGTCAAATATATGTTTTAAACACAACCTCGGATTAACCCAACACCTGCTTTTGTAAAATTAGGTTGTAGCTTGCTGAAATAAGCCCCATATTGTCATCTTTTAATTTGTTTCATGTGGAATAATGCTGAAAAGATCAAATAATAATAAACACTTTATAACAAACAACCACTTTCTCTCGCTTACGTTTCACACCGCGTAAAACTAGACACTGAAAAATGGAAACCATCCAAACTCCCAGAAGCCCCAGCGATAGCCGCCATGATGCATTGCATAAAAACACCTCAGCCAGTTTTCCGTTCGCTACGCCATCTAGTAAAGAATAGAAGTTTTGCACAACCAAATTATTAGATTTTGTTTGCTTCTAATAATTAAACTATAAACATTGTGCTGGAACCTCTAGATGGCGCTGCAAAAATAATATAGAAATTTCCAAATTACTAATTTAAATTTGTAAAAAATCTGTTTAGAGAGACAAAAATATCATTTATTAATTTAATTCTATATTTTCATCAACTTAAAATTGTTAGGTTTAAGGATAGATTGTAATCGCAGTCTAATACCACAAAATATCAGTAAGACATTATTTGTTCTAAAACTTGTTTTGCCTTCGCTTACATTGGATTGTGATATGTATATCTATATAAGATAATTACATTTTGCCTCTTTCCACTCAAGCAATAAATTTGCCAGTCCACCCCCACGGCTAATTCCCATATCCCTAGCCCAGTGGGTAAATGCGTTTAATACGTACCTCCCTTACTTAATTGCAAAAGATTGCGGTGATTCGAATCTATCTTGGGACAAATTAAAAATGTATTCCTGAATCCTGATTTGCTTCGAAGCCCTTATAGATGTGGTTCGGACTCCATAATAAACTGTATAGGGCCTCGTCTCTTACTTTACCTAACACAAGATCCTATAGGATTTTCCGGGAGTTACTTCGGTGACTTGAGAGGCAGATAAAAAACATTTTTTTATAAGGTATGTAGTTTTTTGTTCTGTTCTGCAAAAACCAGCTGTATAACGTACCCGGGATATAATGTACATTCGGTTTTAAAGGTCGTTTACGCAGTTCCCAACTTTGATTTTGGCTGTGACGTTTTTCTGTTATAACTTACTTCTGGTAATAGTGTACTCAAAAATTAATCCCTATAATAGAGGGTTGTTATAACCGGAGTATACGGTATACATGTAATGGACAAAATAAATTTTAATGAAGCATAGAGAAGTCTTTCGTCTTTGTCGGTAAAAATGTATAATATTTCCCTTTTTTTTAGAAAATAAACTTTAAATTTTTTATAACTGCTAACGGCTAACCTAATTCACCATTACTTACATTTGCTTTAAAATTGGATGTGCACGTATATCCAACATATTATTTATTTATTCTTGTATATTATTAGTCCTGGTGAAGATGATGAAATATATTTATGTTTTACACATGATGTCTTACATAGAAGAATCATTTTAATATAAAGGGATGATAATATTTTCAAACACAAGTCTTCATTATTGGGATTTTCACTATTCTTGAAAAAAATTGTAAACTTGTAAAGATGTTCTAAAAATTTAATTTCTACGATAGTCCTAAGTTTCAATTTTCTTCCTTCAGTAAAATAAAATATATAAGAAAAACGGGAGCATTTTGAACTTTTCCACACAACGTTAATGTAGCTTTCAAAACCTGCAAACTGACTACATGTTTACGATATTTTAAATTTCCACCGAACTTTGTAATTGGCGCATTTACAATGTGGAAGTAGTAGATACAAGATACAAGATATTTTTAAACTATCAGAGTGCAAGGTTTTTGACGTCGTTATTTAATCAATAATTCATAAAAATGAAAAAGAAAAGGAATTTAAGTTTTTTATCACGACGGGCTGTTTTACGTGTAGCCTACTTTAGACAGATTTAAAATTTAAAAATGACCAAAGTAAACATTTTTGATAACCCTATTATACTGTCCATACTGGGCAAGTAGTCTGCCAGAATGGATCCTCTTTGTTAAAAGTGCAGGGCGTGGGATTTCCTGCTAATCTATCTCCGGATTTATGTCTGGTGTAGAGAAGTTTACTACGTTGCTACCTAAAATGTCTATCATACATGCCTTCGTAACAAATTCTTGATTTTGTTTTAAATAAGTGTGGAATTTTTGTCTTATCTTCTCAGTAACATCTCCCGGTAGTTGATCAAACACGTTTATTTCACAATTGTAGTAAATTCTGTTGTTGGTTGATGTTCAGGGTAGGAGTTCGTCAAAAACTTCTTTGTTCAAATTTTTTTGAAGTTAGATTCATAAATTGCCTACTGTCAAATTGTAATTCGGGTATATCGCCTATCCATTTCCATTTACTGTAGCATGTAAAATGTAAAGGTTTAGAACAAGACATTTTAAAAATCGATCAGTTTTTATCAGGGGCGGCCGGTGAATTTTCGATGTTCGATATTTCAATTTAGAGACATGGAACCTGTACCAAATTATAAGATGTTTCATTTGGGATCAAAATGAGAATGTTGGCGAAAAAAAAATTTGAAAAACAATTTGCGAAAGAAAATCCAAAAACCCCATCGCTTCCCCCAGAAAGTCCTGAAATTAAACACATCGGAATTTTTTTAAAAATATTTTAATAATCTTTGATACAATCTACGACAAGGTTTTTTTGCTTTTGAAAATATTAATTTTTGGAAAAGTTGCCAGCATTTGAAACTTTTTATGGCCTGAATCATACTTTCAAAAAATTTCAAATGCTGGTATCGTTTCCAAATTCTTCTTCCAAAAACAGAAAAACCTTGTCTTAAATTGTATTGAAGATTATTTTGTAAAAAATTCTAATATATTAAATTTCAGGACTTTCCAGCTGTGGGGGGCACTATGGGATTTTCGAAATTTTTTTCGCAAATTGTTTTTAATTTTTTCTTTCGCCAATATTCTCATTTTGATTCCAAATGAAACTTCTTATAATATGGTACCGGTCCCCCCATATCTCTAAATTGAAATATCGAACATCGAAAATCCACCGGCCGTCCCTGGTATTTATAGAATTTCGCGCTATATCTACCTAAACATGTGTATGTAGTGTAGCATATAGTGACAAAGTAACAAAATGCTGTGGTATTCCTAGCCCATTGTTTTAAGTTTACTTGTGCCAGCTGCTTCAACCATGTTTTTTGATATACAGTATACTCTGGTTATAACGCACCCAGGATATAATGTACATTCGGTTTTAAAGGTCGTTTATGCAGTTCTCAACTTTGAATTTGGCTTTACGAATTAATGTTTTAAAACGAAGTAAAATCAACTTCATCATACATTTACGTTTTTGAGATCAAACGAAAGATTGATTTCACACAAATATTTTATTCAATCGATCATGCGCATCATATGACTAACATAATCTTAAATTTTTAGTTTTGCAGATTTATTTTCAATTTTAATTTTTGTAGTTTTAGCTTGGATACACTGGTTATAGTTGAAATACTTGAAATACCATATTTCGGTAAAAGATGTCGTATTCTTAGTTCATACACTTTCGTCACTTTCCCAAATTATACGCCGGTATCTTTATTCATTAGGTTGTAAAATAAAATCTATTTTTTTTTAAATTTTAACTTGATAAGAAATCAAGGTAGGACAAGTTTAACAGACTTTTTTCCTCGTTTTTGGTTCTAGGACACGCCTACATGTTTGTGACAAATGTCCCCAACTGGGGACATTTTTTAACTTCCTATTAATTTCAAATTCTACCTCCTAACCAAGTACATAAGCCAGACTCAAATTCTGGAAAAATAGCAGTTTCATTTTTTCTTTCTAGTTTTATTTTCTATTAATATGTTTCATTTACCAGTCAACAATTCAAAAACTCCTATTTTGACATATTGCTATCACTATTATTCAAGTTTTTAATTATGTCAGGTATTTTACTATCTCTACTATAAAAATTATTAACACTCACTTCTTTGTGATTCGATTTCTTTTGGAATTTTTGACTCTATGTAATAAAATACATAATACGATTGTAATCAGCATTTAATAGCGTTTCACTTAATTGAAAGCAAGCGACCCTCAAAAATATATAATTTGGTAATCCCTCACTCATAAAATACCATCCAATTCAATTATAAATTAACAAAAGCATTCTGCTGAGATATTTCTTTTAATAAATCCTGATTCTTTATTTACAGTTCTAAAATATTTCATCCTCCAAAAAACTCAAATAGATTTCTACAATAAAACATGATTTTGTTTAACTATAAATATTTCTTTAGAATATGCAATTAATGCTACCATTCATCAACCTTGCTTTGAACAACACAGAAGAATTAAGAGTCTAAAATAATCATTAATCATCAGCAGCCTTATACAAAGTTTTTTGTTTAAATTTATAAAATATATGTAAAAATGTAAATATAATCATATACCCAAATAATATTCGTGAAAAACACAGTAATACTCTAGAGAAAACCTTTCCTAAAAAACAACTGTATTTGGAAAAAATGAACTATAAAAGAAAATTATACAGCCACATATACATTCAATACACTGAATTATGTCATATGTAATAAATAACATTTACTATAGTAGTTAAAACAGTAGATTACACTACCTAAATTTAAATAAAAATCCAATCTACACTAAATATTTCTTAAATATGACAGTGCTAATTAGATAATTAATACCCTTGGAATAATGATGCGAAAACATCGAATTAATTTAGTTAGTAGCACACTGTACCCTTCCAGGCCCATGCATTTCATCATCTTCATCATATGCATTTCTGGAATGGCGTTTTCTAGCTTCTTGTTCTGGATCAAACTCAACTAAGACTGCCTCTTCGGCATGGTCAGGAATCATGCATTCACTTCTTGGTGGCAAGGCATTTTCAAGTGCAGGAATAACCTCTGGAGGCAAAGTCTTGGGAAATTGTACCCAGAACTGAACAATAAGTCGACCCTTCTCAAACGGATTCTTATACTGTGGCATACCTTCATTCAAGACACATTTGACATCTCCATGTTTGACAACTTCTCCCGGAAGAACTGTAATAACTAAATCACGATCATCCAATGTCCTAATAACTTTCTGAAAACCACATAGAGCTTCCACAAGCTGGATTTCCATTCGAAGAATTAAATCATTGCCAGATCTTTTAAATATAGGATGTTCTCTTTCATCAAGAACAATTATTATGTCACCTGCTTCCAATTCGGGTTCTTGATCCCCTTCACCATTGAAAATAATTTTCTGCCCATCTGTCATTCCTTTATCTACATGAACTTCCAAAATTTTACGGTCCCTAACCACTTTCTTACCTTGGCATTGTTTGCAACGATCTTTAGGGTTAATTCTCTCACCCTGACCTCTACATTCAGGGCAAACACTTTGAATTTGTTGAAGCATTCCTGAAAAGCAATATAACTAAATTTTAGTTCTATTTAAATTAAGGCTTCTTAAATTTTAAACTATATTGACACTAGAAACTAACAGAATCTTAACCACCTACACAGTAAGGTTTACTTCCTTAGCTATTCTAGATATTATGTCAAATGTTTTTGATACTTAGAAATATTTAGTTGCTCAATGAAATTATCACCACCGTTAACCCACATCATAAATGGCGATTACAATAGTTGAAAAGTTAATTTAATAGGAATCTGTACACTATTGTTAACACAATCGACGTATCACATCTATGACATTTTATTTCTAGCGAACCACAAAGACTCATTCTAGGACATTTGTTGATTTATCTTTTTTATCACTGATTTCCAGTATATTATCGAATGTCTTTTTTTATGATTGCTGATACATTGGGCGAGTTGCTTTATTCACCGGTGGATCCATCAGATGTGTTTTATCTCGTTCTATCTCCGAGGTTAGAAAGAGATAAAACACATCTGGTGGATCAACCGGTGAATAAAGCAACTCGCCCTTCATTAAAATTTAGCTTTCATCTAACAATCATCTATTAGTTCTGTTTTAACTAAACATGTTTTCCTTCTTCTCTTACATAAAATAATGTACAAAGAAAGTAAATAGTTTGTGACAGTCTTTTGTAAGAATCAAGCACTAATAATTTAAAACAGTGTCAATCAACATAAGCTAATTTACAAACTTAAATAATTATGATTTAATCCCGAATTTAATCCTATCTAATTAGAAGTCAGACAACAATTTGTTGTCAATCGGCAGTAAACAAACGGTCAAATAAAAATATTTACTTACATAAATACTCAGTTTTTTTATATTTACATTTTACATAATTTTACATTTCTATATACCTACCTAATAGCCGGCCACACACACAGAGGTATATCTGCGGACTTTATCCAGGGCGGTTTAAGTCTGCGCTCTTTCGCGGACTTGGTATGTGACAGACTAAATAATGCCACTCCACTAACTTAAAAGACATGCCCGTAGATAATTCAGGCGTACTTAAACGCTCGCAGACAAAACTGTCTGTTAATGGGTGAAGTCTTTAGACTTATCCGCAGACTTTACCAAAACTGTGGAATTCGGTCTTGACAAAAGTTTTTAGTGGAAATCTTTAACGTTTCTGGTGATATTTTGTACTGTTTTGTTGTGTTAGTGAGAAAATGATCAGAAAAAATATAAACAATACGTTGCATTGTGTTTGGCTATAATTAACATACATCTTATGACAAATAAATTTTACTCTATAACTACAAAACGGCGAAGCAAATCGATTCAAAACATTTTTATTAGAAAAGGAAACTTGAAGTCATTTGCCGTTATTGAAACAATTGAGAGAAAACTAGCCCGACAATTTTAGAAACTATTTAAAGATGGATAGTACAACTTTTAATATTATTGATTATAGTATTTTTTTTTTAAACAAAATCTTGGCCCGCATCAGGATACACTTTTTTACAACACTGGTAATGTGTGTATTTGATTTTCCATAAAGTTGGATGACTTTTATAAATGTCTATAAACTCTGCTAAAATCCCCATAAAACGAGTATCTTTCAGCTAATCTTTTTAAATAAAAATATTAAACATGCGGATTTAACCTGTGGTAGAAGACTGTGCAAATATGGCATCAACATACTTAACATGTGGTTTATGTCTTGAGATAAGTCTGTACATGAATTAAGACTGGCGCGTGCTCACACACTAACGCACAGATTTGTCGACAGATTTTAACTGTGCCGGGTAAAGTTCACAGATAAACCTCTGTGTGTATGCCCGACTAATGTGTAAAACAGATACAAACTAAAAGAATGTCATCATTACGTTTTTGTGATGTAGTTGATTTAGAACCCTGTTGCATGGATGCCCTGTTTTATCATTTGTGCATTTTTATTATATACCGATATTTTCTCATAATAACTCTAAAGTGGTGTTGTAGTCACATTGTATAAAGAGGCAAATATATTTCAGGAAAACAAATATTGAAATCAAATGAAAAGACAAAATGTACATATTTTATTTGCTCTTTACTGCAAAGGAATTAAAATTGAAAACCAATGGAAAACTTTGAAAGACTATTAGCTAGATAACACATCTGGAGTTATATAGATTTTATAATATTATGTACATATTTATTAGATATACATACTTAATTTTATTAAATTTAAACCAAATCTGGAAATTTTTGATCTTATGACGGTGATTGCAAAATGGCAAGTTATATACTAACATAAATACTGGGATAATTACATTAATTTATTTATCAGTCATACCTCAAAATTCATGGAGATAGTGGAGGATCAAATACTTCAATATAGTTGAAGGTCAAGTAAAAAGTATATATTATGTTTAGCCATGTTCTAGAAATTTCTAATTAGGTATTTATTATTTATTATAAATCGTTAGGTTAATATATTATTGGTTAATCTTAATTTAAAATTTTTCTTGATTAGTAGCTTAAACTTACTAGAATTATGAATAATAAAAATTATAATTACCTGGTCCTAACTGTTGCACCTGCACCTGCATACCAGTTCCTCGGCATGTAGGACACTGCTCGACAGCACCTTTTTTGCCACCTCGTCCTTCGCATTTATCACAAATAACATTCTTTTGTAGAGCTAACTTTCTAACAGCACCTTTGTAGAGTTCCTCCAAAGTGACTGTAAGTTGATGCACAACATCTTTGCCTTTGCGTTCTCGCCTTCTTCCTCGTCCACCTCCAAATCCAGAACCGAAGAACATGTCGAACAGGTCCATGGGGCTTGAAAATCCTCCGCCACCACCTCCCTCTTTCAAGGCTTGTTCACCCCCTTGGTCATATATTCGTTTCTTTTCTGGATCTGATAGAACTTCATAGGCCTGAGAAATTTGTTTAAACTTTTCTCCTTCATTGGGATTTTTGTCGGGATGGTACTTTAAAGCCAACTTCCTATAGGCCTTTTTTAAATCATCCTGCGAACAACCAGGTTTGACACCCAATATGTCATAAAATTTTGTCTCTTTCACCATTTTCTGTTAATTAGTACTAAAATTATAAAATGGAAAAATAAAAAAACACATTAACTACACGCAGGCATTTTTACTTACCTCAGAAATAATCGATACTCCTGAAATCTAATTGAACGAAAACGTGGTACAGAAATTGTATTCGCGAGTTCCGTGAATGCTTCGTAATCGTAATGCAGCAAAATTAAATCTACACTCCAGTTCTAGAGCCTCGTCGTTCACAAAGAAATAGACTATGAAGTTCTGGAAAATTCGAACTGTAAAACAGGATGAAAAAAGATCGATTTATCAAGAACAAGGATAACAACGACTCTAGAACACTCCACAGAACTAGAAACTGCTGTGCGTACTTATGACAACATATCATAAGATCTATACTCACAAAACGCAACGATTAAAATGCAAATTGATAACCAGTGCCATCTCTGCTAATTGAATTGAACTGCTAAGTTGCGTTCATGTGATCTCTGCAATCATCTATTTTGAGCTGAAATTACACTGATTACGTCAGCCTATGGATGTTGATGTTTGAAACATTTGTAAACATCATAAAGACCCACGAACTTTAAAGGTAAGTTCATGCACTCGTGATTTGCGATTTTATAACGAAAAATAATGTTCGTTCATGCACAAACGCGAAAACTAGTTTATGCCATTCACATTTTATTTACATGAGGGGAGGCTGCCTATGATATGTTTTTCTTAGGTTGTCTCAAGGCAAGGATTTTATACCTATAAAATCCTTGGTCTCAGGGTTGTCTACAAAGTGTCAGATTTAATTGATCGTCACTGTCATTTATTTTTGGCTGAATTGCCAAATTTTTTATTGATAATATTGCTGTGTTTTCTTTAGGGTCTCACTCTGGCAACTATGTAAAACCAATTTGAATTTGTGGTTATGTTTTTGACTTTTCATCATAACCTCAGTAATTAAAACAGTCATTCATACCAACAGAATTCAGATTTTCCAAAGCCTACTCTAATGTAAATAAAATGTGAATAGCATATACCGGGTGGCCACGAGTCAATGTACGCCCCCAATTTTTTGGTTGTTTTTGAATTTAAAAATTTCGTTTTTGGTATACGTGAATAAGACAAAAGTGGGCTATTTTTAGACTAGCAGGAATGAAAATATCACATCCGGTTGAACCGGAAGTGACATCAACTTTTTTTTATTAAATGGAATGACCATGTTTTTTTTGTGGTGTTTTATAAAACATGAAATTCTAACTGCAACAGTTTTTTCAAATTTCAAAAATTCCAAAAAATAAGTGAGTTACGAACGATTTTTTATTTTGTACAAAATGGCCGCGTCAGATGAATGCGATGTAAGAAAATTACTAAGTATAGGCTATGGAAATTATTAGCAAGGTAGTAAGCTTGTCTGTAAAGAATAAAATAGTTATTTAAATTACTGATAGATACGACTATTTTTAGGTTTTTCTCAAAAAAACGGAATTTAATTTTCATTTTCATTTCCGTAGGGGTCCTATGGAAAATTTTTAAATGGGACCGTACTATTTTTTTTTATTATTCGGACATAATGATTCATAAGCTTTAATTTTTTCGCCAATAATCATTTCTTAACGAGATCCTTTGTAATAATAAAAAGTGTATTTAAAAGGTAAGCACAATAAATTAAACAAGAAATAATTTTAATAAACCTTTTAAAAACACTTTTATTATTACAAAGGATCTCGTTAAGAACTGATTATTGGCGAACAAATTAAAGCTTATGAATCATTATATGTCCGAATAATAAAAAAAAATAGTACGGTCCTATTTAAAAATTTTCCGTATAGGACCCCTACGGAAATGAAAATGAAAATTAATTTTTTTGAGAAAAACCTAAAAATAGTCGTATCTATCAGTAATTTAAATAACTATTTTATTCTTTACAGACAAGCTTACTACCTTGCTGCTAATAATTTCCATAGCCTACTTAGTAATTTTCTTACATCGCATTCATCTGACGCGGCCATTTTGTACAAAATAAAAAACTCACTTATTTTTTGGAATTTTTGAAATTTGAAAAAACTGTTGCAGTTAGAATTTCATGTTTTATAAAACACCATAAAAAAACATGGTCATTCCATTTATTAAAAAAAAGTTGATGTCACTTCCGGTTCAACCGGATGTGATATTTTCATTCCTGCTAGTCTAAAAATAGCCCACTTTTGTCTTATTCACGTATACCAAAAACGAAATTTTTAAATTCAAAAACAACCAAAAAATTGGGGGCGTACATTGACTCGTGGCCACCCGGTATACCTATACTTTTGAATTTCAAACATACTGGTCTTGTCAGACTTGCTGTTGTTGCTGTTAACCAAAAAATTATACATATACAACAAAAAACCAAAAACTACTTGATAACAAGTAAATACCATGAATAGTGCTTATGTGTTGAGGCTTTTACAATGTAGAAGAATAATTATAACTTAGTATTTAATCAGAAAAAGAAAAAAAAATACAGAGATATTGTGCAGTGAGTGCAGTGAGAGAAATTTTTATGAAAAGAAAAGATCGGGTTTTCTTCATAGAGATACCGATGAACTATATTTCTTTTGCATTTAAGCCCCGATCCTTTCTTTTTCATAAAAATTTCTCTCACTGCACAATCCTATATCTGTATGTTTTTTCTTTTTCTGATTAAATACTAGCTATAAGTTATAATTATTCTTTTACGTTGTAAAAGCCTCAACACATAAGCACTATTCATGGTATTTACTTGTTATCAAGTAGTTTTTTCGTTTTTTGCTGTAGTACCTATGTATATTATAATTTTTTGGTTAACAGCAACAACAGCAAGTCTGACAAGACAAGTATGTTGAAATTCAAAAGTAACTAGTTTTCGCGTTTGTGCATGAACGAACATTATTTTTCGTTATAAAATCGCATATCGCAAATCGCAAATCGCGAGTGCATGAACTTACCTTTGTTCCATATATCGCTGTTTAAGACCATATCGCTGTTTAAGACTATATAAATAACATCCACTTTACCGCATTAACTTCAGACAATTTTTTATAGGTATAAAAATATCTATTCATCTAATATTATTTGTATTAGTGACATTTCTCTACTCTTTTCTGAAAATTGAAATCTAAACTGTGGACAGGTGTTTATTGGTTTATTTGTCTGTGAATCAACTTGCGCCATCTGTTGAGTGATGGACGAACAAAACAGAAAACAGAATAGGAAGAGGAAGAAATCTGAAGAAGAGAAGAATCCTTTATGTTCTGTGTTGTGTGATGGGTGATGGATGATTGGAGTGAGTTCTATGTTCTGTGGTGAGGACTGAGGAGTGAGGTGGGATGAATAAGAATAACCTACAATTTATTTGTTTTCTACGTTTTTTAAAACTAATTTTCCTACATCATTGGCATTATATATTTTACCAATTTGTTAACATAGACGATATAGATATGGATCAACAAACTGCAAGGAAACTTTTTGTTGAGGGTGGAATATTTGTATTCTTAGGTGTTCCTGAAGGTACAGAATTTGGTATCGATATGAAATCGTGGAATACAGGGGAAAAATTTCGAGGCGTGAAAATGATACCAATGGGGGTTCACTACATATTTTACAGTGCTGTATCTGATACAGGAGATACAGCTCCAAGAACTGGATTCTTCCATAATTTTAATAAGTCTGAAATACTTGTTAAAAAGTGGGATACAAAAAATGAGTGCATCAGTACAGAAATTGTAAGTGAAATCGAAATTGTAAGAGTAAAAGAAAATCTTAAAGAGCTAAATAATTTCCTAGGACCCTATCCATATGATATTTGGGATAAGTGGAAAAATTTGACGACAAATATTAAAGGTTGGTATTTATCTAAAATGATTAGTCTTTATACAAGTCTGTAGTATTCCATGTATCGCTGGTAGTATATATAGGTACGTAGACAAGTCTACTTAGTCCCAGTATAAAATAGGCACTGATTGCACTTTTGGAGATTATTAAACAATTATCAAAGTTAACTAGGTATATTGCGAGGTATATTATTGTAAATTAAGTATTTACATATAAACCAAAAAGGGAAATTGCCATAGAATTCTGAGCTCGAGAGAGGTCCCCAGTCCATCTTTCTGCTAATGGTTTCTGCTGTAATTATTTCATATCCTCAGCACAGAATATAATATAAAAAACAGAAGAAAAACACATCAAACCATTAAAAGTTGCTAAAATGCTATAGTAATTACTTATAACTTGAGGCCCCACACTAGATAGTGCCCTGGGCTGGGAAGAAATTTGATCCAGCTCTAACGGCAGTGGGTTATGGGTTATATTTTGTATGCATATTATCTACCCCCCACACAGTGTAAGAGTAAGCCTATGGCTAAACTTCGCTTTATTAATAATAAAGACGATTTTATTTATTTATTTATTATTTTGTTAAATATTTTAGGGCAAGAGTAAATCCATGTTTTTAAGCTGGAAATGTTACTTAACCTAGTTATCTACCTATCAAAATTAACCGTGATATTTTAAATTTAGTTTCATTATAAGTATTTTAAAAATTTTTGGACGGGACCTACCATAAATAATATCCTGAATTTCTCAGAAAATTATCTAGGATGCTTGTTTATAAATAATTATTGTAATAATAAACTCGAGAATAGACTTAAATTGATTATACTGTTTTAACAAAAGAAATTTCTAGATAATCTGGTGCAAAAATTAATACCGGTTTCTGGCTACGTACAGTCTGCTTTAGAACTAGAATCTTGCACTGATGCAGATAGGCCAAGAGGACAAAAAAGCGAAAATGGAGCATGCTGCAGTTTTAGAAATTTAAGTAAAAACGCAAAGAGATTAAGACTCTCAGATGAAGCAGACGAAGCCTTCTTGCCAAATTTAAAAGCGAAAGAAGGAACTGAGCTTAGATTAACTGCATTTCCTGAAAATAACTATCCTGAAGATTCCACAGCATCAGAAATAACGCAACATTGTTTGGATTCTTCATATGTATTTGATACAATGGTAGCCAGCTATGAAAGGTACTTTCTTAAATTGCCTATAAGTATATTTATGTAATAAGGATCATAAAGACAAGCATTATGGTACTAGCCGTGATGACACGGCGTGTACCTTAATGCGTGTTTTATGATCCAAATTACATACAAAATTTTATCTGGTGTGGCATATCAATGTAAAATTATATTTTTCTAAAAATTTAAAATTTTGTATTTTTGAAACGATGACAGGTGCTTTAAGTTATTTATTTAAAAAACAGTGACCTGTGCCTTACCGTTTCCTTGACAACGCATCAACAAATTATTTATTTAGCTGTCAAACACTGCTATAAGTTGCAAATTGAATATGTATTGAACGAATTAAAACATTATATGGTGATTATGATGAAAGTTTACCGATTTGGAAGAAATTGCAGGAAATGTCGTGGACTCTCTTTTGCCTGAAAAATCACGGCTTGTATATGAACCTGTGTTTGCTCGTTATGAGGAATGGTGTACCAGTAAGAACACGAAGAATGTGATAAATGAAGGTTCAGTTTTAATTGCTCTTTTACAATTTATAATAATTAGTTAAGTTAAATTGTATTTTGAATAAAATTTTTTGATCTAGCACATATATTTTCTTCTAAACTTATTTTATTGATGGTAAAGATATAGAATTTTTCCTCAAGCCAAATAAAATTATTGTAATAGTACTTTTTGAATCTCATTATGGCACTAGTGCTTTCTGGAATTTCACCATGATACTAGTATCATAATGAACTTACTTATGTCACTATAAACAAATGACATAATGATGTCATTATGACATGCCACCAGATAAATAACTATTATCTGGTGGCATGTCCTAATGACATCATTATGTCATTTGTTTATAGTGACATAAGTAAGTTCATTATGGTACGAGGATCATAATGAAATTCCAGAAAGTACTAGTACCATAATGAGATTCAAAAAGTACTATTACAATAATTTTATTTGACTTGTGTAAAAATTCTAATCTTTACCATCAATAAAATAAGTTTAGAAGAAAATATATGTGCTAGATCAAAAAATTTTATTCAAAATACAATTTACCTTAATTCATTATTATAAATTGCAAAAGAGCAATTAAAACTGAACCTTCATTTATCATCACATTCTTCGTGTGCTTACTGGTACACCATTCCTCATTACGAGCAAACACAGGTTCATATACAAGCCGTGATTTTTCAGGCAAAAGAGAGTCCACGACATTTCCTGCAATTTCTTCCAAACTTAAAAAAACTTTCAAACTTTCATCATAATCACCATATATAATGTTTTAATTCGTTCAATACATATTCAATTTGCAACTTATAGCAGTGTTTGACAGCTAAATAAATAATTTGTTGATGCGTTGTCAAGGAAACGGTAAGGCACAGGTCACTTACTATTTTTTAAATAACTTATGCACCTGCCATCGTTTTAAAAATACAAAATTTTAAATTTTTAGAAAAATATAATTTTACATTGATATGCCACACCAGATAAAATTTTGTATGTAATTTGGATCATAAAACACGCATTATGGTACACGCCGTGTCATCAGACTCGACTAACGCCTCGTCTGATGATCTTCACGGCTAGTACCATAATGCTAGTCTTTATGATCCTTATTACATAAATAACTATTTGAAGTATTTCTTCAGCCATTGTGTAAAGAAATAATATAAAAAGGCTCAACTGTCAAGGTTTCGAGATTTTGGCATTGTATTTTTTTGCCAATAGCTTCAGGATTGTCATCAATTTTTAGTGCTATGGGAAGGTATTTATAAATCTGACTACATAGCTCTAAATACTGTAGATAAGTCTGTAGTTATTTGCAAAAAAATACAACACTAAAATTCGTAACCTTGAATTTAAAAACGTTAAAATAACATCTGTATTAATTCTGAGCGCATGATAATGTTGTGAAAACTTTTAAACCTTAAATCACCCAGAATACTATTATTTATTTATGTTTAAATATTTTTGCACTGGATTGTTTCGTCAGATTGTCAAATTGTAAATTTTTTTGTAGACCAGATGACCTATTGGGAGAATTAGAATTCTGTTATGTGTGTTTCCTAGTTGGGCATAGTTTAGAAGCTTTTGAACAGTGGAAGAAAATTTTTAGCCTGTTTTGTTCATGTGATGTAGCTATAAGGAAACATAGAAAACTGTACGATTTGTTCATTTCTTTAATAGAGATACAAATAAAAGAAATTCCTGAGGACTTCTTAGCTGATATAGTGACAAATAATAATTTGGTTTACGTTAAGTTAAGGAATTTATTTAGAGTAGTGCAAGAATCTGATGTAGATGGTCAACTGAAAACTAAAGTGGATAGATTTAAAAAGACTTTGACAGAATTATATCAGTGGGATTTTGGGCATCTGGATTCTGATGAGGAAGATGAGGCCCCTGTTGTTGTAGAATTGTCATAAATGTTAGTAAAGTACTAATATTTAGTCATGGATTAATTATTTCGAAAACACCATTATAAATAATTAATATTTGCATTGATTTGGTCTTTTGTATAATGATGGGAAAATGACCAAGGCGTGAAGTTGTTAATACATTAACCTTTTCGATACGCAATTACTTTCCAAAGCCACGACCGCTGGGCGCCACTTCTATTTATGCGCCCCAGAGCAAGGTAATATTTAATACTTGGAGAAAACTTTTCAATTGTTTTATAACTTTATAGTTTGGAAACACTTTGATTATTCATAATTAAATTAAAGCTCAATAATACCTACTTTGTACAAAATAAAACTTTATTTATCGGTGTGCCTAAATTCCCTTCTACGAGACAGTCTGATCCCCTCCCACAAAATATTGGAAAACGTTTCTCTATTGAAATTGGCCCTTATATATCTATTGACTTATCGTATAAATACGATAACAGTTTACTACTCTAAATAAATTTTCTGAGAGAAACGTAAATATATGCTTGGAGCAGTTAAAAGGTTAATACTATAAAATGAAACGAGATGAGGTTAACTCTTTGACAGAAAAAAGCCATAAAAAATTCTAAATCAATGAGCTGGGCCCAGATATTCACTTGAGTTTGAAGCTGCGATCATCGAAGGTTTGAAGGCATGGTTTAATGCAAAAACCGGTTACATTCACATGTTTAGTTGTATTATGTGTTTCTTCCTTCACGTACGCCCCTTATTGCACCAACGCCAGCTATTGAAATTTTTAACATTTTTTTAACTGGAGGAACCCTGTGCATCCACCGTGTTTATTTTTACATGGCTTTGTGCTATCATTTGTAATTATAGGTTCAGTTTTCAGTTGGCTTTTATATTTTTTTGTATCCCTAATGTTAAACTATCGTTTTTATTTATAAATAGGAGTTCTGTTTTTCTTTGTTTCATTGACTATTCTAATTTCCCAAAGAGCGGATTTAATGCTAAGAGTAACTGTATCATTAATATTTGACATGTAAGTAATAGCTATCCAATTGGAAAAAGTAGGAAGTGATCTCTTTACTGTATTTACAAAACCAATACACTGAATAGTAATTTTCGTTACAAGTCTGGTAGGTGACTTATTACAGCCGAGTCCAGAATATAAACGAGACTGGAACAACACCTAACGGACGTGTATCGAATAATATTTATATATTAGTATTTAGTTAGCAAAGTATTTTTCTTATGGAACTTCAATATGACAAAAATGTTTTAGAGTTGAACAAATATGTATACCTACCGATAACTGATAAAGTGGCTGTTTGTCTTAATTTTGCTGTCATCCTTAAATGTGACTGTTCTTACCGAAGTCATTTTAAGTTGTGTAAACAACTAAAACCACAAATATTAATTATTTTATGGCGTGATACCTAGTAAACACTGAAAAAAAAATACCAGTGAAAAAATTGGTCAGCTCAATCGTAGTTATATTACACTGACAAATTCTAGTTTGGAGTTCAAAATTATTGACCGGTTCCAATTCCGTACCGCAGAACAACTTGTGATTAAAAACAGTCACTGGGGCAAGTGCTCTTTCTGAAAAACGGTTTCTTAATATCTTAGCACGAACACATTAATTACCACCACCACACCTCCCATTCAATTTCAGAGAATAGTTTTATTTGTGAAGATGTTCTGTTACCTATGCATTAATTGTTATCGATGATTGATACATTTCAATTTCAATAAGTAAAAAAAAAAATTATAGCAAGTAGGTACTTATAAAATTTTATTACCTACACAAAATATTAAATTCGGAACAACATACATTACTACAAAAGCTTGCTTTGAAATACTGAAAATAGGACATCAGTTTTAATTTTTTTAATAATAGCATAGAACTTAAGATAACATTTTACCAAACAGAAGTTGTTTAAGTACTTAAACAAAAGCAATTATAATGAAATAAGAAAGCACTAAAAACTAAAACATTTTTATTTATTACTCTTTAGGTCCTTCTTTTTACGCTCAGCCTTTCCTTCTGAACAAACAACTTCTTGTGCAGAATTCTGTATCTGGGATGGTTGATTTGTAAAAGTAATAGGGATTTCAATTTCGTTTCTCGTATTTTCAATCTTGGGAGCAGTTATCGATAGAACTCCATCTGATGATAGCTTCGAAATGCATTTTTTAACGTCGTGCCCCTCTGGTACCTTATATCTTCTCATAAAATGTCTAAAAATATAGCCGTGCTCGTCCTGTTTTTCCTCATGTTTACATTCCACTAAAATTGTATCGTCATTAATACATTTGACAGTGATTTCTTCTGGCAAAAATTGCTGAACATCGATAATAACTTGAAAATTTTTGCGATCATCTGCAACAGCAACACTTTTGTCTTTATGGGATATATTTCTTGTGTATGGGCAATTGCCGACATGTCGACGTACTCTTCTGGGTATCAGAGGACTCAAAAAATCCTCATCGCTTAGCTTCATCCTCAAAGGATGATCGTCGCCGCCCAGTAAACTGGACATAAGTCGTTGATGTTGATGTTCATTTAATAACGGCAGCAAAAGAGCCATATTTAATAATAATTTTTTGCAATGAATTAAATTCAGCAGTGCACTATTTTATTTTAATGATTCAATTACACTTTTAACGGTTCTAACCTAAAAACAGCGTCACTTAACTACACTTCGTGACTTCTGCGCGCTGTTCTGCAGGTTCTGCTTCTGAAATCTGAATCTGAAGCGTACAATACAACAGTTGGCAAACAACTAAACTGCGCCGCGAAGCGGGTTGCATCTTTTTATAAGTTAATGGTTGGATTCCAGAAAAGTTGAGAACGCAAATTTTCAAATCTAGATTATTCTTCCTCAAGAATAATATTATTCTCGATTCTTCCTAGTCGGGCTACCAAATAATTTGGTACAATGACTGTTCTATAGGTATTAGCCCAGGGTCGATCCAGTCAAACCATGAACAAATTAGAGACAATCTGATATTTGGTATATAAAAAGTTTATATTGGGGTCCTTAAAATACCACCAAACCCCACCGGTAAATTGGCGGTAATCCGCCGTGCCTGTCGCCCCTAAACAACCCACGACAGGGGTGAAAATCGGACTTTTTCTAATTATTTGGCAATATCTTAAAAACAAAGCTATATACGAAAAAATATGAAGATAGAAAATTTATAGGGCATAAAATTTCCTATAAAATTGCG
This sequence comes from Rhagium mordax, assembly GCA_963680705.1. Taxonomy (NCBI): domain Eukaryota; kingdom Metazoa; phylum Arthropoda; class Insecta; order Coleoptera; family Cerambycidae; genus Rhagium; species Rhagium mordax. Next base: position 59,077,229 of record OY796659.1, on the reverse strand, counting down.
TTTAGCAGATATATTTTGCTTTGCCAGTGGCGGAGTTGTGATATTTTTAATAATTGGGTATTTTGTAAAAATATTCTCTATAGCCTTTACTTATTGGATTTTGACATTAAATACATAACAATGTATATGGATATTTTGGTAAATATACATTTAATACATTCTTACATCAATAAATTAGAAATAAAAAACATACCAGTGGAGTACTATATTCTAATTTCATACATTATTTTGTATTAGCTAATAGAACTTTAACATTTTACGTGCCTATTTTTTAATTTTTTTTTTTTTTTTAATACACCATGCATATGTAATTACGACACCCTTTATCTCAGGAGGTTCTAGGCGCCTTGTGCGGGAGGAGGCTACACATTTAAAGACAAGAGACGCAAATCCAATATCCGCGTATAATGGAAAAATCCCTCTCACAGTATTTTCCATTGCCACGTCCGGGAATCGAACCCGGACTTTTGGGTAAGAGGCAGGTATGCTACCATCTCGACCATCAGTCATATATTAAATGTAACAAAATAATTATTTTAAATATCCGTGGAATTTCTGTTACGAATTGAGAGGAATTATTTTTATATTAATAATATTAAGGACATATACCGCATGTAAAGGCAGTTGAGTAGTTTTCCGCGTCGCCATTCCCCCCTGTATGTATGCTCTCTTTGTATATTCTCGATACGACTCCATTACGCTAAACAAAATTTATACACTATTGGCAAGTATTCATTTAGGAATGCGAAATCTGTAATGCAACTAAGAGAGAAGGTACATAGAGGCAAAGCCTTCAGTTAACAAGAGACGCCTAACCATTCCTACACTCCTACTAAAGAGGGGATGTGTGCGACGACAGCCATCGGTTCAGCTTACGGCCGTGAGATATTTTTACGATGTTTTCATTCTTTTATCATGTTTATCGCTGTTGCATTTGACAATACAACAGCGGGTTAAGAGTTGATGTTATTTATTAGCCTTAAACCTAAAAACGAAATAAAAACTTGTATTTTAAAAATAACAGTTTGTACTTCGCTGGAGGAAGGCTTATTGATGAATAACTTTGTTGGACGCGACATCGCGGCCGGACGACACATTTGGCCGATTCCGTTGTCCCCTTCGACTGCGTGTTGTAAAGAATGGAAGGTGGGAGGTAGGGGATACCGCGTTGTCTGTTTAACTTGTAAATGCTTTAAGTTATCTCCGTCTGATGCATTTATATCGGCCTCCCAGACTCATCCTTACCAATAGTGTATACTGTATATGCTACGCCCAGGAAGAAGTTCAAAACCAAATAAAACTACTAATATACTTCAAAGTTGCAGCATATAAGTTGAGACCTTTAATAAATGTTAAATAAATAAATAAATAAAGTGTAAGAATAGTATATTTTGTACTAAACTTCGCCCATCAATAAAGACGTTTATTATTATTATTATTATTATTGCAATGCACGCCATTTCCGGATGTGATACTACATCTGGCCTGTTTACCAGGGGAAAAATTAATTTGGTCAATACTGTGAAAAAGAAGAAGTTGGTTGACCTTCTTGAAGAATTTTACAATCCAAATATATCCAAAGACAGATTGAGGACCTTAATTTCGACATTTTTTATTTCCGTATACGTCAAAAATAGAACAAGTACCTACCGATTTGAATAACGTCAGATACATTCTCTACCAGCAGTATGTAGCAAAGCAAAATTTAAATAAAGATTTTAATCTGGCTTCACTTCCACCGATCATAAATGCAGCTCAGTACCATGCATATAGGACATTTCATCCAGCAACTCTACATACATATTTTATTTACATGTATGATTAACTTTTAGGTTCAAGCACGGTTGAATAGCTTACCACTCCAGGGGGATGGATTTCTAGTGATTCCAGAATCTCTCCAGTCCAGATGGATCAAGATATATACCCCACAGGGTTCCTTAAACAATTTTTTTGCAACTGTTCATCAGGTGGTTGCAGTTGAGGATTTACAGTCGGAAGACGACATCTCAACATGCAGATAAAATATATTGGATAAAGTAATTAAAAACATACATTACATTCATTTACTTAAACATAACCTGTAAGTATTTTAGTTTATTTAAGAAAAAGCAACTGTGCTACTTAAACTACATAAAAAACTCATATTTTATGTATTATTATAGTTTTAATCTGTTTTGGTGTAAAAGACGTAAAATATATTAATGTAACGTGATTATTTTGTGGGAAATGTGTATTTTGTTAAAATATACTGGAATTTACAACTCCACCACTGGTAAAGCAAAATATCTGCTAAACGTAGCTTTATAGGAAATTTTATGCTCTTTAATTTTTCTGTCTTCATATTTTTTCGTATACAGCTGTTTTTAAGATATTGCCAAACAACTAAAAAAAAAATCCGATTTTCACACCTTTCGGGGGTTGTTTAGGGGTGACAGGCACGGCAGATTACCGGTGGGGTTTGGTGGTATTTTAAGGACCCTAATACAAACTTATATAACCAAATTTCAGCTTGTCTCTAATTTGTTCATGGTTTCCTGTATAAAGCTTCAGATCGACCCTGGGCTATATAGAAAACCTTATTAAAAAAGGGAGAGTCCATGTTTGGTAGGTACTTAATGGATGCCTTGGAGCCATTGGCGTACCTACTGTCTAATTAGAAATGGGAAAAGGGGTTTAATGGTTTAAACTCGAAAGTGAAAACTGTCAATTTACATCTTAACAACCGAAGTAGGTACCTACCTACCTAAAGTTTCATATAACAAATTATATAGCAGGCAGGTAATTATCTTATTCGGCCCAAAGGTAATTTAAAATCTGCGACTTTTTGTATTTATTTTGAAAATAACCGTTGCTAATAACCATATTAATATGCATATTATATTCTAAGAAATGAGTTTTTCAAAAATCAAGTTCATACAAAACTATTAATGATAAAATAATAAAAAATATATGAATAATGTGTATATATACATATATATGTTTACGTGTACAACGCTGCTGGATATTAATTAACAGGAAAGGGTACACTTGCTTTTATTGAGAAATTTAAAGTCGTTGTGTCATTCAGATAAGTATAATTCAACTTGAAGATGAATTGGGGAAGATCGGGTCACTCTATACAGGGTATTTCATTAATAATTGTACATTAAGCTAACTGAACAATCCTTCGCCCAAAATAAGAAGATGTAACCCAAAACACAGATAAAATGTTCCTCCTTACTGAACAGGGTGTTTAATTTCAAATATTTAAAATTATTTTTACCCATTATTTTGTTAATGTTTAATATTTCTTTTTCATATTTGACAGAAAGTTTAGGTATTTTAGGAAACATCAAACCATGGTAAAAGACAGATTTTCACTATTACCAGAGGCGCACGGCAGGGGCAGAGGAGTAGTTTCACCCCTCTAAATTCCACGCCACTGGTGGAATTGTCGTTTCAGTATAATTTTTTATTTTTTTAAGGAAAATAAAGTACTCTAGCTTCATAACGATAAAGTCATTATTTATCGAGATAATTAAAGTTAAAGCATTGAGTAAACAAATAATAAGTATAAAGAGGAGCAACTGTCAAGGGGCCTAGATTTTAGTGTTGTATTATTTTGTCAATAACTACAGAATATCTACAATATTTAGGGCTATGCAACCGAATAACAAATACCTTCACAGCACTAAAAATTGATAACAATCCTGAAGCTATTGGCAAAAAAATACAATACTATATATATAAAATCTCGTCCCCTTGACGGATGCGCCTCTTTATATGTATTATTTATTTACTCAATAGTTAATGATAAGCGCTGCACAATATTCTTTTTTAATGTTTAATTTATTTTTCATATTCGTATTGATCATTTCGGCATCTTTACTCATAACATTGCATTGGTTACGTGAAATAAGTTTTACAGTAAAATTTTTGTAACATATTTAATAAATTCAACTACATTCTTGATAATAAATAAAACACCCTGTATCTCAGTAAGGAGGAACATTTTATCTAAGTGTTTTGGGTTACATCTTCTTATTTTGGGCCAGTGGTAGTTCAGTTAGCTTATGTACAATTAATAATGAAACACCCTGTATAACCACAAGGCTAAGTGGGCTATAGCCGGGGCGCCAGCCTTTTATTTTAGGGCGGCAATTTTCAGCGTTTTTGGGCGGCACTTTTGCTTGCACTCAAATCAGTTCACCTGCTCTCTCCCGGCGTGTATTTTCTTATGATGGTGGGGTGGATATCGAATAATTTCAAACTTTTGGTAGAGTGGTTGGTGATATGGTAAATAACTGAAATAACACCTCCTAAAACACAAGGCCACAGCACAGCTCACTATATTTTAAAGATTCCGTATACTTACAAAAAGATGTATTTTTTACCTTTAAAGGGCTACTAAATTGTTATTATCAGTGATCCTTATATATAAGAATTGTAACATATATTTTATATTTTATTATTTTATTTCGAGTTTTATTTGATAAGTATTGCAGAAAATTTGACAAACATCATTCAAAATTTTTCTTTCAATTACAAAATGCATGCAAGAAAAGATCGTATATGTAGGAATTTGAGTTCTTTTATTCTCTATTTTAATAATACATGTATGATGTTTTTTACCATTGTCAATATGATATTTTTTTCTTATTATATATTTTCCTGTTTAGTTTTTATAAAGGCGCGTACTGACTTGAATGTACATGCGTTGAGTCGGGACGCACGCATATGCACATTCAAATCTGGACGTGCCATTCGCAACGACTCAACGCATGTTTAACCTCTCGCGAGTCATCACGAATGCACATGGTCCGAGCCATCGGCTGTCGGTTTTTTCGCCACATCAAAGGAATCATATCGTGCGTGCGTGCTCAGTTTGGACCAGTTTTTGTTGTTTTGTTAGTCTGAATGCATGTTTGGTGCGAGTAGCATTTTCTCTTCCGGTGAATAGGTAGAGCAATATTATTATGAGAAGATGCCCGGGGCGGAGGTAACGTGTGCGAATAATTATATTTCTTGGTTCAACCACCGACCGCCTGCGAACAAAACCCTCTGTATACTGATGCTGCCACTGTGCACAACCCTGAATATGACGCAAGTCGCTCTCATTGGCTTAAAATGAAGGGCATGAATAAAGTCATTTTAATTGCCTAACTGGCTAATTGGTAATACCAAAGCCATTTCCCCCCCAAACACACACACACACACATAATTGCCTGGCATCTTCTCATAATAACAGTACTCTACATTATAAAATCCTCTGACGACATTCTAACAAAATTTTGAAACTGTTCAGAATGCAAATATTGTAAAAGTTGAGAGCCCCCAAAACGTTTTCGGGTTCTGTATATTTCATGGATCCAGAATCTCTTTGGTTTTTTATTATTATTATTTTTTTTTAATAAATTTGAAATCACCATATAAGCAGCCCCCGCAATAATAACTTCTGCCATCATGAACACAAACAACTGACCGGAAAGGACCGAGTCAACACGAATATGTGAAGTGAAAATAAATTTACAAATATACCCCGAGTCGCTACCACATGCATGCATGTGCGTGCGTCCCGACTCAACGCATGTACATTCAAGTCAGTACGCGCCTTAATATAAAGTTAGTGGGTACATTATATACAGGGTATTTCCAGAAACAAAACAATTAATCCTTGGGTGATTCTTAGTTCTTCGTAAATGCTTCTAAAGGGAGTTAGTGCTCTTTGAAAGAGAGACGTCCAAAATGTGATTTTATTTTTTATTCAATTATTTCGCAAATCAGTAGGACTACCAAACGCCGGTACTAGATTTGATAGGTATTTGATACGTCAGTTTATATTTATAAGGACGCGTTCACACATGGATTCTTGAATCGCATTCCGGAATCGATTCTAGAAGCGCGCTGAAGTTTTCTATAAGTACATTTAAATAGAGTGTGTTCCAACAGAGATTCCGTAGAATGCATTCATACTATACGAAATTCTGCGGAATCTCTGTGTGAACAGACTCCATTTATATGTATAGAAAACTTCAGCGCGCTTCTAGAATCGGATTCCGGAATGCGATTCAAGAATAATTCAAGTGTGATCGCGTCCTAAAAGCACTTAGGACACTAATTTTTGGTCCCTTATTTTTTTACACTCTGCTTATTTTCTTACCCAACAGCAATTACCTGACTAGGAATGTTTATATTCTTTGTGATATTAGTAATTATTAAATTACCCTCCCATTGGCGGCCATATTGGCCTCGAAGAATGTGGTGTCCAACAAACTATCTTCGGCCTATTTGGAGTTTTTATTGGTGTTTTTCTGAAGATTAACAGACAAATATGTAGGTATTTAATTTGTGATTCAAGTATATGCAAAATTATATCCGATTTATACCTATATCTAAATGTTAATAATATATTAGGTTGATAAGGAGCGTTGCGTAAAGAAAAATGTTGTAAAACTTATCATGTTTATTCATTTTTTTAAAGGTATAAATGCTTAATCATAATGCTGTATTATGCTTGGTCCTAATTTTTCATAACATGTCATCGTAGGTATTGTGTTGAAGCACTTCTTTCTGAACTACTTGGAATTTGGAACTAAATTAATTATTCAGTAGTATGAACAAGAACATATTTATATTATGTTGAATATGACTTTTAAAAGAACTCATCTATAATATAATCTGAACTATTCAACTAATGTTCATATAATATAACCAACCCATTAGATACGTACTAACTTTGAGATATATGTATATAACATGAAGCCCGTATTCCATATTCATTGAATATATTGTAATAAAATAAGCTTTAGTACAGTCAATTTTAAAAAGAAGAGGTTCTATATTATTTTACAAAATAATTTTAGAATAACAATGTATTCTAAATATGTAATAAAAAGATTGTAAAGTCATCAAACATTACATTTTAGTAATATTTTGATGACTTCTTAATTATTGTGCTTAATGATAATTTTTATTACAGATATTACTATTTCTTTTACAACATTTACAAAATTTATCATGTTTATGTACAGCTCATGATAAATTACATAATATAAAAAATAGTAAACTATTTACAACACAACACTAAATCTAAACCATGCTGGTATCGGTCGGTTGACTGGATACATGTGTGAGGTATTTCATAGATATTGATTCCCGTCTGTTCATTTGTCTGTTTGTGGGTTTCTTGGGTCGAATTGGGCAACACATGTGGCGAAATACGTAACTGTAGCACAAGAGTAAACCGACTATAATGAAGCAGCCAACTGCCAAAGTAATTACGATTTCTACGTATTCCCTGACGGGCATATCGGTGACATTTTTCAAGTGGCCTCAGTTCGAAACCTGAAAAAATAATATAGATTAGTAAATGACTAAACCACATAATACAGTAAGTTCTCCTTAAAAAAGCAATTGCAAATAAAGTATAGATAATAGGTTTATTAAACCAATAATTGGTGATGGGAAAAGGTAAGAACAAGAGTAGTCCGCCGTTATCCAGCCGTACAACCTTCGAATAAGCACCGAGATTCGCCATTGATTTTATCGTGTAAGTACCGACGTCTTGTAGAACTACTTAATTAAATCAGAGTTCGGTTTAAATTTTCCGTTTATTCGTATTTAATGTTATATCACACATTCACCGGTTGAGCCTTACAGTGTTCTGCTCAGATGGTAAGGCCTAGCCACCAGTGAATGTATTTCAAAACATGGATTTATCATACACAGGCAAAACAATTTGGTAACCTGTTCATGGTAGTTTGTGGCCCCGCTGTATGATTTAAATCTTTATTTTCCGGTAAGGAAGGAAATAACTTCCTTGTTAGCATAGCTTTGTATTTGAGGCAGTAGGAATCCGCGTTTGTTAAATAGTATCCGAAACCGAAATAAAAAGAATCTCTGTGGCTTATTCATAGCGCTCCGATATTTTGGTGTCCCGTTGGAGTCATACTTGCTAGCCCCAGTCGTTTGATTTCTCCGCGTGGGTATATCTCGATCCGTTCGCACTTCGAGTCCACCGCCGGCCGCAATTAAATTATTTCCACGCGTACTCTTTTGTTTGCCATCTTGCATAGGATCGTTTTAAAAATTGTACATAACCGACAGCAAAGTAAATTGCTGCATTAACCGATCCAGTTTTACCTTACTTGTTCATGATTGTTTTCTTATAAATAAATATATTGGTATGCTAGGTAAAATTTACGAGTTATTATTTCCGTTGTCTATTTCTAATTAATCCGTTTGAGAAATTGTCCAGTCCAGTTGACAAGACAATCATCTTTCGACTCTCTGGACGAACAACCGTATCTCCACTGTTTCAGCTACCCCGCAAGCGTTCTCACCCCGGTGAGCCAGGCAAATGCTGTTCCTTGCACTTAAAAATAAGGAACTGGAGCCCGAGTTTCCGTCCGAAAAGTGTCACAACGCCAGCGAGTCCTGTTTGTAGGTAGCCAGTTACAAACAGGACAGGTTGCGCTATTAAAAAGACATTACAACCAGTCTGTTGAGAGTGACATAACCTTTTAATTTAGTAATTCAATTAATGTTATTTAAAAATATCGGGTATATACTCTAAATAATATGCGAAAATCAGTGACGTATATCAATAGTTTATAAGGATTAATTGATTGTGATGTTAATTTGATAAATGAAATACGTATTATGTATAAAGAGATAATATTAATTTTTATACTTATTATGATTAATTATTGAAGGAATCGTTAAAGAAATAATTGTAAATTAATAATAATCACAAAGAAAACCAGAAAATGAATTTTGGCCCAGTTAGTTAGTTGGATTTTGTGCAGCGAATATTAGAGTATCATATATCTGCGGTTTTTTTCTTATCACATCTTGTTTAACCGTCGCTATTTGTATTAATAAATTCAATTATAAATTTTGCCTTAAGTGTAAAACTGCTAAATCATGCTGACTTGAGACGAAAATTCTTCGACCAGAAGGGCATTAGGTACACAGAGCTGCGGAGCGTAGCCTTTGATGAGGAACCAATGAAAGCAAGTTTCAAATTTTCCAAGCGACGCAAGAGGTCTTCAGTTCCCACAAGAAATCTTCAGCGACGACAATTATCACATGCCATCTAAGTCATTTCCGGTCTGATGGAACGCCTATATCTACTATTTTTGTACGCAGAAACAGAACATTAAAATTGAACTTATGAGCACTTTTAACAATATACGATGGTCAATAATAATAGTTCTTTTACGAAAATTCCATCAAATGCTAGAAGTAATGAAATTTCCAAGCAATTTTATATTCATAAAATAAGTCATAATTAAAAGTAAACAAGTTCGCAAAAACAAAGTCGAAAACTGCTCTGCTCTGAATATAGAAATTGTGACAATGAAAATTTTAAAGGTGCTTGGCATACAAAATGCTACAGTTAAAATATTAAATTGTTTACTTTACACAACACTGACGTTAGACCTGATCAGTGATCACAGATGACACGGGCAGGATCTTATTAAAAAATCTGTAGATACCGGGCGCGACGCTATTTACTGTTATTTACTTAGCTAGTAGCTAAGTAAATAACAGTAAATAGCGCTAGTTACTACTGTGAATATTGTGGCGTTTTCTTCTAAACTATTCTGCACTATGGGTTCAAAAGATAAATTACAATCAAGTGATCGGCTATTACTTCTTCAATCATTGGTTATCAATTATTTCCCTTCAACGCACTTATCATACTCCAATGATTTCCTTATACATATATGAATATGGTAAGAAGTCGAATAAAACTTCAGTTTCTATATTTGTAGCAATCGGTGATGTATAAAGCGATGTTCCTACATGTATTTTTTTCTTAAGAAAATAATAAAGAGTGTTTTAACTTTTATATGATGCCCCGTAAAAGTTTATATAATTTCCACTTAGAGGTAATTTATTTTAATAATAAGCTAAATATAACGCAAAATCTATTTTATTATTCAGGTAATTTATGCGTAAAACATTTTTCACTTTGCTTTTTAATTAATTGAAGCCACGCTGTCAGGAACGTGTCAATATCAGACTTTAAATTCGTTACAGAAATGAACAATTTATAAGAGATGTCTGTTAGGGGAAGACGAGAGACGTCTTTCCTAACATCAAAGATTTTAAAGCTTTAATATCTTTAAGTTCGCCACGGAAACATCAAATATTACGTAATACCACCGACGCAAAATGCCCTAAATTATTCCTCAATTATTAATTCTGATCATTAATTTTTTGAAAACATAAAAATACACTTTTTTAAATTCAGTGCATCAGAGTGAATAATAATACAGAGGCGCAACTGTCAAGGTTTCGAGATTTTAGTGTTGTATTTTTTTGCGAATAACTACATAATTATCTACGATATTTAGGGCCATGCAGCCGAATTACAATTACCTTCCCATAGCACTAAAAGTTGATGCCAATCCTAAAGCTATTGGCAAAAAAATACAACCCTAAAATCTCGAAACCTTGACAGTTGCGCCTCTTTATATTATTTCTTTACTCGATCATGAATAAAAAAAATATTCTTTTTTTATTATATTTATATTCGTTAACGTCACTTCGAATTTTAACAGTGTATGTCTCTCGATCATTTTAAAATTGATTTTAGGTATATGCAATTTCTAATTTCACAAATACAGTTGGAGCATTGAGTAAAAAATGATAAAGAGGTGCAACTGTCAAGGTTTCGAGATGTTAGTATTGTATTTTTTTACCAATAGCTTCATGATTATCTTTAATTTTAAGGGCTATACAGCCACATTATAAATACCTTCACGTAGCGCTAAAAATTGATGACAATCATGAAGTTATTGGCGAAAAAATCCAACACAAATCTCGAAACCTTGACAGTTGCGCCTCTTTATTATTTTTTACTCAATGGTTGGAGGTAGTAATATTTTACGATTATTCTGATGATTAATTTTTTGAAAATATAAAAATACAATAAATTCAGTGCATCATGCATAAAAAAAATTATTCTTTTATTTATTATACCTATTTATATTCGTGAACGTCACTTCGAAATTTAACACTTTACGTATGTCTCACGAGTCACGATCATTAAATTGATTTTATGTGCAACTTATAATTTCACAAATGAGGTAGGTAGTAATATTTTACGTAAAAAACAATTTTTATCTGTTTTATTTATAGAGTATTTCATTAATGTGTGTGATAGAGTAATTGGAAAATCTTTGACTCCAATTTTAAAATGAACCTAAATTACTGAGATGAAATGTGTTTCCTTAACTAGATACAGCATGTTTCTTTTAAATGATTTTTACCATTATTTTGACACTGTTCAATATTTCTTTATCATATTCGGTAGAAAATTTAGGTACTTTAGGACTTAATAAATAGGATTATAGGAAACAACTACTGGACGGGCAAAGACCCCTACTCCCATTGAATTATACATATAAATCCAAATTAGTAGCCAAATTTGTTATTTGTCTTTTCTATACCAGACAGTCCAGACACAGACCGGTTTCGAACTCTTTACGTTCTCATCAGTGTGCCACAGGTAGCTGAAAAGACAAATAACAAAGGCAAACCAAACTGGCCTAAGGCAGACCCAGCACATAGTGAGTAGTGAGGGATAAGTACATCCCTCTGGTGGTCAGTTGCTACTACCAGTCAAGACATCGACGGTGTCTCTGTGACCGATGAGGGATGTACTTATCCCTCACTACTCACTATGTGCTGGGTCTGCCATAGGCCAGTTTGGTTTGCCTTTGTTATTTGTCTTTTCAGCTACCTGTGGCACACTGATGAGAACATAAAGAGTTCGAAACCGGTGTGTGTCTGGTATAGAAAAGACAAATAACAAATTTGGCTACCAATTTGGATTTATAGGTATAATTCAATGGGAGTAGGGGCCTTTGCCCGTCCAGTAGTTGTTTCCTATAATCCTATTTATTAAGCATGTTTTAGTCCATTAGGGCTAGAGGTCGCCGCTCTTGGTGCTTGTTTGGCAAGCCGCTATCGGTCACAGAGACACCGTCGATGTCTTGACTGGTAGTAGCAACTGACTACCAGATGGATGTACTTATCCCTCACTACTTACTTTAGGACATTAATTTGTGATTTTCTTACCATTACTGAAGGAGCTAAACTTACTTAGTAAAACATGAAAACATTAAAATCAAAGTGTCGTATTTTCAAACACCAATATCTTGTAAAATACTCACTTTATTGCAGTAAATTAAGAGCACGTTATTTACGTAAAAAATATTTATAAATTAAAAAATCTGACTAAAACGACGATTCCTCTAAATGCGTAGAATTCAGAGCGGCGAAATTATTCCTCTGCTTCTGTGGTACGCATCTGATGATAGTATAAAAACCACTGTTTTCACAATTTAATGCGTCCTAAAGTTTTCTGTCGTATATGATAAAGAAATATTAAAGTGTCAAAATAATGTGCAAAAATCATTTTAAAATTTTTAAATAAAACATTCCGCATCTCCGTAAGGAGATAGATTCAGAAAAATAAATGATCGCCCTGTACCTAAGTCGGGAATGTACGGTTTTAAGAGTATTTTAGAGAACTACTTCCTTTTTTCCGAAATTCTTCTGCAATTATTTGCGATTATGCAAAATATATAATTCACCAACTTTTTGTTTTTGGCGGAGGATCCGGTGTTACCAATTTATTATTGGATGAAGAAATTCACAAACAATTAGAACTTTTAACTTTATTTAATGACTAAACATTTAATTTAAAGGCCAACGTTTCGATAGTTGATACTACCATTTTCGGGGCTGCAAGAACCAAAACAAGATAATAATATAACTACCGAAACTCTATTTATATTTGTAATCAGGACGAAACGTTGATTTCAAAAATCTAAAAATATACAAGGTGTTCCATACAAAAATCATAAGTTTGGTCAGTATCTCCGAAATACGATTTTCATTTGTTTCTGCGATAGGTGCATTGAGATGATAAGAAAATTTCCTGAAACTTTTGTCTTATCCATTTTTTACTAGTATAAAAAATAAGAAAGTTAAGAGGGGTAAAATCTCTCGTGAATACCCCTGTACAATGTTTTCGAAGATACTTTTAATGATGGTCATCATTTAGTATCATCCCATAAAAGTAATATCCATAGACAACATGATGTTGTATTTTATCTAATCTATTATTGATTTAATTGATAAGGTTTTTTGCGATTTGTTATGTTTTGTTAATTGACTAGTGCAGTAACTTATTTTTTTATATTCAGTCCGTCATTATATAAGTTAAAAGCGATAAATAAAATTAAACATGAAACTTGCCGTGGGTGTCGCAGGACGCGAGGCTACTTTTGAGGTCACTCCGAAAACGCGTGTAAAAGAATTATTTCAAACGCTATGTCAAGCTTTAGGAATAAAGGAGCATTGGTATTTTGGCCTTATGTACTATGGACCTAATAGAGAGGAAATTTGGGTGGATAAATCAAAAAAGGTAAATAGCTTTTGTCTGTATATGGGCTCTCCTGGACTTTATCGTTCATAGTAATGTTTACGTTGTATTGAACTTAGTGAACATTAGTGGCATTTTCTAAATATGTAAATACCATTAATAATGTTATATATTTATTGGTTTTAATTTCTTATACGTGATCAGAGAAGGTGGTTGGTCGGTCTTGTTGACACGGCTTAATTTATAAATAATCGATCGATATAGTGCTACATGTTTATAAATATCGGGTCAAAGAGATTCATTGCATTGCAGACACTATTATTAGAATGTCATTAAATCATTGTATTATTTCTATTCTTGAATATTATCTTTATTAACACTTTTGCTGCGGGAGACCTATAGGTATGCGTACGTTTGAGTATTGCATGCTCCTGTGCGCTTATGCTACTTTTTTCTTTTGTTTTTTTAATTTTTCTTTCCCAAAATTATATCATCAAACTTGAATAATTTAAAGTAACTATATTTCATTTTTTAGGCGCTGAAAGATCTAAAAGAGAATAGCAACAACTTGCATTTCAGTGTTAAGCATTACCCAGCGGATGCTGTAAAAGAACTGATAGAAGTCGTCACGGTCGAATATTTCTACCTGGTAGTTAAGTTTGCCATTGTGAATGATAACATTTTCTGTGATGCGGACACTTGTGTATTGCTTGCATCATATGCCCTACAGGCCGAATATGGGGATTATAACAGTTATGAACATGATGAGGACACTCTTAAAAAGCATAAGTTGTTACCTGAGAGGTAAGGAGTTGTGAATTTTATTTTTAATCATAGAAATAACTTCATGCAATATTTATTATTATTTCACTTTTATTTCCATATTTTTAGGCATAGGTTCTTAAGAAATAAACATTTTTTAATTAAACCGTTATTACTCCCAGATAGAGCTCCTTATAGTACAAGCAACTGAAGTGTCTCTTTGTAGATAATTCAAATATTAACTTTAGCAACTAAAATTAAACTTTTTCTCACTTTTTCAAATATTATTTACTGGAAAATTTTTCAGATTGGGAGTTGTGCTACTAAGATTGATTTTAAAATTTGTTATTCGGGACCGGGACAGAAAACAAAAAGTACATCTACATCTCTCGTATAAATATTGTCTAAAAGTTATTTGTGGCACCGTTTAATTTTCTTTCTTTTCTCATTTGGGATTTATTACCACGTTCTTAAATAGTCTCATATAATCTAAAAAATATCTGGATAAAGAAAACCTTAACGCCTGTGACTTTACGTCAAAGGAACAGTTAAAGGTTGTTTTTTTTTTCTAATCTAGTGGTCGTGGATAAAAATAATTTTTGACGTCAAAAAATCTTTGAAAATTTTATTGTTTTAGATTTTGCTCATCAATGAACTTAATCTTTTCCTGGGCCTCTCCAACGTGTGTACCAAATTTGAAAGCTTTATCTTAAAAACTGTAGCTGCTATCGCGATAGACACACACATAGATCGAAATTTTTTTTGTCTGAAATATTGTGTATCGACATAATTAGTCGAGATTCGTCCAAAAATGCAATAGAAATTTTCAAAAATTTGTTCACGAATACATTAGCTTCCTCATTTGGTGAGGAAGTAAAAAATAATGATATTTCGCAGACGTTTCGGAAACTCTCTGTTTCTTTTTTCAAAGCTAAGCGTTTTTATTTCTGTAATTTGTGAAATTAGACAATTTGAGTGTTTATTTCATAACAGCTTCCCTTATCCCTCTCCTGAGAGAACCTTGTGTAGGAAGTGGTTACCCATTAGTGACAGCGGACACACAATATCCGAAAAATAGTGGAATTAGTTTCTTTTTCTGAAAACTTCCAATATTACGGCAGGGAATAGAACCTGGAGGATGAGATTCTTGTTAAAAAGTGAGCGTTAAATCTGCTTGCATCTCGACTATCTAACTAATATACTTCGATATATTGAACTAGTTAGATTAGTAATTGTGTTGCATTTAATTTACGAATTATGTTAATAGCAGATTAACAGTATCACAATTGTTAAATTGTTAGTAATTACACCGTCTTAAACTTGACGGAGAAAAAAATATGTATAATAACGTACGTAATCACAGAATACGTTTTGACAATATTATTAATAGCTGTGATTATATTATCTTTTCCTGTAATTTTTTAAATATAATCCTTATCATGAAAAGAATATTTACTTCTGTTTTATCAAACATATTTTAATATTCCATGCTTATTTTTTATATTTTTAGAGTGACAAAAGATCGTACTATGACGATGGCCGATTGGCATAGCGATATACTCAAAATGTGGAAGAAACAGAATGGACTAGATAAAGAGCAAGCTATGATTGAATATTTAAAAATTGTTCAAAAATTGGAAATGTATGGGATTTCTTATTTCCGCATTAAGACCAAAGAAGAAAATGATCTCGTTCTGGGCATTACATCTCTTGGAGTTAATATCTATAAGCAAAATAATAGGTTTGTTATGTTTACTTTTAAACTGACTTATATTGACGAAATTGGATGAATAACATAATATGTAGGTACAATTAAAAAGAATGCAATTTAACCGTTAAGGTAATTATCAAACATTGTCAATATTGCTTTCCAAATATTTTAAGGGGTCATAAGAAACTGGAAACAGTCTGTCAATCATTTATTCTTTGAATTTCAGTTTTAAAACTAGATTCTTTACCACTAGATTATATTTAAACTAAAAATTAAGCGCTATTCAATCCAGTGTACCCAGTATACGATCCACCCCCTCGATTATTTGTTCATTTCAGTTTTTGATGTAAACGTGATACATTCAATTGAATTAAACTTCCATTAGCAGTTTCTGACATTAATTGAACTCACTAACTAACGGCTATAGTTCGCGATAATTAATGTACGCACATAAGACACTGGTTGCTGTTATGTATTAGCAAACGAACGACTGCTGAAAATTGAAAGATATTTTCGGTTAGTCAGTTACTTAAAAGATTGAAATCGCTTTGCAACCAGGCTGTATCGTTATCAAAAAAAAAGGACAGTTTTGACAGAGAATTAAAATATACTAATATTATATTAAACAATATAGAAAATTAAGTGTAGTGGCGGATTTAAACTTTCGGGGCTCTGAGCGCTACTTTGATAGTGGCGCATTATTTTTTTAATTGTCTTCGAGCTACGGGTAAAATTTTCAAAATCATTCTGTTTTCAAGTATGTAAAATTTTTCTGTACACACATTAGAGAAAACTTAAACTTAGCTTCTCTAATATAAATTTTATTGGAGTAGGACCTCGAAAGAGAAATACTTGATGCAAAAGCTTATATAGTCAGGGGACTTTTAGTGCGAGGCTCTGGATGTGTATCTATAGATAAATCTGCTACTGATAAAATGACTAAATTTACGTGTTACAATATCGCTATATCCAATTATTAAATAATTTAAATTTGATATACTTTGCACCAAACATTGTACACATCACGCGATTCCTCAACTAGGTAGATGATTAAAATGTAATCTTAAATTAACAAGAAACCTCATTTATGCCTAAACTACTATCACGATCCGATGAATCATAATCTACTAACCAATTTAGTTATTTGTTCAATTATTCCATCCACCATATCTCACAGATGCGATAAATCTAGGATTATTGAATTTTAACGTAATAACAGAGTGAGTGAGTATGTATTATCCTGCTGGAACTTGAGTTACCAAATGGGGTGACAAAAATGCATAATGAACACGTGATGTGATATTTAAATTACAGTATATCATTGGTCATTCTGAAGTCAGTCAAATATCAAAGTTGGTCGTACACACTATATTTGAATTAAATATCCTCTAATTACTTAGATAGTTGAAATTGATATTTTTTAAGGTTTTATTTTTAAATCTGCGTTGATAGTAAGTACCTAACAATAAAATTATTAACTATAACTCCAGTTAATTCAATTGTGGTTCTAACACGCTATTTATAAATCTGTCATACTGCCATTAATATAACTGGACACAGAACTGATATGAAAAAGTCTGTGAGTATGCTATATGCTTGATGTCTGGATACATGGGGTATTCTGTATGATCGACCAGTAAAATAAATGACAAATAAGAAAGATTGCAAATATATCAGAACATGAAAAATAAAATAAAAATATATGAGCAAGATGGGTTAGATTTCGAATTTTTTTAATATGGTTTTAGCCTGCATTTCAAACAACCTAAAATATATTTTTTTTTAGGTTGAAACCTACCATGACGTTTTCCTGGCCTGAAATACACAATTTGAATTTTGTTAATAAAAAATTCATACTGAAACTAACCGAAAAGTCACGCAAAGATTATTCATTTGAAACTTCGAGTGTACAAATAAGTAAGTGCATACTGAATCTGGCGATGGGTAATCATGCATTGTTATTGAGCAGAAAAGATCCTGATACCCCAGAAGTTGCGAAAATGAGGCAAGAGGCAAATCGAGTTAGACGAATTAAAACCTTTAATTCAGTTTAATTATCCAATATAAATAGTAGCCTAAGTATACTAAGTTTTTCTTTATCTTTTTTTAGGTTAAATATACATAAAGTCGCTCAAAATTCATATCACAGAGGAGAGACGTAAAATCGAACGCATTTCAAAATTAATAAAAAAAAAAAAATTCCTATCAAGAGTCGTCAAATGTTGTTAGTTTTTAATCATTAGGTATTTAACTAATATATTTCAATAATTTAATAATTTCAATTTGTAAAATCTAACACTATAATATGTTATTATAGCATATAGTAACCGTCCTAGAAGTGCTGATGTCCTTGAAATGGAAAGTAAATAAATAAAGGACATAAACGTCGACTAAAATTTTTTTTAATTTTGGGTATAAAATGTAAACAGTTAATTTTATTTTGAAAAGGCGGATGATACAAAGTTTTAGTGTCAAAAATTAAACTGTTCTATCAAATAGGAAAGACTCTTGTGTGGAAGAAGGCTACACATTGGCACAAGTGACACACTTCCAATATACGAGTATACTAGGATATAATTACTTAATCGGAGAAAATTTTTAGTGCCGTGGCTGGAAAACGACTATCCTGGGATTCTTAACCAGACAGTCATATACATCATAATGAAACATATATTTAGATTAAAAAGTTTTAGTAACATACATGAAATTAGACGTTTTGACAAGACACTGCGTCAGGTTAAGGAGAAAAACAATCCTATTGAATCTGTTCTCAGATAAACTTATCTGATCTGAAGTTTTCTTTGAAAAATTGAAGAAAAATTAATTATTAAGATTTAAACCCATTCTCTATCAATGAATCTATTCAATGTTTACTTTCCAATAACTCTGATATCATGTATTTTTGGAATTCTAGGAAGAGATACAATCACAGTTAACGTCTTCAACCAATCAATTGGCACGCAGTTTTATAGCTATTGAAGCCGATATTTGAAATAACACTGAATATTTTTTTATCAGATGTGAAACTTGAAACTGTCCTTCTTGTTCTAATTAGATCGTGATTGCTAACGTTTACTATCATCATCGAAATTCGTCGAAAATATGATAAAATTTTATATATATTTTTAATTTTGATCATTATATACTAGCAATGAATTATGACTCTACTTTTCAGTTATACGTGAAATAATACACACAACAAAATGACAAAATGTTAAAGATGAAAGATAAAGAAAAAGTTTAACATCCAGTATTTTTATGTATTAAAACAATTATTGTAATATTCATAAACGTACTTAATCTTGTATTAAAAAACTTAATTTTTTGGTGAAGCATGATTAACAATGTATGTCTCACTTTTTATTTTAACAAATTTATATCATCATATTTTATGACAACTAATATTTTGTTCTTAAATACATTGACGCAGGTAAAAATTGCTCATATGCATTGAGGAGAAAAAGTAGGCAAATATTTTTCTATATAGGCCCTTTTAGTATAATAATAAATTAAACTGATTGCATAGTTATAATTTTTATATAAAGGTTTATTGCTCATAAGTGCGGTCGCCTTCCATTTCCGAAGGGAACATGGAGATAGGTAGTATAGGTACTAGAGTGAGATGAATATTTTCAAATCATTTTAAATAGACTTGTGAACCGTTTCAAATATTATATTTTTCTGGCACTATGTCTATTTGATTTTCCACTTCATAGTTTTTGTAGTTAAATATCCCATTTATGACCAATAATTTTTTAAAAATAACATAAATGGTATATAAATAATAAATAAGCAAGTATCTATTTATTTAGTATTTCAATTAATAGAAAAATCACAAAATAAGATAAATGTATTTGTATAAGCTAAATATGTAGCAGGTACCTTATTGTTTTTTTATATCTGTTATGGCAAGCGAGTTCCCTTATAAAATAATGATGTTTTAACAATTGATAACATTCTATAGTTTATATTTAAAACTTCCGAATGTTTGTTCCATATGAATCTACACGTGTGATCTTTTTGTAAGAATATTCCGTAAATATTTCTCCGACATGTTTTTTAAATTTTATGTATCTAACATAATATTACCACCTTTTCAACCATTTGCTCAACAGGCAACCACCCTAAAATATGTAACATATTTCACATTTATTGTTTTGTCTCTAATTTAATGACTGATTGTTTTGTCACATTATTTGTAATCGACTGACATCTCCTTATTATGAGAAAATAAAATTATACTGATTTAACTGATAAAATTTTATTTGTTCACTAATTAAGTAATCTTGAGACAGGCATTAATTTCGTTTAATCCCTGTAAATAGGTTTTCAGTACAGTACGGTTTAAATAACTGATAAGATACGGTAATTCGAATCTATGTGAAGAATTTGGTTGTAGCTACATATATTATAAGTACTTAATTAGAATGTGTTATTTGATAATCTGTATAAGTGAAGTAAACACAGAAGTATTTTCTTCACTATATGGCTGCTTTCCGATTCATTATTTAAGTTCACTTGACTGATACTGTCTATGGCCAATAGCTGATGAAGTTTAAGAATAAAATATAAATCGATTAGCGATGCCCGCAGTCTTACTGCGACTATAGAAAAAATACCGGATACGCTGAAGGAATCCTAGGGGATTAAACGAAATGTGTTTTCCAGATAAGTGGGAAGAAATAAACCGATCATAGCTATAACCAATTACTTATTTCCGTTAATATCACATAGAAGAGATTCTATAATATTTCAATCCCTCATTTATAACAAATTGATGGTTAGTGGGTAAGATTAACGCCAAATCGCGCTATCTCAAACTCCCCTAAATATACGTTGAACTTGACGATTAAAGTCCATACATCTTGTAAAGTCCAGTGGCGTGAATACGATAATAGTATAAACACAAAAAAATCTGTTCTTCTTCTTGGTATACGAAGATTAGTAGTAAGAAATAGGTATTATTAACAGTAATAGTAAAACTGTTAAACATATACATAGAAATGTTAACCAGCGACAGTGGCGAATGGCTTACCGATAACAGTATAATATAGGTCAAGACTTGATCCATTAAAGTATTTTTCTTACATTATATTATTAGTACTAGATGAATTATTAACTATAATAAAGCCATATAAAAAAGTGCATCTTGTTCATTGAAAATTACACTAAATATTAATTAACACCTAAGGCCTTCCATATGAGATTGGCCGACATACCAAATAAGTCGGTAAGCTAATCAAATTAACAATCAACGACATATTTATCATAATGCTAGTAGGCTTTAGCAAGCAAAACATACCTACATAGTTGCTAAGTCAAGTTTTATACGAGAAAGCTTTTATACATGATTTTGTATATAATTCTGTATATAACTTTCCAATGTAGTTGAAGATGACGTAATCAATTGTCGCGGGACTAGTTGACTAACATGTGCTTACATAAAGTGTGTGGGAGAGCTTCCTCCTTCCTCAGTTTATTTTCAGCAAAGAAGACTTCAATGTTCTCACATTCCATTGAACAATATTTTCCAGTCTAAAACAATTTAATTTGTTTTAATTTACGAATGCTCTGTAATTGGAGTACGATGTAAGTATTTGCAGTCGGATAAGCTCGAGTATAATTATTACTTGGAGACTGAACCCGTAACTTGGGTCCTATTATTCGTCTCATTACTTTCTAACTAAACTCCATAATGATTTTGTTAAATCCTTACAACAAATGAATAATCAATATTTTATTGGCGAGTTTTATTTATATTTATAAGGTTTCTATATTGCAATAATGTAGGTGCAGTTTTCAAAAATTACAATTTATTAGATACTGTCCACTTTTTAAATTCTCTCAATTCCAACATTTAATCAGAATTTAATGGTGTACGAAGGTTGCGCAATACATAGTATACGATAGTATTCTACAGTTTTAAATTAATCATAATAAAAGTTTTTCCAAGTACAGGATGGGGCATATAAAAGTCCACCCTCTTTATTTTGGTTATTTTTAACGTTTTGAAAAATTTCAAAACATTTTCCTACGTATTTATTTCTCGAAATTTTTTATTTCTCTACGAGGAGTGTATATTTTGACCTATGTATACAGGGTGAGTCAACAACAATTGTATTATCTCTTATATTGAACACTATGTATATTTTTACACGTTTTAAAAGAGGGCATCGATATACAGGGTGTTTCCTGAGTGACTGGCCATACGCTAGTGGGAAGTAGAGAACCCCGAGGCGGTCTCAGATCGACCTTTATTTTATCCCCTAATGCCCTTCGTTTTTGATATACAGCATGTTTTCTATTTTTTGCCAAAATTTCGATCGTCCATACTTTTTTAATGGCTTCACCGAATTGAACCAAATTTGGCAGATATGTTTCACTAATAGATGTCTACATCATTCAATAAACAAAAGAAAAAAATAACAGTGCCGTGGTCAAAAATTTTTTAGTCGGGGTAGTTACCTAAAAACATCACCCTGTATATGGATTTTGGCAATTTTCAAAGGCAATTCTTAAAGTGCCCTAATAGTGTACCTAAATCGCGTATTTACTTTTTTTGGCACATTTTTAATCGATCGAGAATTGGCAGCTAAGCTTCACGATAAACCCATTCTAGAAATAAATACGTGCCCTCTTGTGACAAAAGCGTCACCAATAGACATGGACGACTATAATATTGTGCGAAAAGATAATTAGCAATAAATGGAGCAGTTGTAGTACAACTACAACTACTACATTTATTGCTAATTATCTTTTCTGTATCTGGAAAAATTTTTAATACATTTCACCTCAAAAATAAAGTTAAATTGAACTGTTATTTATTAACCCTCATTTATAGGAGAATAGAAAATCTATAGTGTTGATTACTTGTAAATTGAATGAAAAAGCTCCTTTTCCAAGTATTTTAAAGTATTTTTCAAGTGAGTAATTCGTTCAGCTCTGCTTATACTTTAAGTACGTACAGATCGAAATATTAAGAAATTACAAAAATCATGTAAGTCTTGATAAACATTCGCCACAGAGAGAATAGCATATGACAGGTATACCTGTCAAAAATATTAGTTATTGTTTGATACAACAGTGAAAGTGTTTTTTAATCAAACATGCCCGAAAGATTTTCCAATGAAGAGTACGCTGACATTATTTTTATTTATGGATTTTGCAATGGAAATTCGAGGGCTGCCGTTAGAGAATATCATAGACGATTCCCTAATCATCGAATTCCAAATAAATCAACTTTCTCCTCTGTTTTTAATCATCTAAAACAGCATGGGAAGTTTCCTTCAACTCCATTGCAACGTGAACGTCCTGTTAGACAGGAAGTAAATGAACAAAACGAAATTGTAGAGATGGTGCTACAAAATCCTTCAATTAGTACCCGAAGGGTAAGCGCAGTTACAGGAATCCCTCATGTAAGAGTTTGGAAAACTTAAAAAACCGAACATTTGTATCCATTTCATTTACAAATCGTTCAAAGACTTGTACAAGGAGATGAACATCCACGAATAGCGTTTTGTCGTTGGATATTAAATCATAGGAGAACAATGTTGAGAGTTTTTTTTACAGATGAGTCCCAATTTACTAAAGACGGTATTAATAATTGCAGAAATTTCCATTTATGGGCAGAGGAAAATCCTCACGGTATTTCAAAAAAAAAATCGCAATACAAATTTTCCATAAATGTTTGGTGTGGACTAATAGATGACAATTTAATTGGGCCACATTTCTTTGACGGTACGTTGAATGGCGATATGTATTTAAATTTTCTGCGACATACATTGCCACAATTATTGCCAGGCATTAATATTAGAGGAATACATTACCAACACGATGGTGCAGCTCCGCATTACCTAAGAGAGGTGGGGCAACATTTAAATGATCATTACCCGGTGGATCGGTGGATTGGTCGTAATGGCCCAATTTCATGGCCTGCAAGGTCCCCAGACTTGACTCCAGTGGATTACTTTTTATGGGGTTATTTAAAACAAAAAGTATATGCTACCGAAGTTACAACAAGAGATGAATTAAGAGAACGCATAGAACAAGAATGCACTGAATTAAGACATAATCCACGCATGATCAGAGATGCTATAAATAATTTACAGTTACGTGCAAGAAAATGTATTGAGGTTGGTGGTGGACATTTTGAAAATTTGTTGTAATTTCTGCTTTGTATTATTTTTGTCCATTAAATTTTAGATGTGTTATTCTAATTTGTGTATTAATTGTATTTGTTCACAATTTGTTTATTTGTTTAATTTAATTTTAGATACATTATATTATTTTTGTATTATTGCTCATATTGTGTACTTATTCCAGCAAAACTTTTTTAATATTTTTTTCTTGTGAAAATAAAAAATACTGCGGAAATTTTAAAAAAGAGTACGGCTCTGATATTTAATAAATAATTGTATGTTAAGTTAAATTCTAACCATAGACGGCAGTAAAATAAAATATTTTCACACACTACACTATTAAGTCGTTCATGTATATTGGTGACGTTTTTGTCACATGAGGACACGTATTTATTTCTAGAATGGGTTTATCGTGAAACTTAGCTGCCAATTCTCGATCGATTAAAAATGTGCCAAAAAAACTAAATACGCGATTTAGGTACACTATTAGGGCACTTTACGAATTGCCTTTGAAAATTGCCAAAATCCATATACAGGGTGATGTTTTTAGGTAACTACCCCGACTAAAAAATTTTTGACCACGGCACTGTTATTTTTTTCTTTCGTTTATTGAATGATGTAGACATCTATTAGTGAAACATATCTGCCAAATTTGGTTCAATTCGGTGAAGTCATTAAAAAAGTATGGACGATCGAAATTTTGGCAAAAAATAGAAAACATGCTGTATATCAAAAACGAAGGGCATTCGGGAATAAAATAAGGGTCGATCTGAGACCGCCTCGGAGTTCTCTACTTCCCACTAGCGTATGGCCAGTCACTCAGGAAACACCCTGATATGTCTCCTGAAAATTTTGGGGTTCAAAAGTTATTAGCAGTCAAAATTCAAAAAGTAAAAATCTTTAGAACTGAAAAATTTATTATTATTTGGTAAGTGTAAACAATTTAATAATCCCAAACAACATTTTCAACGTAACTTCCATTATTTTGTATACACTTTTGACACCATTTTATGAAATTAAGTCGGACGTTTTTAAGCGGTAATTCATTGTTATCATTGTTATTAGTGATCATATCTTTCAGATGATCTGAATTTCTTATTTGTTCTTCGTAAACAGAATTTGTTAATACACCCCATAAAAAGAAACTCAGGGGATTGAGGTCAGGACTTCTAGGTTGCCATAGAATTGGGCCTCTTATATCTATTCATAATCCATATGTTGCATTTATTAAGTCGTGAACTTGCAGCGTGCACATTTTTGGTTCATTTAAGAAATATTTTTTCCAATATTTGACATCTCACTACAACTGAATAATCCCATTATACAAGGTGTGATTCTAAATTGAGTACCATAAATTAAACGGCGCGTAAAGTCGAAATAATACGAAAACCTAAATATTTTTTTTTTCCGAAAATGCCTCCTTAACAAGATACAGGGTGTTAAATGGTCGACTAGCAAATCACTCATTTACTCGTATCTTTTAACAGAGTAAACCAACGGAATTCATTTTTTGTACAATTACTTAGAAATAGCAGTAATCAGACAATCTTTCAGTGCATTCTAACAATCCAGTGGCATAGTAATAGCGGTGCCGGTCATGTGGCACTTTATACTCTAGAAATAAATTGCACTTATGTTTTTTCTATTTTTATTTTAATTTTTAGAATTATTGACTCAAACACTACAAAAAAGCTATACTTTGTTTAATTTGCCCAGGGGCGTCCGTTTCCGAGATATTTTTAGTTATATGTCGCGTTATGTGAAATACAAAGTTGCAATAAAAATAAGAATTATCAAGGAAGAAGTTTTATTAACTAAAAACAAATTAATTAAGTTCCATAAGAGATAACACACTTGTTGTTAACATACCCTGTATACCTAGGACAAAATACACTCCTCGTAGAAAAATTGAAAATTTCCGGAAAAAATATTGAAATGTTTTGAAATTTTTCAAAATGTTAAAAATAACCAAATTAAAGGGGGTGGATTTTATGTGTCCCACCCTATACTTTCATATTCATTATTCCTAATTAAACATCTCTTCTTTTTTTTCACAATAAATTGTTGTACATTATTAATTAAAAAACTTGCAATTTGTTATACATTATTAATTAAAAAACTTATATCCAAATATCATGTTCTCGCTATTTTCCATAACGAATAGAATTTTTAATATAAATTCCTGCTGGACCCCCTTTATAGTCCATTCTTATATTGCCAAAAATCCCGTGTCGCTTGGACGTCGTGCCAATTTTAAAAAACCTTCAGAACACTAAAGTACTACCCTAATACAGCAACTTTTTCGAGGTTGGCATTCTGGGAAATTGCTATGAAAAAAAATATGGCGGATGAAAAAATGGCGGCGGACGACTTTTTTCCACAAATTGTATCTTCGTTATTTCTTAATGGATTTTAAAAAACAAAAAAATGAAATACTCAGTTTAAGTACACCTTTTATAAAAAAAATAGTACTGTCATTTAAAAGCATGATATTCTGTAGATTTTTTAGATAAGTGTTAATATCAGATTTAATTTATTTATTTAAGTTATTTACTTTTAACGGAAAATCTATTATAGTACATGAAAAACTCTTCAAATATAAGTTGTGAAGAATTTAATGCTCATTTTAAATATGTCCTCACTTTTACTTTTACACTAAATAATACCAGTTTTAAACGTCTAAAATCCTACGCGTGTCGCTTTCCGAAACGTTACAATCTGACGGTGCAGTTATGGATACCTATATCTCGGGATATATTTAATAACAACAATTCTAAAGTTTTCAAAACAAATTACTTCTAACAGATTAATTACTATCTATTACAGTCGTTATGCATAATGTGCTACTATCAACTATATGTTTAAACAAAAACATAAATCATAATTATTTTTATAATTTTTATAGTTTACAATGTTTTAAATTAAATATTTATAATTAAATAACAAAAAAGTTTCATTTTGATTGATGTCATGGCACTGGTTCAATTCATGAACAAAACACATACGAGATAAAATTTTGTAAGGATTTTGCAAAAGCATTTTTCATATCATATGGTTATTCTGCTTATAACAATATTTATATTGTGTTCGATGTTTACAAAGAAGACTCATTAAGAAACCAAATGAGAGAAAAAAGATCCGGAGGAAAAGACACATATTACAGAATTACTGACAATACATTTATCCTCGCATTTATCAAAATGTAAGTCTCAAAGATTTCTTATCAAGTATTAAAACAAAAGATGAGGTAACAAAATACCTTGGTAAAAAAATTATGGAGCATAACTTCAATTTGAACAATAGTATTGAAAATGTAGTTATATCATATGGAAGCAAACCATATTCAAAGTCTTCTGATATTCCCCTTGAAATCCTAACAGAAAATGACCATGAGGAAGCTGATACTTTATTTGTGCATCATGCAATAATTATTGGAGAAAAATATGGTAACAGCATCAGTTTAATTGTAGAGAGTTCCAATACAGACGTTCTTATCATTTTATTAAATTATTATAAAGTTTTACCTCAAGAACAAATATATTAACAGGACGTGGAAAAACAAGAAGAACGATTTGGCTAAAACATATCACCGCTGCTTTAGGCCCAGTTGTTACAGAAGCTATCCTTGGATTTCTTGTATTTACTGGAACCGATATAACTGGAAAATTTTTCAGGAAAAGCAAGGAGATGTGTTTCAGGATACTTTTAGGCTTAAATGAAGATGACAGTATTTTGAAGTCGTTTGCTTTACTAGGGTCGGAGGAAACACCAAATGCCGAAATGAATAGGGAGTTTCAAATATTTGTTTGTATACTTTACAGATCTACAATGATTGCCTCTGTCAAGGAATTACGATGGAAATTATATTCTATAAACTGACAGCAGGGAGAGAATTTGTCACTTACACTTAATGCTCCTGATTAGCATAATCTTAGGTACCTAAGTATATTAATTTAATCGAATGCTGCGCTATTTCGTAATGTGTTATTTGTTATAGGGCAAATTTTATAGCGAGGGTATGAAAGTTAAGTCATACCTATATACAGACATTTGCAAATCCAGACCTATGTGGGTGGAAATGCCTAAAAGCCTATTGTATTTAGTAAAATGTGGCTGTAGAAAAGGGTGCACAGGCAAAAGTTGCAGTTGCAAAAAAAATTCTTATGTTTTACCGAAGCTTGCGCGTGTATAGAATTTGAATGTTCTAATATTGAAACTGTACCGGTCAGTAACATAAATGATGATGACGATACGGAACTTGATATATCTGAAGATGAATCGGGTTAGATCAATATATTTTAGGTAAAAAAAATAGCTTAAGTAAGAATACATTTCTTTCAGAAGACTAGCAAAAAAATTTCGGTCTAGCTGCAAGAACTTTGGTACGATATTGATTAAAATTTTATATTCATACAATACTGTTTTATTTTTGTATTTAATAACAAATAAACATTGTTTATTTTTTACTCATACTTGTTTATAACAAATTTTTCGTCGCCAAACTAAGGGCAAAATTTTCAAACTTATTTAATAACCATCTGTCTTGAAACGTTGACAACTTTTGTTCTGAAATAGTTCATATAACAGTTACTGAACTGGCAGGTTCTTTCGATCGGAAAGCGACACGCGGAAGGTTTTTGACGTTTGAAACTGGTATTATTTAAAGTAAAAGCAAAAGTGAGAACATATTTAAAATCAGCATTAAATTCTTCACAACTTATATTTGAAGAGTTTTTCATGTACTATAATAGATTTTCCGTTAAAAGTAAATAACTTAATAATTAAATCTGATATTTTCACTTATCTAAAAAATTTACAAAATATCATGAATTTAAATGACAGTACTATTTTTTTTATAAAAGGTGTACTTAAACTGAGTACTTTCTTTTTTTGTTTTTTAAAATCCGTTAAGAAATAACGAAGATACAATTTGTGGAAAGAAGTCATTCGCCGCCATCTTTGATCCGCCATATTTTATTTTATAGCAATTTTCCAGAATGCCAACCTCAAAAAAGTTGTTATATTAGAGGAGTACTTTCGTGCTATGGAGGTTTTTTAAAATTGGCAGAGCATCCAAGCGAATGACAATATGAGAATGGACTATTATCTCTGACTCTTCTAACAAAATTATAGCCCTCTATATAAATCATGTCTATAGGAATATTTGCTGTTAGCCATGTTTCGCTCATAGTAATTATACGAGTACTTAATTATATAATAGTCTAAATTGGAAGAATATTCTAAAAATCTGCAAAATGTGCTATCAAAGATTTTACATTTGAGTGGTATATTTTAAAATCGTGGTTTGGCATAAGTATTTTACAATAGCAATCAAAAGCTTCTTTAAAAAGCTCATCCATTATTAAAATAGAATTTTTGTCAGAAATTTTTTATAAAGATTTTTGAAATGGTCGCGTTTTGCAAAACGATTCTTTTCAAAAGGCCGTAACTTTTTCGCTTCAAATTTCCAAATTTTAAAACAATACGGATAGGAAGAAGAAGGGCCAAAGTAGGTGGCCTGCAAATTTCTTTCCTTAATTTCCACAAGGAACGAAGCAGCGATTTTTTGGAAATGGTCGATTTTACAGGTTTCTCTAAAACCGCTGTTTTCGGGAGGACGTAACTTTTACTTTTTTTTCTACTTTAAGTAGATTATAATTATATTAAAAATAAAAAATAATTAACAAATAGTGAGAGGATGTCCCAAAACTAATGGGCCAAAAAGCAACTGGAGATACTACACATCAAAGTAGACCATTTGAGCCAAATATGCCTTAGCAGGATGTTACTCATTAGAGAGGTGAATTTTTTTTTTTTAGTTTTAAGATCCCTCCTAGAGGGCACTATAGGTTGAATAAATTCACGAATTTTTGTTTTACATGCAATATTTATGAAATTTTGCTCCAAAATAATAAAAGAGGCACTAATTTTGAGTAAAAACATATAAAAAAACATCTTAAATACCCTCTATTCTATCTCTCTAACGAGTAACATTCTGCTAAAGCATATTTCGCTCAAACGGTCTAGTATCTCCAGTTGCTTTTTGATCCATTAGTTTTGGAACATCCAGTATAAGTATATTTCTTGTAGAACTGCATGACATGCAATACATTGTATACAGTACAGCGTGTGCTAGTTCGGAGTCACCAGATTACACGATGCACCACAGCAGGTGAAAATACATCACCCAAGTATTAAATATTACTGGTGCATGAATGTTGATAATCTGAATACATCGGTTTATCACATGTGAGTTTTCAGTTTCAGTTCCGCTACCCAATCGACATTTTATTGTGCCCGTGAACGACTTTGATGCACTCCCGTCCAAACCAGAGATGTTTCCATCGTTCACTGATTCTTAAGGAGGGACGATGCTCCTCAAACATTTATTTTCTGAATTGCTTTGTAACGATAGTTCTTTGATAATCTCCGTTGAAAATTGCACATGATAGTACATCTTTGTCGTGGTTCGTAAGTGTTGACAATTTTAGATATTCTCTTTGTGCTGTCTCAGAGAATACTAAATCTCGCTTACAGCCAATTAATTACTTTGTAAAGAGCGCCTTTGTAACGGCATGTACAAGATGTTTCTAATTCTTATAGGGAGTAAGTCAAATATATTTCCGAAAGTTCTAGTAGAAAATAGAATAGAGTACTACGAATAAATTCAATTTAAATGTCCTTAAAGACCTAGAGGGAATAGGACGAAATTTGATTAAGACGTGACATTTTTATGATTTATTGAAAAGTAATTTCTCAATAAATTCTATAACTTTTTTGTTAGAATTTCTGGGTGCTCCTTCGTATTATTTTGAATTCTCACATTTCGACTTATTGGAATCTTCTTCCAAAGCGAAGTAAAGTGAAAACTCCCCCAGGTTTCGTACATCTATGGTTAAAATCTATTCTGATCAATACCTTCGAAGGGATTGTCTTCAAACAACCATAGCATCCTTAGAAAAAATGGTTATTGAACATTTTTCTCATGTCTTAGTAAGTAGAATCAGCAGCAAACGCTTGTCCTTATATTTTGTATACGTCTTGTAATTTCAGAAAAAATATATAAATCACTAACACGGATTTGAAAAGGAATATATTTATGATAGCCAAGTAATTCCTTAAACTGTTTCTCTGACCATGAATTTATTTACAATTTTTTTTATTGTCGTCCATAAATGATTTATAGAAGAATTTCAAATTTACGTAGTAGTGTTTATTCATTGACATATAAATTTGATTGCAGGTCAAGTTCATGTTGAAAACAAATCTAGGAATGGGTTATTGCGAAATTTAAAAAATACAATATTATATAATTGGAAAATCGAATAGAACCTTTACTGGTAATGAATATTAGATTCGGTTTTAGATCCTATAAAATATTTTTTTTCAATTTCTTAAAGTAAGTAACAATAACAACTGACTTGCTTCTGATTAAATAAAGAATTGTCCTCAAATTCCAACAATATACTAATAATAGATAAAGATAAAATAACATGTGTAGTTATATATATTTATGATACAAAATAATATATAAACCATGTTATGCTTATTGATTATATTATCTATACATAGGGCACATTTCACCGTTCAGTGCCTCACCGCTTGATAATTATTACGCACAAATGACAAATTTTGTTTCATTATATTTTTTATTCGAACGTCAAACATATGACTGTATTTCCATATTATTGAAGCAATATAGAAAGGCATTTTTAAAATGTAAATTAAAACCAGTGCACTGGAAAAATGAACGGAAGTTTTATAGCAGAATTTCCAATCTACTGGATGCCTAAGGCAGTTCCGGATCATGAAATTTACCAACGTATTGAATTAGTTTGCAGATTTAGATGAATATATACAGTCGGTAGAAATGGTATTGAAGCCACAATTTAATAAAAAAAATGCATCCTGAGTAAATGAGTAAATCTTTCTTCGCGCGTGGATCACCGTGCGTACGCACTAGAATATGAGAATATTTTCGAATTATTATGGGATCAAATAAAAATTCTCGTTCCCCTTCGATTGAACTTGGAATTGCTTACCAAGGGTCAAATACATTTGAGAATCGATGTAGCTCTTGAGTTCTAATTATTTTTATTATTATAATATAATGTGACTTAACGTTTCCATGGTAAGGTAGGCTGTTTCTAATTACTTGAGAGCTAGAGTGGTGCAGTGCATTTTTTAAAATATTTAGATGAGATGCCATGGTGTGCATCAGGTAGATAAAATAAGATGGTTAGTAAAAAATTTTAAAAGATGAACCATGCAAAGTTGTTATAAAATTGTTATGCTTAAAGTCATCCTAAGAATATATTGGGTGTGTCAAATTTGGATAATATCATTGCGACATGAATAATGGATAAGGCATATTGACCGATTCTTCCAAACAAAAGAGAAAATTTAAAAAGTTTCATAGTAAATTTAAATCTGATAAGATGTGACATTTTTATGATTTATTGGAAAGTAATTTCGCAATAAATTTTTAGGGAATTTAATAGGTAATAATTATTTAATCTAAAAAAAATTATTATGGATGCCAATGGAAAAAATTATTTCACAATAAGCTCTTAAATATACGAGCTAAGCCATAAAAGCTAAGCTAGTTGCATTACACAAACAAACAGTGCGATGTTTTACAGCACTCGCACTCTTAATATTCTATAATGTATGAATAATTCATTAAACGAGTAAAAAAAGCTGATTGATATTAAATTTTTACAATCAACCAGATGATACCAACCTGGTTTACAAAATGCGCAATGTGTTAAGTATTCGTTTTGAATTTAAGTGGAAAATACGTCAGTATTATTTATACATCTAGAAAATAAGAAAAACATTTCCCATGGAAGAATGCCAAGGAACGCTCCATTAACGAGTTACACCCGTCAAAAAATGGGGGTCAAAATTTGGTTTTTAATTTTTTTCGTTTTGGAGAAATATTATTTGGAAAATGCAATTTCAGATTAAGACTAATTATTAATTTTTTTAATTTAAAAACTATAAAGAAAATTAGAGAGATAACAGTTTCTAAATGAATCAAACTTGTCAAAGCACATTTTTATATATAATAAAATTCGGGTCCGTTAAAATGTACTAATTAGAAATAAAATGTGCAGGGTTACCAAATTTAATTGAAAACCTTTTTGCAAATTCGAGAACTAAAAACAACTTTAGCCTTCATATCCGTTTTTTTAAACTCTTTTTAAAAACATTTCAGTTAATAAATATAAAACAACTAATATAGTACGGGATGAGGCATAGTTTGAGATTTGAAAATAATAGTTTTAAAAATAATTGGGATTTTATTTTGCCAAAAATGAGCGACAAACCCTTTTAACATTAATACGTGATGCTAAACTTTCCCAAAGTAATTCCGCAGAGCTCTCACAGAGATGTACTAGCTTATTATATAAAGTCATACACATAAATTAACTTGAATAAACTTAAATGTCTTTGGGTATTCAGGTTCCGTCTTATTCCGTTATTAGAAGTTATGATCCTATTTCCCAACAACAATATGGAGACATTTATTACACACCTCAAATACGTCAACAGGCGAATAATTAAAATCAGTTACTTCCAATTTGGTCATCATAGTATTATCTCAACGTCTACTTTAAATTAGCTCTTTATTTTCAGCTGGAGTAATGAATAATATCATTTTCATGACAAATTTTTAATAAAGCTATGAATTAGTGAAATTCATTTCGATTGTTGGTCTTTTATCAAAATTTGTAAAGTTAACATAATTGTTTCAAACCCCAAATTGTAAGTATTGAAAAATTGTTGCCAGTTTTATTTTCCATTGGAAAGTACGAAGTCAACATTAAAAAATATTGTAAAGGTAGATTACCGTAGAATAATGCATGATATTTCACGCCAGACCTGCACATGGGATTCTGTAAATTTTCCAAATCGATAAATTAAAGCTGCTAGCAAATAGTTCAAATTTTTTGGACGTTTGTATATTACAATGGTGGATGGGATATTATAGTAAAGGTCCAAACGAAATCTCTTTATTTCTTTATATGATAATATTATATGATCGTGAAAAAAATAGACAATCAAATTTTAAGGAAATTTCCTTAGTTCTTTGCAAAATAATTAACGAATTATTTTCTTATGATAGTGTATCAATTTTAAAATATGTGAAGACTTTTAAATTTAAAATAGAGAAAATGTGTGTTCTGAACATTACTCTAATTTTCTTAATGGCATTTAAAGATACACGTTTCAAATTTACCTGTTACCTTATTTATAACAAGTCAAGGGACAGGCATAAATCAAAAGGGCAACTAATGAGCTTGAAGCTACAGCTTTCAGACACGCTCTACTAGATTCTTTGAACTTTAGTGTAGGGGTTTACAAACTTTATACTCAAAGCATCAACTCTTCAATGGTTTTAGCAAAGCACTTTTGAGGTCACTCATGGATAGATTCAAGTATTTATAACTTACTGCAAAACACAACGAATCTAATTTCTAATCAATATTTTCTTCATTTATATTTCTTTACTTGGAGGGTCCTGATCTACTATATTACCATAAACTTGAAAGACCACCTTGGGATGAATTGTGTTGTTATGCTAATATCTGACAATTGCTCCCTAGCGTTATCCAGAAGTTTTAATAAATGAAATCGTAAACATATTTTAAGCCCCATACCAACAATTAATTAATCAAATCCGATAGTGATTGAAACATTAGAGATGCAGCTATAATACTACATCCTTTGCATTCAACCAACATGCCTACAACCTAGAAAGATTCACAGACGTGTAGCACTATTATGAATAGTGAACTTAATAGAAAATTGTCCACCCTGAGAGTGTGTATCGATATCGAAGGAGCGTTTGACAAATTCACCTACAAAGTTAGATATTGTTCTCCATAGTCACGGCGTTCTAAGTGAGAGTATAAAACTTAAATGGAGACCAATTCGAATTAATGTAGGAATCATAGAAACCAGGGGAGCAATAGAAACAACACTGCTGGGTAAAGTGATGTGCCTAAACTCAAGGAAATGAGGAAACAGATGCCTTGGTTCGTAGGGGTTCTGACACCGATTGGGCTAGAATAGAATAAGTAAATTTCATTCAATTTCGTCAGCGCATTATGAAGATATGACAGAAAATATAACTTTAACGCCCTGT
Organism: Rhagium mordax; assembly: GCA_963680705.1. NCBI lineage: Eukaryota > Metazoa > Arthropoda > Insecta > Coleoptera > Cerambycidae > Rhagium > Rhagium mordax. Next base: position 59,042,079 of record OY796659.1, on the reverse strand, counting down.
ATCTCAAATAGCGCGTCCCCCAGAAAGAAAGTTAATAGAGTTGAGTTAACTCTACTTATTTTTTGGTAATGAATCTATTTTTATTCCTATTCCTATATAACTGATGGTCGAGATGGTAGCATACCTGCCTCTCACCCAAAAGTCCCGGGTTCGAATCCCGGTCGTGGCAATGGAAAATACTGTGAGAGGGATTTTTACATTATACACGGATATTGGACGCGTGTCCCTTGTCTTTAAATGTGTAGCCCCCTCCCGCACAAGGCTCTTCTAGAGCCTTCTGGGATAAAGGGGGTCGGTCGTAATTACATGTGGTGTATTGTTATTATTGTTGTTAGTTACTGTATTTAAAGTGAAATCACCCTGTATACAGTGTGTCCCAGATTGGGGCCCGATGCATTGCTATCTCGCTTATTAATGGAGATGGAACGATGGTTAAATGGGGAAAGTTTTGCATATTTTTATGGCCATTTCGAATCTGTTTTCAAATTCTATGTAGCACCTATAGTTTTTGAATAATTTTCAGAAAACTGAAAGTTTGCTTTTTTTTGTTTCCTCCATAACTTTTTAAGCATTATTTATGCAGGTTGGAAATTTGCACATTATCAGAACACTTTCTAAAAATACATCTAATAGTGATAGCAAAATTTTTCTACCGTCACTTGTTTTCGAGACTGACACATTAACTTTTGTTTTTCTTATGGGCGCCATATTGGATTTTTATTTGATTAAATAGCATTTTTTATGCGCTTTTCAACGATGTATCACAATCTGAAAAAATTCTACACTGAGGTAGCAACGTAATAGAAAATCAGGTCTTTTAATGGTAGGCTATGAACAAAATTGGCAATTGTTCATAATATCTGTTTTCTCCTCATTAGAAAACCTTATTTCTTATTTAAAATTATTAATACCTACTCTTAAATAAACTAGTGAACCCAAAAGAATAACAAAAAGGAACTCTTAACAATGAAACTCAACAACAATAAACAAAGTAACAACACAAAAGAAGAACAAAACCAGCAAATAGTATAACTCTTGAAATACGCACAATTTTCTAACGAAGTGTCACAATAATTAATTGGAAACGTTTTGTTTTTCACCATATTTTGCATTGCCTACTTAACGTATCCTAGTGATATTAATTAAATATTTTTGACCATTTAACTTGTATCTAGCAAACAAGCAAACATGAGAAACATTATTAGATGCCATCTAATAATGTGGTGGTTATTTAGAAAATTGAAAAGTTCCTTATCTAAATAATAATATGGTTCTTCAAAGCCTACTTGTCGAAACATAATTATTATCAATTAATGGTAACTACACACAATTATTTTTGAAGTTGTGATACATCATTGCAAAGAGCATAAAAAATGCTATTTAACCAATTAAAAATCCAATATGGCGTCCATAAGAAAAACAAAAGTTAATGTGCCAGTCTCGGAAACAAGTGACGATAGAAAAATTTTGCTATCACTATTAGATGTATTTTTAAAAAGTGTTCTAATAATCTACAAGTTTCCAACCTGCATAAATAATGCTTAATAAGTTATGGAGGAAATAAAAAAAAGCAATCTTTCAGTTTTTTGAAAATTACTCAAAAACTATGGGTGCTACATAAAATTTGAAAACGGATTCGAAATGGCCATTAAAATCTGCAAAACTTTCCCCATTTAACCATCGTTCCATCTCCGTTAATAAGCGAGATAGCAATGCATCGGGCCCCAATCTGGGACACACTGTATACACGACGTAAACAGTTACTCACCCTGTAGTGGCGGAACTGAACTAAATTAAACGAATTAGAAAACATCTGAAATAATTAATTTTATGTTCTACAACTTTGATCTCATGTAATTTTCAAAATGCATAATTTTGGCTCAAAATCTAAAAAAGGCGCAAAACGCTATATATATATTTCTTTCGCGCCCTCTAGCGGCGAAACTATATGGAAATCGAAAAAAGCAGGAACAGGAAATGTAGTAAATTTTATGCTCTACAACTTTGCTCTCGATATTTTTCACCAAAATGTATAGTTTTTCCTCAAAATAGAGAAAAAGGCAAAAAACGCTAAAATTCAGATATTTACATATATTTCTCAAAAACCACCCTTTCTTAGAACTGCGGGGGTTGAAAATCATGTTTACATAACCCAAATACTTCACATCTTACAGGTCTCATAACTGTGGGAAAGTTTTCTTTAATTTTTCTAATTTGAAGGGACTATAATGTGAACACAAACATATCTGTCCAACATATTTTACTTATAAAATAAAACCGAATAAGCTGAACATTTACTGCAAAAGTAGTCAATTTATGTGTGTCTAAACAAGTAGACGATTTTCAAGAAATATTTTCGATCATGTCGTCGATAACTTGACAAGTTCTTAAAATATTCCGGTGAAATTTGATTTGGTAGATGTAGATAAAAAGTATTAGACAACGCGACAATATGGGGCTCTGTATTGGTAACTTGAGAAAGGTCGAGATATTTTGATAAAATTTTGGTTTATAGTAATATTAATTGGAGGTTGTCTAATTTTTGTGGTGTGTTTATGTTTATGTTATGTTGTTTATACACATATTTATATGGTGCCGGCACGACCAAAGGGACCAATGATATATTCTAAATACCTATCAAGAATATATCAAACCTTTAGTAAAGGTTTCGAATAATAAAATAAAATTCTAGTACTTATATTTTCTCTAAATAGATAGCAGTGTTTCCGAAATATTTAATAGTTTCTTGTGGTGTGCCAATATTAAATAATTCCAATAATGAAGCACAATGTCGTTCTACACCATTTTTTTAAATAGTATTAGTAAAAGATTAAACGAATTTGATAGCTATTAGTTTAAACCCAAGTTACCAAAGTTATGCAAAAGACTCATTACTGAATACACATTTATTTATTCCTACATTGCCATAAGATATTAAAAAAGCTTAAAATTATCTATTTTCACATAAGTGGATTCAATTGACAAATACTGTAAGTAAAAATTGTCTTGAGGTCTAAGCTCATGTCACAGATGTCATAATAGTTCCAATATAACCGGCGTGAATTATGATATATAGTAATTCTCCTTGACAATCAAACAAGGGCAACGCAAATGTATTTTTGGTCATTATAATACATACATAATAGGTCGAATCTTCTATTCCCATCATATTATGTAGTCAAATAAATGGCTTTACAGAATAGCGACTGTAATCGAAAAAAACACATTTTCTTCAAGGAGCAGAATTGAAAATGTTCAAGTCGCCTTTGATACACATGCAAATTTATCTTATCCACTACAGGATATTCGATTCGATTTGCAATATATTGAATTTGATAAATTTCGTTACTTTTGTCATTTAGTGCGAGATCAAATGGTAAATTATGGATGGAATATGTGTATAATAAAACAGTCTGCAATTAATAACAAATAATAAACAAGTAAGAATTAAAGGATTTAAAAATATAAACAATGTTCCACTTTCATTTTGCTTGTTTTTCAGTTACTTTTACTCTTCTACTCTACTAAACCGATGTCTTTCAAATTTGGGTACATAAATTATTCATAAGTTAAGCTACTGGGCAAAAATACTTCTACTGAAATTAATGGTTAGGTACTGTTTATAAAATTCACAATAAAATCTTGAATTTTTCTTATCTTCCTGTTTGTTTTTTTTTCACAGCTTTTTCATAAAAGTCTGCATTTTGCAATTCTAAAAATAAAAAATTAAAAGCAAAGCAAAATTGATAACCAAAATGTATATGGACAATTTGTGCTGACTAGTGACTAAATAAATGCAGACTAAATGACTTCTAATCCTAACCTGATTTATATAAAAATTGTAATTCTTTATTTATTGTAATATAGAATCTTTTCGAGACGAGTTAATTTCAGCGCGGTCTAAACCGACAAAAATTATTAGAGTTAATATGCCCATGACTAATCCAGATATTAGATTTGATATTTCTAGTCTGCCTAGAGTCAAAAGGATAGTATCAAGAGTAGAAACAGTGATTTTTATTTATTATTGGAATTACAAAGAACTCGCGTAGTAACTTATATAAGTTGCTTATGTTAAGCACTTCTTAAGCAACTCCTAGCGATTTCGATTTTAATATTAAATATTACTTTTTGATAACAAAAATCAGCAATACACATATTTATTACTTATAAACTTATTTTCATGCAACCGTTCCCTTTTAGGATACATAACGATTTAAGTTTCAGCCAGTCTGAAACTAGCAAATAGACCCCCTTTTGTATATAAAATAAATAATCTACTTTCGATGTTATGGTAACAAACTAGGATGAAAATGTGACGGTTATATGTTGGTATAAGCCATCGGTAAAAAGCAAACGCATCTATTTTGGTGGTATATAAAAACGAGGTTCTTATCTGCTATTTTCTCACTTACAACTATTGGCAGCGGATTATGAAGCAAATAATATATGGTTAAAGTATTACCAGTATTGTATACAGTTACTATTAATTATTAGCAGCGATAATAAGAAAATGAAGATGTAAGATCTAAAAATAGAAAATGTATCGATTATTACAATTTTATTCTTAGTCTCTTCTACGTACGTTGTAACTATAAATATTTTAACTTTGAATAGTATGACGTTGAACTTCAGCTCAGGAATAATAGCAAAGCGCTAAAACTTAAAAGATTTAGTAGCAATACCCACATAGATTTTAACGTGAGAGGACACTGAAGTAACTCGTGAGTTAATAATTCATCCTCGGACTACTTTGTTTATCTTCAATATGCGAAAACAGATTAAATCAAAAGTTATTACCAATTGTCTGCAGTATGGTACCATTACCTGTATCCAAATTAAAATTTAACTAAACGGTGGAATTTCGAGGAACATAGATTTGTATTCGAGTATTAACATTTTCACTAAGACATCCTAGTTTTAAATTTCCCGATACTCAATTTTTCTTAGAAAAAGTTAAGAGAACTGAAATCTGAGGTAGGTACTGGATATGCGAAGTATTTGTCCATTATATTATATCTAAAGTATTTTTCACGTAAATTTTACAAAATCTTCCAATTTTAAAGCTATCACGGAGCTGATGATTTATGGAAGAGTTTTTGCGTTCTCTTCAGCATCAAATATTTTGAATTGAATTTTATGAAGCGATGACCATACTCAACTTACCCGTTCTCCCCGTTTACCCAACTGTTTACTTGTCGGTTGTCGGATAATTTTTTTCCTTACTAGCCTCTCTACTCTACCGTTTACATAATTAATGTAAACTAGTTCTAATGGACTGTTAACGATACACGAGCGTATTTTTCTACTGCAAGTTATGTTAATTATTACAACGTGAACCTGGATATCCGCCCTCTATACGTATGAGATTTTCCCATTTCCTCCCAGTCGAAACGTTCGTGTCTCCTTAGGCAACCAGCTAATACTTGTCGTAAAGTAGATATTCCAATATGAGAAGGACATTTGATTAGAGAAGCAACTTCAACGCTAAACTGGCTGCGGTGCCGATCCCGGTGAAAGCAATTGAATTTTGAAGTAGGTATATGTAATCTTCGCGACTTCTATCGATGAGCTTATGAGCTTGTATGAAGGAAGCTGAATGAAAAATATTAGGTAGTAGCTGGTTTTATTTTACAGCATCGATTATATGGATGGCATGTCATGTCTAAAAGTGACCTAAATAGTATGTGCATATTAGAAATTATTTTTCTGGTTACTTTCCATATATATGACCGGCAGCCATTTACTTTTTAATAGAATTTAAAATAATCAACCTGGAAGAGATACTCGGAAATCCCTCTACAAATAGACGTATTCATTTAACAGTAGCACAATTGTCTGTGAAAGTAGTGACCCTTGAACCATCACTAAATAGAGGATTGGCTTCTGAAATATTCCTAATTTGAATTGCTTACCCCATTTAATAATAATATTTTGATTCATTTCACAATAACGTTATTTTCAAAGATAATCTATGGAGGGATAAACAGGCAACATTTCCAGAATCCTGAATCAATTACAAAAACCCTGGTCAATTGGTAAAAATGGGGATAACCAAAATTTTGTGGATTTATGAAATCATGTAATAATAAATACAATTTAATTTCACCAATTTTATGTTAAAACGGATAAACTTACCACTAACAGCGGAAATAAATCTTCAAAAATTATATAAGAACTTCATATAGATTCGTTTAAGTATTAATTTCTCCCCTTATACCCATAATAAAATCTGTGGTTCCTAATTTATGGCATCAGATAGAAATGTCGAGTGAAATTTTGTTTCATACATAAAGTTTCACATATTTGTGGAATCGGTAGGCCAATTTATAGACAACAAAATGATTTTTATGAAGTATAGAAATAAATTTAGTTTCTTGTTTAGAGATCATTGCAAAAAGCAGCGCAATTAAAAAAAAATGTCAATAAATGTTTTAGATTTACTTGGATATAATATGCTTACTGGTGAAAAAGTGTAACAGATTTATAAATCTCAAAATCTGCTTATAAATAATAAGTACATAATGGACTAATTTTCGAGTTAATTTTCAACTAATTTAATTTGAATAAAACATCCACTTAACAATTATTTTAAGTAATTAAACTTCTTACATTTTTAGACTCGTGGAACAACGTCCTTCTTCCTGAAAGAAAAAAATATCTTATAAACACAAAATTAAAATATCTTCATAATTATGTATGTAGAAGACAATTTCTGTCAAACAGGCCAGGCACATATCACAATTCTGTTTTTATTTATGATAGAATAGGCATGTCCACAAAAAAATTAATATACATTAATATTAGTTAAAATCGTACATTGGAGCCCTGGTACCAATATCTGAAATTTTTTTTTGAAAAAAATTAATCCTAACCATAACAGCGACCGAAGAAATCTTTTGCTCCGTTTGAATTAAATAAACAAACGCCTGCTGATTGTTTTGACGTCACAATCTCGCTAGCCTGGCTGACGCGCGTGTTTAATTTTCGCACGCGGCGCGTGCCGAGCTGTCAGAAGTGTCAGAATGCAGTCTACATTTACAGTAGCTCTATTATTTACAGCGTTGAGGTGTTGGTTTATTGCATCTTCTTCTTAGTAAATATGGAAGAAGGTTTCCAGAAAGGAGATTCACATAATTTGCCAAATGTAAGCGTAATTATGGTATCCGATTTTCTGATAACCGTGATTTTAATCAGCCCCAAAGGAAATCATGAAAAATGGCTGTGTTTTAATGTAGATCATTTAAATTCGGGTTTAAACTGAGGAGAACTAATCGTATAGTATTTATTATTATAGTAAATAAACCTCGAAATAAACTTGCATTAAAAGGATCCTCGCAGCAGTACAAAGTAGATGTCGATGAAATGTTTTTAATATCACGTCTTACTGCCTCAAACCATTTTTTCTTTTTTATTTTTGGCTTTGGAACGCTTACAAATATTTTCGTTGGCCTCTTAGTAGTTGTATTATTGCAGCAAGGAACAAAACACCATATTCGTGCCACCATATTTCTTTTATAATACTACTCATAAACACAGAGAACGCTCACTGCATGACGAACCCGTAGAAGCCGGCCGGCGCGCGGCAACGTGCCTGCGAGCATGTGACGTCATGTTACTAGCCTCTATCTTGGGAACGTTTCTTAGCCTCTCTGCTTTTAGGTGATTTCTATTATTGCGAATAACTGGCAAAATGAAAATATACAATTTTTTTTATTGTTACATTAGTTCATAATACCAATAAATCTATCATTTCCAATTGAAATTAAAATTTTGTGGACATGCCTATTGCTTGAAAATTATGGTGATAGGTGATGATCACACGCATGCAAATATAATTCCATTAATTAAACAAAAGTATGTAAATCTTAATGCTTGAAATAACATGGGAATTGTGCTACTTAAATAATTTCAATTACTGACTGATGATGATGATAATGTCAGAAATGTATTGCATCTTACTTTCATCTTTCTCTAAATTATCTTTCTCATCTGATGGGCAAAAATTGGAAAAAGAAATTCTTTTCGGCATCTTTGAAAACAATTTATCGGGTCGCTCACTTAAATTTTCTTTTTTAGACCCGTCCGGAAAGAATTTTGACGCCGTTCCATTTTTTGGGGGCTTCCGCTTCGATATAAGCGAAGATTTGTGGGGTTTGGGGACTTTTTCAGCTTTTTAATTAATCGCGGCGTCCAGGGCTGCTGAGCACTCGGTATGAGAAAGCCGCTTGGAGGCGCCCTCTACCGATCCCGCATCGAAAATTGCGAGGAAATCGCTGCGAAAATGTTTCTGATTGGTCTAAATCCCAATTTTCTTTTCTGACGTCACATCGGTTTCAGAAGGATCGAAAATTTAAAAACAGTCTCGGGGTCCTGAAATCGCCCCGAATACGAAAATGTAACCGGGACCCTCCTGGGATCGAAAATTTAAAAAAAATCAATTTGAGGCACGGTTCAATAATACGAATGTATGCGTCATTAGGCATGAGTATTTAATAAGGTTGTATATATTTGGTGACGTTTTCGTCAAATTTTCGGCCTGTCTTGATCATTTAAAAAATTCACGACTCCGCCGTCGCCGCTGGAGATTAGGGACTGAAATTTTCAGGGATCCGAGAGGAAGGACGGTTCTAGCTCTCCTGAAAGTTCGATCGAAAAATCCTCCGGGAAAAAGAGCAGGGGCCGGAAAAGTACCTACCGATTTTCGGCAAAATCTTTCTAAAAAATTCGTATACGAATTTTTACTTTGTGGTTTCGGATAGATAGATTGGTACATTGTTGAGGGAAAAAAATCTTTAATTATTGTATCAAGGATATACGTATTATAAGAGAATCATCTTGAAATATTTTTCTTCTATATAAATTCTATTCATTTAACATTTACTATATTTTCATTTAAACCAAGTCATTAGATGCCGTTTTTGAGATTTCCTACAATTTCTTTTGTAATGAACTACTTATTCATTCACAAAACACAAGTATACTTCACAACAGGAAAATTCAAGTACCTACTGCTTCAGAAAACTGGATGCATAAGTCTTAATTTTGAGATATACAAAAAATAAAAGGGATGTACAACTGCCATAATACTATAGGTATAAGTAAATGTATGGTTGAAATGGTTGAATATAGGACTTATAGTAGCGCTTCCAATTTATACACGCTCTAGCCTCATGAGAATTACTATTCAGATGTTATGCTAAAAGCTTTATACATTCGGCTGTCATGTATGGTTATAAAAGAATCTCCAATATAATACTATTTGTAATATTAAACCATATTTTCACTCCACTCCACTCTTAATTAAATTCTTAAGTTAATACATTTTTCAGAGGTAGGTACCACATAAATTTGTAACCCTTGTTAAATTAAATTAAACAGCACAAATCTTATGATATCCTTTATCTTTAAGCGAAATTCAGAAATAACGGACACACACCACACACCCAATTTTGTTCTAGTATTATTTTAAATTATATAAATACTTTAAAATCAATAATAGCCTAGTGATTTTACAAAATAAATAAATTAATTTTGATTCTAAGGCTTTCAGGGAGCTGACCTGTTGTCTTGATGAATTCTACGTGGAAGACAACCCGAAAACTCTTCTACAAGATGTAACAAATATTAACTGAATACTTGAATAGTTTTCCAGTTTAGGCATGTCCTTACAAAACTAAGCTGACGAAAATTTATTTTGTACATAATACTGGAGGTTCTCCTTAAAAAGCAGCGCACACGGCCAGCTTGTTGACAATATGTGTATCAGTTTCGCCCAAGGATTTTTTCGCCTGCAATATATTGGAAATAAAATCTCTATTTTTTATCATGTTATTTTATCTAATCCATAGTTTAACGCAGATTGAGATAACCTTTTATTCAATTTGTGGTAGATAATTCAATTAATTAGTTTGGTATTGATTGCATTAGATTCACATACAAAATGTGTATTAGGGAATTATCACCAATTTGTTGTATGTACATTGTACAGGCGGTTATATTTATCAGCGTATTTTGCTGCATACCTTGTGGATTATTTATCTAAAAGGAGGAACACAGTATTGATGTCACTTGTCATTTAACTATTATTAACAATAACACATTTTGTTGTAAGACAAATATGTTTTTATTTAATTTTGTATTGCCATAATCAATGTACAAGATGAAGTCGTATGTTTAAGTCAGTGATTCTTGATAATTGGCGATGAAAATATTTCGAAACGACTGGTTACTTGCTTGAAGGGTTATTAATCTTGGTTGCTTCCAGTTGGAAAACGTCTATAAAATATTAGCGTATGGGTTAGAGCATCTTTGCCATCATTTATCTAAGATAATTTTAAAGGAAAGCGCAAGCAGTAATTTTATGTGTAAATCGATAAATCACTTAAAATGATGAATTTGTTTTTAATTTTGGTAAAGTAAATAGTGTACTGCCAGCAGTGTTAGCTGTTCACCTGTCGGTTTATTTATAATTAAGTGTGTTATCTCGAGAAATATTGTTAAGTATTATTTGGTGGTGGAGGTTTTTACAGTGTTGTGAAACGATGGTTAGTTAGTTAAACACTGAAAGGGTGAACTTTTATTTAAATTATTTAATTACAGGATAAATATTGTAACTTTTAATTTAAATATTGTTAAATATCCACTAGATAAAGAGTATACAAAAATCTACATTTGCTATGATTTCTGACCGGCCGGAAATAATAAAGTGTCTATACTTTATTATTTCCGGCGCTTGCTATTCACAGCATCGCGTTCAAATTTATTTGCACATTACCTATACGTATTTAAAATTGAAAGCTTATTCATTCTCACTTCTTTTACAAGTATATTGCTATGCATTTATAAAAATATGACGATTGTGAAAAAAAAGAAATGTGTTGCAAATCGCTACTCAATGCTCGTTAAATGAAAATCTCAATATGAAGTATCTCAATTTCTCTGGTGTGAGGTGAGGGCCCGTACACGATTGTATTTTGTAATGTTTTAAAGTTCTTCGTCGTCTAATGTTTCGAACATATTGCCTAGTCATCTTCAGGCAATTTCCCAAAACTGTCGGAAGTACAGTAGAGTAGCTAACTTTCAACGTAATTCAACTTGCCACACTTTTCGGACATCTGAATTTTACATTGGTATTTAGAGATCTGTTTACTCCTTGAAGGTAAGTACCATTGAAAATATTGCATTGAAATATGTAATTGTTAACATATTACTAAAATAATGTTCGTGAAGATTAAAGTAGGCTGTATCTTATAGTTAACTTATAGATTTATAGCCGTGCATTAATCAAGACATGTCTATACCAGAAAATAAATTTGTGTCTATATTTAGATCCTTTCTCAACTATTCAAATCTGATTTACTGGGCTCCCTACAAAAAGCCAGATGCTCGTGTAACGAACATACGTCTTACGGATTACATATTAAATTTTTTATTGAAATTGTATGTTTACTTCCGTTCAATGTTACTTAAAACAGTTTCCTTAAAAAATCTAATAAATTAAAATTAGTCAAAACATTTTTGACATTGATCTGAAAAATATGTTCATAATGGCATTAAATTAGGTATGAAATAAGCAACGGTCGGCTTCAGTTAAAATTAAAATTCTTTTAATTCTCTGACAATAATCAAGAAATATTTAACAGATTCTAATGCACATGATATAGAATAAATAAAAGTTTTTAGAAAACTAATACTGAACCCCTGAATGACGGCAATTAATTAAGGTTAATATTGGTTAATAATGGCAAAGAATACTTATGCCTAGATGATCATTGATCAACCCGAAATACAAGTGAAATGAATTTAATTCCACTTCTCCAACAGAATACTCTGTTGAGTTCAAAATATTTAATGTTACTCTTGTACTCCCTGTCCGTTTGATTTCTTATTTTGTTGTAGTTGGAATCCACATTTATGAGCGATAAAGTTTACAGAGTATCCCAGAAAATTTCGAACAGTAAAGGGAGCGAGTGATACATTCTTTGAATTATTCAATTCTGTACAAAACCATGAAAAATTTAATTTTTTTAATTTATAATTTTTTAATTCATTTGGAATTTTTCTAAATTTTTAAAATTTTTACACACAGTTGAAATTTTTAAATTAATATTAGATGGATTATATTGAGATAATTTAATAGGTTTCGATTTTGCGAAATCATAACGTAAAATTATTTTTTCTCTTAACGACACAATTGATATATTTTCTCATTTATTCAAAGAATTATTACCAACAAAGTTAATCAGTGTGACTGCTTTTGGTTGGGACATCCTGTATAGTGTATATACTCTAAAATGACTCAGTTATTTTATCTATTTCATTTAAAATGAATCTGTTCTTGATTTGGGTTTAAAAACAGAAAAATACCTATCAATAGAACAGCGATATAAAACTTTACGTTGGAATGCCCTTCACAATAATAAGAATTTCGTATAAAAACAGTCGTCAGTCCGATTCTAATTATACTCAACAAGTTATGATAAATATATTTCCGCAGTTATTTTTACTTATGATTAAAAAATAAAACATCTTGCTCGATGCCTGATGTTACAAGTATACAAAAAGCAAATAGGTGAAGTTTGTAATTACTTCAGCTGATAACTGAACACCAGAAACAAACTTTATTTATTTAATGCGCATAATTTTTAACTAAACGGTATACATGTTGTGGAAACTTTTTAGAGGCCCTAACAAACAAATTTAATTGACGTTGAAATGTAAATTAGTCCCAAAAAATTAAATAATTTTTCACCTGTCTAACCGTCTTCTCACTGATGTCCAAAAAATTACCCTAAATCTCGAGAGACAGACAAAGGCGGATCTTTAAATGATTTATTGTCAGTATGCGTCAGCATCTAAAAATACACAAATCTAAAAACTGGATTAGTAAATAAAATTCCTTAAAAAAATAAAGTTATGGTTTTATCTTAAACTGTCGTCCTGTTATAGTTACTATCTGCAATAATAAAATTACATTTCGCAAGGGTTTTTAAGTTATTGTTGGTAAACTAACTTTCCCCAAAAACGAACTCTTTCAGAAGAATCGATTAACTAAACGCGAGCCGAATATAGAGTATTGTTCAAAGCTAAGCACTAAAGAAAACAAGAGGTACCTCACAATAATTCTACGATTTAGTTATACGTATCATCCAACTTAATTAAATACATAACGAGTTCTGCATTATGAAGTTCGCTCATACCATTTAAAGTTTTAGGGTATATCTGCCACCAAAGCTTAATTAATGTTAATAACGTTGGTAATAACACCATCCAGTTGGTCGCTTACTGCGCCTTGATACGTCATGTTATTAATATAAATATCGCAATACAACGTAGAGGCCCATAATTATGAAAAAATAAATTAATCAAACTCTTGAGAGATTGTTTGTAGGCAACCGAGCAGAATAATACTACCCTCTTTCTACTTCTTAAGAAACATAATTTATGACTCTTAATAAATATGACCCGAAGTTTGCAAGTTACATGTAAAGTAATTTAGAAGCTCTTTGTTTGGATCCTGTCTTCTTTTATATTCACTGAACATACATTAAAATTCAGCATAATTATACTCAAATAAAAACAACTGAATTGTTTTTCACTTGTTAAAACCGTGTTTCTTGGCGAGAATTTATTTTCAGACATGAGAATATTGTATAGGTATTTTTTTATTTGTTTTTACTGGACAGGTTAATGGTAAATATTTAAAGTTTTGCGCCTTCATTTTATTAATAATTTGGAACGAAACGAATCAAATATTTACAGTCCTAAATAAATAAATAACTTGTACTTTAATAACAAGCAATCATTGGTGCATGAGCCGTTACATTATTTCTTTATTTAGAAAATTGATTAATCACGAAATATACTCAGTTGTAGAAAATAAATAACAGTTAGGATTATCTATAACTATAAACAGATATAAGACATCCCACTTTAACAGGACTTGAATAAAAATTAAAATTTCTTAGAATTCGGCAATGACAAAGAAGGCGATGTTAGATTACATTTTTGGATCAAAATGTATTAATCTGGAGACAAATAATATTTGGATTGAAAATCAACATGACTCAGTTTCTACAGATAAAGCAAATGGTTAGTAGATCTTCAAACAGACTTTTATTTATTATAATTGTCACCTTAGTGTCCTTAGTTGCCATAGCTAGATTAATTCAAAATTTCAGGACATCTTAGAGATTAGCATACCACCGGTTCTAAAAATTATACATTAATTAATAATACAGTGATAACTGCAATTATTGTCTTTTTGATGAGATGATGTTTTCAATGTTATGATGACCGTATTTGCTATCTTAAAGGATTTGCAGAAATCTATCTAATGTTTTCAGCAAATGTCGAATGCAACATCCGGATAATCCTTCTTTACTTATTCATATATAAAGAACCGTGCTGATATACGAATAAGTATATGGTAGCTTATATGGAATATACAATCAGGAATAAAGTAGAGACTCAACTCCAATACTCAGTTTAGTAGGTAGAACTATTCAGTTGATCCGTATTATTATTTTTCTTATGGATTCTAATATAATACGTTCTACATTTCAAATGTTAGACGAGAGAACAAAACAGCTTGTACGAAATAAAATGGCAATTATTGGAAACATTTATGTTACTACAATTTGCCTAAAAATTAAAAACGACCGCTCAATTACATGACGTATATTTTGAAAGAGGGATAATAGAAGTACATCAAATTAATTATATAGGTCGAACATTTCCTTTGAACTTTAGTAACAATTTTTAGATATATTCGAGAACATAATCAATACCATAATTGGAACTCCGATTGAAGTGCCCTGTTTCCTTCTATTAAACTTCCTTTCGAGAGATTAGAGATAAAGACTGACGGATAATGAAAGCCAAATAATTAACTTTTTAATTATAGCTTAATAGTAATTGACTTTTAATATTTCATATACTAGTTTAATTAGTCAGCAAAATAAGATATATTTTCGGATTCAACACAAAACCCCCTCATTGTAATTTAAATTTAATAACGGTTTCAACAAAAGATATAATACATTGTAAGTCATCTCAGCAGAGCCATTTTAACGATGCCAATCAAAAAGACATTATCGGCTCGACTGAAAGGAGGCAAATAATATTCTGTTGATTTATTGGACAGGGCCGGCACAAGGCTATAGAAAATGAGACATACATCAATGAAGAAGAGTAAAAATGTATATAATATACTCGATATAATACTATATAGAGTACAGTTCACATAATTTTGAACAAGAATATCGTTTTAATGTGACCCTAGTGTAATTCTAGGCTGCGCCCTAGGAAGTGTTTACTCACCAGATTCAATCTACAGTTTTTACGTTTGACAAGTCTTCAACGTATAATAAATTCCATTAGTCCATTGCCTTCCATCTTCCTTCTATAGAGGACTGTAGGGTAAGTTCTGTTAACTCTGGGAAATAATTTGTTTGGGTAAGACCCTGACCTGAGGATATAAATGGTAATAGAAGAGGCAGCTGAATTGGATTCTGATGGTACTAATAATAGTATTGGTAGTAGTCGTAAAAAGCAGGAAGTTAGCACGTTTGTTCTTTTCAATTATCACCACAATCCCTTGAACCATCTCCATCACTTACCCTATTGAAAGTAACTATATCATTTTATTTGAAAAAACTTCTGAGGTATGAGTCTAACCAGTTCATCAGCTTTTTCGGAACCAAAATATGTCCCGGAACACATAAAAATATTACTGTTTAATTCTAGCAAGCTCTTCTACAGCTTCTCATCTGTATCTCTAAACCATCATCCTGGGTAAATAGATCGATTTTCGTAGTGTAACTGTCGGAGCAAATCTATATTTTGTTTCCTTCTGTTTCGCTTTCTAACCTGAATGGCACAAATCCTAATGCGAAACTCTTCTGCATCCCCAGACAGTTCATACCTTACCCCAGACCTGTCTGTAGTACCTACACTAGAATCTAAGGGACTGGAGCAAGATTATTCCGTCAAGTTCAATTCTCTACCTAATCTAGACCGAGCTAGAGATCTCAACTTTAAATTCGAGATAAAATATACAAAACACGAGATCAGACTTGATACGTTATGATTGTTGACACTTTTGATCTTTAATAATAATAATAATTGTAAAATGAAAGTTCGATGTTACATAATAAAAAAGTAGAAGAGACAGACCTGATATTTAAGGTTCAATATGATAATGGATTTTAAGATTCCCCAATTCGTCAATCGCATATCTAATGAAAATTGTGGGCAGAAGTATATGTAACCAGTTTGCCTTACTAATATTTACTAATTCTATACAAGTATAATTCTCCTAGAATTCTTGCTTTAGAGTTAGAGATGTCTCATTTTTTTTCCTTAGTTATTGTCCAATGTCCACATTGCGTCCAGAATCCAACAAGTTGTTAATGTAACAGTCAGAGCTCAAGTCACAATGAACGTATGAAACGTTATATTCTTCCTGAAACTCTATCAAAATTACAGATCTTTAGGAACAATGTCAAAGATGAACAAAACAAGAAACTTAAAAAAAAAAAAATAGCAAGCTTTGGCTTAGGTGAACAAACGGTTACACTCTCACTTTATTCATCTCCTAAACATTTCTATTTCTATAATTTCTCATAGGTACGTATGGGTATGGTATGAGTTTGAAAACACGTTATGCCTTTATACTGAGCAGGCACAAGACCACCAGCATATAAGGTATTCGTTAACCAATATTTTAGATGATTAATGGCAGGACCAGATTAGCAAAGCAGACCTGCTCCAACTCACAAACAAAAAGGAAACAGGATTTGATATAGCAGCATATAAAAGGGGTTGATTCAGTTACAGTCTAAGGAAACACGACTGTATTGTTAAAATAGTGCAAAGAAAGCGAAAAGTGGGAAGACCACAATTGATGTGGAGGTCAGCTTCGGCCGAGCTTAGCTCGTTAAGAAAGTTAAGGGAAAAGGCGAGGGCACAGAATAGGGCCCGATGGCGATTTTGCTCTGAAAACCTTACGCCCCGCGTAGGACTTAAAAGACTCAGTATCCAATTTTAACAAAAGCTCTATCAATATATTATTCACCAATAGCATTTCAACTTCGGTACTGTGACCTAACTTTGGCTTAGTATACACCATTGAAATTCGCACGCTACAACTGTACAGCATAAATTAGCTTTGTTTACCTATATATTACATACCATCACATTCACATCCGTTTTATGACACCGATAACTAATAAGCTTTTTATTGTTTAGTGCCTCGTTTTATCGATTTTCTCATATTATCGTGATTAATAAATATAAAATAAATATTATTGCCTGTCATAAAGTTACTTTGAATATCTATTTTTATCGTCACGAAAGATTTGTGAATGTGCTTCAATGGCTTTGAAACAAATTTTGTTAAGAATAGATTCAGATTCCTTGTCTATTAAAATAGTTTTAATTTCTAAATGGCCGAAGGGCATTATTTAACTGGCAGATAACTTTGAATTCAATTGTTAAAATATTCAGAATATATGCTTAGAAATCAGCATTTAATAAATCACAATGGCGGAACATTCTCAATATTGGAAACGACTATGAGTTTTGGCATTTTGAAAAGAAACAGAAATTATAAATTTTATAAGTGCAAAACTTAAGTTATGTCAGATGCAAGTCATGCAACATCAGCAAGAGTTATGACCCCGATAATACTGACAGAACATGATGCGCATGTAGTTACAATTTACAATTTATTGTGAATCTATGCGTTACAACGTGGGTACATGAAATTATCTTCAAAGGAGTTATTTACATTTTTTTAATAAACTTCATATTAGGAAATTTTCAATTAAAATCATGTTTCATATCAAAAAAATTCTGTCGTAAAATTTACACATTAGTAAATCATAAGCAGTGAACATTTTACTACTAACTATTAATTAAGTCATTAAGTCAACTTTAAATCAATTTTAAATGAGTTGTTCTTTTTCCAGAAATCATATACTCTTTATATAGTTATTTAACAGCACGGCATATTTGAAGCTATTTTTGATAGAAAATTAAAGCTGTTTTACTGATAACTTGCACATTTTTATGGAATATACTAAACAACACATTTAGCACAGTTAATGGCGCGTAAGAAAGTCCAACAAATCTTTGGTATATTAGCATCACTCCAATAAATATATCCCATATAATTCTTCACTAAACTTACCGATACTTTTTATTTCATAATGTAAGTTCTAAATCAAGTTTCCGTCAAAGTTCAGATCGAGCAAGGTCGGTAATGTAATATATAATACTGCTCGTCGTGAAAGTTAGATTTATCGGAAAGCACGGTACCCTTTTATTAAATCCACTTGCTATTGTTCCACGGATAACTAAAACTGAATCCAGTTTGATATCCATTCTCAAGTAAACTGAATAGACGATATTTTCAATACAGGGTTGTTTTACCCTTTGTTCTAGTGCTATCTTGCATCAGTCTTCGTATACGCTCCATCATATTTGATATGCTTTTTTGAAATTCAATCTTTAAACAATTGTAGCCTCAGGCAGAGCTTGAAGCTAATCGGATTATCTTGAATTATACCATCACCAAAAATTACTTCAGATCTTGCAGAATTGCTTACGGTGGCGAAAACAGCCACAATTGAACTTGATCTTAGAGGAATACATCGGCAAACTATTGATGCAGAGTTAATTATTATCAAACTTAACCAAATCGTCTAAAACTGAATCAGACCTGCCGAACAGAGAGATATGTTCAGACAAGCACATCGATAAACCTATACATGGTATGTTCTATAACAACATAGAAGAACTGGCTTTACTTATTGATAAAGCCGTCCTATTCATTTTTTAAATGAGTTGAGTTGGAGAGAGAGGGCTTTTCAATAAATTTCCCGAATGGTGACATATTAAGATGAGTATTCAGATCCTGACATTAACTTGTTATCTTTTTGTTCTGTTTACGCGATTTTGCACCTTCATTTCGTGGAATTACCAATATATTACGAGATAGACCAAATAGTCCTGGTTTATTTATGTCCTGAGGTAACTCAAATAAATGGTCGTCGATAGACCAAATGCAGAAAGCAGTCATACTAGAGACCTCTAGTTTATTTAGGGCATGCGAGTCTGGCATGTATAGTTACTAATTTCGAAATGTGAAGAGTGGCTGCAAATAACCTGCTGCGATCTCCCCGAGTAATTGATAAAAAAATTGCATTGCCTTCTCTTACCATCTCTTATGTTGGCTATTAATAAATATTAATACTTAAGTTTGCTAATTATGCAGACACCATCTACTTTTATCGTTGATTTTAAGGACAAAATACAAACAGAATTTTCATGCAATTTGCGATATCCCATAAGATTTCGAGAAACGTGACATGTAAACTAAATAAACGTAAGCAAATTAATACCACTTGTTTGAGTTCTCTAATGCAATTATTACTAGGTTGTGATAAAGGAAGGAAATCCATTAAATTTCCTTGCATCAACTGCTAATACGGTGTCAATATTCGTTAAGCCAGCAGTTGTTATCGTTCCATTGTTTCCCATTAGTATTATTTGTTTTTCTTATTGGAATCTAACGAAATCATTGGCCTATTTTCCTACATGCACAAAATTATGTTCTAATTCAGAGCAGAAATATAGAAAAATATCTAAATAATTAAATGGGTGGAACAGGCTGAATAAATACTAGTGACAGATCCATCGTCTCTGTACCGAAAGAGAAAGTAAATAGAAATAATTGAATTTACTTTAAGAAAACTCTTGATGATTATATAAATGCTCTGCCAGATTTTATAAATTTACCCCTGTGTTTATAAGAAATGCATTATGGATAAAAAACAACAAACCCTTTTCTTCGTTCTTTGTTAGCATTGGAGGGAGTAAAATATTAATTAGAAAATGTGGATCTAGATAACTGAATCTGCATTATGTATTATTAAACAAAAATAAAAGTTTTGATGAAAGTTTGCGATTCAAGATAATTATTATAAGAGAGAAAAATAAAGAGGGATTTTTAAAATATAACTACTTATTCTGAAATATATCAATTAGGGCGTAATAAAAATTAAAGTATAGGTAGTTAAATTGAAAATCCGCAATTCATTTATATGTTAAAAAATATGACGTGCGATTCTGTCAGTTTTATTATAGAATCTCAATAGATAACCTCGCATTCATCGTAAATTAACAATATATTAACAAATTCATTGTTGTTATAAATGGGTATATTATTATTCATTAAACAATTAGGTACAGCTCAAATCAAATCCAAATCAAGACAACAGAAACAACAGAGTTGCTTAATACTAACTGATCATTGCATTGCTGTTTTTCCGGTGGATAGCTGTGAATGGGATTTAAAATAGAAATTATTTTAGACTTTGAATATTTTCCTTATTGTGATTTTTTATTAAAGTGAGTGTCAGCCAAAAATTGAATATGATAGGTAAGTATTTTCCAGAGTTAAAAGTAACGTCCACTTTTAAGAACATCCAATAAAACCTTGCTAAATATAATAACTGCTCTTGTTTAACTTATATATTGATTTATTTATGCATTTATGAACTAGTCAGATATATTAATAGTTATAGCTAACATAATGTACATATAGTAAAAGGAAAACAACTATAATTCTATTTGAGAAGCAATAATTTTCAGCTAAGTTTTAGTTTACATACTTTCATTTTCTTAAGTGCATATATAATATTTATGATTAATTAAATAAAGGAAACGTATTAATAATTTTTAAATTTAATTAAATTTAAAACATCTTGTTTTAAATCCATTAAAAGTGAGCTATTTGTAAAATAAAATTACTCTCCGAGTTACTAAAAGTAAAAACCATCCAGAATTTGTCAACTTTAATTTGTTAACATAAAAGACGCTTCCTATTTGACTGAAAGTTTAGGCTTATTTGCCTCGCTCTCACATAATATGTCATCTTCAGGAATCGTGAATATCGTGATGTGGACGTACTTCATTTCCGATTGCTCAGCACTGTCTTTGACGGATTTCTGATTATCAATTGATTCAACCAGATGCTAGACGTTAAAAGGTAATGATCGATAATATTCATGTTAAGCCACGCTAAAGCACAAATCGCTTTTGATCAA
Source organism: Rhagium mordax (assembly GCA_963680705.1). NCBI lineage: Eukaryota > Metazoa > Arthropoda > Insecta > Coleoptera > Cerambycidae > Rhagium > Rhagium mordax. The sequence goes on along the minus strand of OY796659.1, from coordinate 59,020,963 downwards.
CAACTTTTGAAATGACTTGGGCCTCCTCCTTAATTTCGTATCGAAAAAAAAATCTGAATGGTGACAGTGGACATACAATTGGTTAAAAATTCGTTTTGGCTAAACATTATTTTTCTGTTTCAGTGCCAAAATCACCTAGTTTGATGTTTTATCACGAGATACTTTTTTATTTTCCGAATAGGAAGTCTAGTAGCAAAGATATGATATTTTTATGTTAAATGAAAAAACTTTTTTGTTGATGAAATACCACACGTAATTTACTCGCAGAAGCTCGTTTTATTAGGTATTTACACTACAAACAACTTATTTAATCATCAATTTTTTTTAAGTTCGAATTTGTAAATGCTCCATAAAGTCCTAATTCTCAGGAGTTTTTTATATGTTTTCTGTAAGTGTGCTAGTGTGCTTTTAACATAAAAAAACTAATCCAGTTCAATTTTTATAAAACAAAACTGTCATGTCCTTGGCCTCATACATTCTATATGAGTATTTATTTGCTTAGAATAATTTAAAATAAAAATTCATCTCAGCTATTATTACCCCGTATAAACTTTATTTTTAGGTCTTCAAATTTAAATCAATGAGAAAGATTACTGAAAGATCAGACCAATAAACATTAAAAACAAGCTTAAAAATCCTTAGGGATTAACGTATATAATGTTGTGCAGTTTAGTTATAGTACATTTCTGATACTTACACAGACCCGAATTATTCTTAAAATATTTCCGCTTGATCTAAAATAAGTTCATACTTACATTTTAGCATAAATGTAGTTTCTTATATTTTACAACATAAACGTGTCGTATAAAACGTACTTCTACCCGATGACTGCCGTGTTCGAAAACCCACGTGGTGTTTTAATAAGAGCACCTTAGCATCACCGCATATAACAGGGCAGAGCTGAACGCAAACTAAAACTACGTTAAATTACGGGGATGTTTAGACGGCGACGACGCTCGGCGTCTATCGTTGTCCCCCGAGGCGATTCGACGTAATCCAAACATCTTAATTTTCGCATCTTAACTTTGCAAGAAATATAAAATCGTGGGTATTTTGTGTACACAATGCTCAATTTATTGCGAAAACAACGCATAAAGAGTGCCGTTTTACGAGATCGTTGTTGCCAGTAGTAGGTTTCCTCGTGGAACGTTTTAATGAGTTTTTCATTTTTATTTGAACGGCGGATGTTAATAACTCAGTTACAAATGGGACACAAACTTCTAACTTTGCGCCGCAAAACGGCTCATAACTTTTTCGACAAAGATAATTATAAAAATTTACTTAATTTAACCCACTTCTGCAGAGGTCAGACCCATTTAAACCTCTGCGTGATAAACAAAGACTTGTGTTCTGAATATACACAAACAATCTATTCCATTTCATTCAGGATTTTACTTTGACTCTAAAAGACAATACATTATGGCTGAAGAAGGCAAGACGAATAACTTAAAAACAATAATTATACCAACGAGAAGAATGTTTCCCTTGGGGCACACACAATAGCGACTTTATAAAAATGTACACTTTAAGTTTAAATAATGGATCTCACATTGATCCATTATTTAAGCTATGTTAGGTTGATGAGGCGCAGTAACTTCGAAACATACCATATAGTTAAAATTTTTGGTAAAAAATATCTAGTATGTTACCGAATTATTTATATAATATAACAGATAGTGAAGATATACATATTGTTGTTATTAAAATTATAATTGAGATTGTAGTCGTTTTTAATATTTCCAGAAAAGAACAAACCTGAAA